>CM032883.1:744056-783434 GCA_019176425.1 Megalops atlanticus
CAGATACAATAGGGCCCTTTGCACACTCAGTGCTTGGGCCCTAATAAAATGAAGAATTGCTTTTACAATTAACTCAAATCCCCAACTCATATCAATATAAATAGGTACCTTTCAGAACTCAGGCAGGAACTCAGGCACAGACAGGGAAGAGTGGTGCACAGAGGTTTATTTAAACCCAAAGCGTAATCCAACATCGTAGTCAAAAAAGTCCAAAACCAGAAAAAACATGACAACCAAAACAAAAGGCAGATCCAAGGAAATGAAGTCAAGGGAAACAGGCAAGGCAACAGAACCGGCAGGCAGAAACAAGACAAACAGCGAGTAGCAAAACAGTAGACTGAGACAAACTGGCAACGAAACAATAGACAAGCAGGGAAGATATAGGGCTAGGCTGATGAGGAGATGGGATGCAGGTGCACGGGCAGGTGGAGACAATCAGGTAATCAGGTGGGCGGTGACAGGGCGGAGGGCTGAGGAGGGCTGGAACACAGGGAAACAGTAAACAAGAGCAGATGGACTGGGAAAACAAAAACAAAACTGGCTAAGATGCCGCAGTACTGACACTATCTCCTATTGGCACTAAAAAAAACACTGGCAGACAAGTGTGCTACATTTGTTAATTCAATCAGTAGAACTAGCAGAAGCAGTAGACCTAAAAGTGTTAAAATAACACTTTGTGAACGCTTCATGGACTTCAGTTGACTTTTTCCAGCCGCGCAGCCGCTGAGTTCATAACATCAGTTTTCATCTGTTTGCCTCGGTCATTGTTAATTGCCAGAAACGGTGGTTCACACCACTAACAACAAAACCTTTAAGAAGCCGAGCCCTTAAAAAAGACAGGAACAGAAGGTGAGAGAATCATTCACCCAGCACAGTTGACAGTTGACATAAAGGACATAAAGGATATGTTCGGTGTTTTACTGCCCTCAACAGAGGGAGGAGATTAAAACACATCCAAAATACTCCTCTGGTGGGCACCTGGCCTTGATGGGGCTTTTAGATTTCAATTTGAAATGCTTTCCCTGTGAGACTTGAGACCTTTGTTTACTGATATGCAGCCTGTCACCAGGGAAAGGGAAAACCAAAGAGGAAGAGAATCATATCCACCTTTATGTGTTTATTGTTATTGTCTCTCCTCAGTATTTTCCCCTGGATCAGAATCAAAAAGTAATACTTAGTGCTTGAGGTTAGGACAGGAGGATAGGGAAAGCTGATCCTAGGTCTGTTGTCAAGGGTAGAAATTACCCCAACCATGCTATTACAGCTGGGCACGGTTAGTCCTTCATGTGCTGGGTAAGTCTCATCCTTGTTCTGGTCATATGGTCAGGCCAATAGGTCTTTAGATATATTTGCCATCATCTGATGCAATGGTGAAACTATGATTCATAACATAATCCAGTATATATGAATTTCCATGAAATATGAATGTCGAATTTAATATCGGCTGTTTGGTGTGAGTGTTGGGATATTAATCTTTGCCTTGGAGACTGATGAAGTGATCACACCTTGTCATTAGGAATATGTTGTCATTCCTCCATTGGACATCATAAACAGGCAGAAAAGGTAGAGATGGGGTGGAGAAGGAATGTCTTGAAGGGCCAATATGGAAAGTAGATATTAAAATAGATAAAAACTAGAAAAGTGCATTTCCTGAAGAAAATGCAGAGTGTGCTTGCAACCCGGCAGCAAAAACATGGTAATGTATATGAGACAATCACCAGGATGTGGCTAAGTGGTTGCTAGGCTGTTGCTAGGTGGTTGCCAGGGCATTAGTAGGTGGTTGCTATGATGTTGCTAGGTGGTTGCTAAGGTAAATAAAGGTGGTTGCTAGGGTGTTGCTAGGTGGTTACTAGGGTGTTGCTAGATGGTTACTAAGGTATATGATTTGTTTGCTAGGGCGTTGCTGGGCGGTTGCCAGGTTGTTGCTAAGTGGTTGCTATGTGGTTGCTAGGCTGTTGCTAGGTGGTTGCCAGGGTGTTACTAGGTGGTTGCTAGGCTGTTGCTAGGTGGTTGCTAAGGTATGTAAGGTGGTTGCTATGGTGTTGCTAGGTGGTTACTAGGGCGTTGCTAGATGGTTACTAAGGTATATGATTTGGTTGCTAGTGCGTTGTTGGGTGGTTGCTAGGGTGTTGCTAAGTTGTTGGTAGGGGGTTGCTAGAGTAAACAATATGGTCGCTGGGGCAATGCTAGGGCGTTGCTGGGCGGTTGCCAAATTGTTTCTAAGTGGTTGCTAGGCGGTTGCTAGGCGGTTGCTAGGGTGTTGCTAAGAGGTTGCTAGTGTAAACAAAATGTTTGCTAAGCGTTGCAAGGGCTTTGCTAAGTGGTTGCTAGATGGTTGCTAGGGTGTTGCTAGGTGGTTGCTATGGTGTTACTAAGTGGTTGCTAGGAGGTTGCGAGGGTTAACAAAATGTTCGCTGGGGCATTGCTAGGGCATTGCTGGCTGGTTGCCAGGGTGTTGCTAAGTGGTTGCTAGGGTAAACAATATGGTCGCTGGGCATTGCTAGGGCGTTGCTGGGTGGTTGCCAAAGTGTTGCTAAGTGGTTGCCAGGGTGTTTCTATGTGGTTGCTAGGGTCTTGCTATGCGGTTGCTAGGGTGTTACTAAGTGGTTGCTGGGTGGTTGCTAGGGTAAACAATATGGTCCCTGGTCATTGCAAGGGCATTGCTAAGTGGTTGCTAGATGGTTGCTAGTGTGTTGCTAGGCGGTTGCTAGTGTGTTACTAAGTGTTTGCTAGGCGGTTGGTAGGGTAAACAATATGGTCGCTGGGCATTGCTAGGGCATTGCTGGGTGGTTGCCAAAGTGTTGCTAAGTGGTTTCTATGTGGTTGCTAGGGTGTTACTAAGTGGTTGCTAGGGTGTTACTAGGTGGTTGCCAGGGCATTACTAGGTGGTTGCTAGGCTGTTACTAGGTGGTTGCTAAGTTATGTAAGGTGGTCTCTTGGGTGTTGCTAGGTGGTTACTAGTGCGTTGCTAGATGGTTACTATGAGTTCAATGAGTGATTGGTGGCATGACCTGAGGCAGCACATGTGGTACTGTGACCGTAGGCCGAAAGGTGACCGAGCGGCAAGACTTTGAAAAATGAATTGAAGTCAATTGGAGGATGGAGGGATGAATAAATGAGTAAAAACACTGATTTAAAAAATGACAAAAAGACGAGTGCAGGTCAAAACGGTCTTGGATGAGTGTTGGGTGATTTGTCCCGAGGCAACATGTGAGGTATGGTGGCTCTGGGGTGAAACGTGAGCGAGTGGGAAGGCCATGAAGGGTGAGGGGGGTGATTTTGAAAATGAATGGGAGTCTATGGGAAAAAAGGGATGAAAAAACGACAAAAACCGGAGAACGAGTGCGGGTACGGCTTGGCTGTATACAAGCAACCCGATCGGGGTCAGACCGGACGGGTTACAGTTGGTTTGGGGTGGTTATCTCGAAAACTGTGGGAGGAGAAGCGTCCCCAAATTTGGTGGAATAAGAAGAAGAAGAATAAAACTAAAGAATAACAATAGTGTGCATTGCAAGCACACTAATAAAACTAAAGAATAACAATAGTCTGCTTGCAATGCTTTGCATTGCAAGCACACTAACTAGTTTATCTAGGTTTAGTTAATCACACAGGGATTGTCTGAAAATTCTCCTCCCGAATCTCCATTTCGAACCTCAGTTACAAATTGGAATCTAACACATGGCCTTCGATGTTTTAGCCATATGTGCAGCATCTGTACAAAGGAAGCACTGAAAAATATAAACTCAAGACAGTTTTTGTTGAATCAGTGTTAACATATGTTAAAAATAGTACCACTGGCTCCCTTTGCAGCAGACAATTCTGCAAATAAGCACATTACCTGCTTTCAAACCCTTCCCAGTTTGCCTTTGTACTTTGTACTAATCGTTGCATTTGATGAGGAGGTAGTGGTCAAGCAATCAGAAGATCCCATGAGCAGAACCTGTTGATGTTTCTTGTATCTCTGATTTGTGTGTGTGTGTGTGTGTGTGTGTGTGTGTGTGTGTGTGTGTGGGGGGGTGTAAATAATTGTGATGGAGGCTTTATTTAGCTTTTGCTAGTTTTAATAAATCGCCGACAGGCAACACACCAACACGCATGAACACTTCTCTCTCCGAACTTCCCAAGGTCCCGTAGCCCCCTACATTTCTCTGTATCACCGTATATCACCCAGTATATACGCAAGTGCTTTAGACTACCGTATATGACGGGGGGGCACTGGAGGGGGAACGGGTGGGGTGGTGATGGGAGGGTAAAGGCAGGATTTCAGCTCTGATGAGTGTAGAAAAGGCTGGCTGAGTGAGTCTCAAGCAGAAAGATCAAGTGCAGGTGTCATCCAAGAAACCAAAGCCACTTCAGACATGTGGAGATTAACGGGGCCTGTTTATTCAGAAGGAGCTCTTCAGGGCCATCTGGTTCCACTGTATGCCTGGCAAATCCCACGGGAAGAGCTGTCTGTCAGAGAGGCCTTGAGCAGAGCCTGAAGCATAGAGCAGGAATACTGAAAGTTTCACACATAAAAGCAGAAGCTGTTTGAATTAGACTGTGGCAGCAAACCTGAAAAGTGTGGGTTCAGTACCGACAAGGCCCCCTCAAGTGGACAGCTAAAGAACCCCACTTCCCGAAAAAGATTTGCTTTTCCGTAAACCTCACCTCCAGAAGATCCACTTCTGCATCAGTGTGACAGATGGGCAAAGTCTCTCTTTCAAGTGGTGAATGCTGATGCGCTTGTGAGAGCTTGAAACCAGACTGAACCACTAAGCATACCGGACACGTGCCTGAGCTGCGCACATCAAAGTTAGAGTTAGCAGCATTTACTTTCAGGGCAAAATGTTACACCTTTGATGAGGAGCTCATTTTCCGGGCAAGACTACATATAGCCTCATCTCACAGGGAAGACTGCAGGAATCCATGACCAGGCTGATTCACAGCTTTATTTCTGTGCCTTCATGCCAGAAAGATGCCAAAGCATTCACATACACATACACACACTCAGAGATGCACATGTATTCACACAAACATACTCACACACACAAATACTAACTCATATATTTACATATGCATAGACATGCATATAGAAACACAAGCACACACATATAGACAGCACACACCACAAGCAGACCCATGTGCACTGCAGACACACACAAACACACACACACACACACTCATTCATACACCAGTGCCAGTACAGAAATTTCCCATTACAAAAGCCTGCGTGACAAGACTGAGGAGAAAACAGTCAGGGAGCGTGGGGAGGGGGGGTGTGGGGAAAGCCATAGAAAGGAACTGCTGTGACTCCTGGCAAGAAGGAGAGTATCACTGGAGGGGTCAGGGCATCCCATGGTGGAGAGCTTAAAGTTTTTTTTCGATTGCTAACATGCATTGGTCAAAACTGAAGTCACATTTTCAAAATTCTTTACAGTTAGCAAAACTGACTGTGTGACTATGTGGACCAAACTGTGAATCATTTTTCATTGCTTTTGAAACTGAGAGGGCAGTTTCACCCATAACTAGGTTCAGGCTAATTGGCTGTCACAGTGGGGTGTTGGTCAGGAAACAGGAGTCAGGTTCCGGGTTCAGGGTTTTATTGAGGATTTTGGAAAGTGTATTGTTTGGGTGTGGGTGTGTGTGTGTGTGTGTGTGGTTTCCTGGAAAGATTCAGGAAGAACAATCAGAATTGATGGATCACATTATGAATGTGCAATATACAATGCCATTATAGCAATTATAAAATATACATTTAACATCTATGCTCAATATACAGGCAGGCATTCAAGCAGTGTTGCAAAGTACAGGCACAGACGCACACAACAACATCACAGTACATACAGTGGCATGCAAAAGTCTGGGCACCCCTGGTCAAAATTTCTGTTACTATGAATAGCTAAGCAGGTAAAAGATGACCTGAGTTCCAAAAGCCATAAAGTTAAAGATGTTACACTTCTTTAATATTTTAAGCAAGATTACTTTTTTATTTCCATCTTTTACAGTTTCAAAATAACAAAAAAGGAAAAGGGCCCGAAGCAAAAGTTTGGGCACCCTGCATGATCAGTACTTAGTAATACCCCCTTTGGCAAGTATCACAGCTTGTAAACACTTTTTGTAGCCAACTAAGAGTCTTTCAATTCTTGTTTGGGGGTTTTCGCCCATTCTTCCTTGCAAAAGGCTTCTAGTTCTGTGAGATTCTTGGGCTGTCTTGCATGCACTGCTCTTTTGAGGTCTATCCACAGATTTTCGATGATGTTTAGGTCGGGGGACTGTGAGGGCCATGGCGAAACCTTCAGCTTGCGCCTCTTGAAGTAGTCCATTGTGGATTTTGAGGTGTGTTTAGGATCATTATCCTGTTGTAGAAGCCATCATCTTTTCATCTTAAGCTTTTTTACAGACGGTGTGATTTTTTCTTCCAGAACTTCCCTCTACCAGTGAAATGTTCCTTGTGCCACTGGCTGCAACGCAAGCCCAAAGCATGATCGATCCACCCCTGTGCTTAACAGTTGGAGAGGTGCTCTTTTCATGAAATTCTGCACCCTTTTTTCTCCAAACATACCTTTGCTCATTGCGGCCAAAAAGTTCTATTTTAACTTCATCAGTCCACAGGACTTGTTTCCAAAATGCATCAGGCTTTTTTAGATGTTCCTTTGCAAACTTCTGATGCTGAATTTTGTGGTGAGGACGCAGGAAAGGTTTTCTTCTGATGACTCTTCCATGAATGTCATATTTGTGCTGGTTTCGCTGCACAGTAGAACAGTGCACCACCACTCCAGAGTCTGCTAAAGCTTCCTGAAGGTCTTTTGCAGTCAATCTGGGGTTTTGATTTGCCTTTCTAGCAATGCTACAAGCAGTTCTCTTGGAAAGTTTTCTTGGTCTTCCAGACCTCAACTTGACCTCCACCGTTCCTGTTAACTGTCATTTCTTAATTACATTACAAACTGAGGAAACGGCTGCCTGAAAACACTTTGCTATGTTCTTATAGCCTTTTCCTTCATTGTGGGCATCAATTATTTTAATTTTCAGATTGCTAGGCAGCTGCTTAGAGGAGCCCATGGCTGCTGATTGTTGGGACAAGGTTTGAGGAGTCAGAATACTTATAAAGCTTTGAAATTTGCATCACCTTGTTACGGCACAGACGAGGGACCCAACAGCAGACCACGCACGATGAGGGTAAAGTGCGTATTTATTAATATCGGCAGGCAGAGTTCGTGAGCCGGGAACAGGCAGGGTCAGCAACGGGTAAGCAGTCCGTGGGAAAAACCAGGGCAAAGTCAGGGACAGGCAGAGTCAGGAACCAGGAGACAGTCCGAGGGCGATTCCGGGAACGAAGTCGGGCAGAAGCGGAGTCAGGCACGGGGCAGGCATACGAACAAGCAGACAGGGCAAAAACGGCAGACAGAAAAACCAGGTCGGGGCACAAGCGAGATCGGTACACAAAGCAAAACAGGCAACAAAAACGCGGGGACGAAACAGGTCAGAATAACACTGCTACGAACTAGCAACGAGACAGGAACAGGCAGGGCATAAATAGGGCAGAGCAGACAAGGTGATGGGGAACAGGTGAGCCGGCAGGCAGGTGGCGGCAATGAAGCAACGAGGCAGGCGGGGACAGGGGCGGGGCTAGAACACAAGGAAAACAAAAGCACATGGACAGGGGAGAAAACAAACACACAGCTAGGGGGCCGGGGCACTGACAGTACCCCCCCCTCCACGGACGCCACCGGGCGTCACGGCAGGCGAGTTGGGGTTCCGGCGGCGGAAGTCACGGATAAGGGCAGGGTCCAGGATGTCCCGGGCCGGGACCCAGCACCTCTCCTCAGGACCGTAGCCCTCCCAGTCGAGCAGGTACTGGAAACCACGCCCCCGACGTCGGACCTTGAGCAGGCGGCGGACGGCGTAGGCTGGGGCCCCGTCGACCAGATGGGGAGGAGGAGGAGCTCGGGGTGCAGGGCAGAGAGGGCTGCTGACAACAGGTTTGACCCTGGAGACATGGAAGGCGGGATGGATATGGCGGAGCGAGAGTGGCAACTTCAAACGGACCGCCGTGGGGCTGATTACCTTGGCAATCGGGAACGGCCTGATGAAGCGGGGAGCGAGCTTGCGCGAGTCAGTCCTGAGGGGAAGATCTTTGGTGGAGAGCCACACTCGCTGTCCCTGGCGGTAGCGGGGGGCTTTGGAGCGGCGGCGGTCGGCGTACCTCTTGGCCAGAGCAGCGGATCGCAGCAGGGTGAGCCGTGCGCATCTCCAGGTGCGGCGGCAACGTCGAACAAACGCGACCGCAGAGGGGACGCCGACCTCCTCCTCCTGGGCAGGGAACAGGGGGGCTGGTAGCCCAGGCAACACAGAAAGGGAGACAGCCCCGACGACGACGAGGGCAGGGAATTAACGGCATACTCCACCCAGGGCAGGTGCTGGCTCCAAGCCGACGGCTCCTGGGAGGTCAGACATCGCAGCACTGTCTCCATTTGCTGGTTAGCCCGCTCGGTCTGGCCGTTGGACTGGGGGTGAAATCCGGAAGACAGACTTACCATCGCGTCCGGCAGTCTGCAGAACGCCTTCCAAAAGTTGGAGGTGAACTGGGGACCCCGATCAGACACCACGTCGGTGGGCAGGCCGTGCAGCCGAAATACGTGATGTATCATCAGCTGTGCGGTTTCTTTGGCGGAGGGCAGCTTGGGTAGCGGGACAAAGTGAACGGACTTGGAGAATCGGTCCACGATGGTGAGAATGGTGGTGTTGCCGTCCGACGGAGGCAAGCCGGTGACGAAGTCCAGCGCGATGTGGGACCAGGGTCGACGGGGGACAGGCAGGGGCTGTAGCAGGCCAGCGGGCGGCTGGTTGGACGTCTTATTCCGGGCACAGATTGAGCAGGCAGAAACGAAGCTGCGGACATCCTCTCCCATAGTGGGCCACCAAAACCGCCGACTGATAAATGCCGTGGTGCGTCGGGCGCCGGGATGGCAGGCGAGCTTGGACGAATGTCCCCACTGAAGGACCTGGGAGCGGAAGGACTGAGGAACAAACAGGCGGTTGGAGGGGCAGGAGCTAGGACCCGGCTCGGAGCGGAGGGCGGTGCAGACGGTGGTTTCGATCTCCCACTGTGTCGCCGCGACCATGCATCGGGCAGGCAGGATGGTGCAGGGTTCCGGGTTCGCCTCAGCTGGCGCAAACCGGCGAGAGAGGGCATCGGGTTTCCCGTTCTTGGCTCCCGGCCGGTAAGACAATGTAAAGTCAAACCGGGAAAAGAAAAGGGACCAGCGGGCCTGTCGGGGGTTTAAACGTTTGGCCGACCTGATGTACTCGAGGTTCTTGTGATCGGTCCAAACCTGGAACGGCGTCCTCGCCCCCTCCAGCCAATGTCTCCACTCCTCGAGCGCCAGCTTAACTGCCAACAGCTCCCGGTCACCGATGTCGTAGTTACGCTCCGTGGGCGTGAGGCGGTGGGAGAAATAAGCACAGGGGTTAAGCTTGTTGTCGTCCGCTGTCCTTTGCGACAATACAGCCCCCACTCCCACGTCAGAGGCGTCCACCTCCACCACGAACTGCCGGGCAGGATCAGGCTGGGTGAGAATGGGCGCAGAGGCGAAACGGCTTTTCAGCTCGCAGAATGCTTCCTCGGCTGCTGGGGACCAGGAGAAAGCTCGATTGACAGATGTCAGGGCCGTGAGGGGGGCGGCGACAGCGCTGTAGTTGCGTATGAAGCGCCAGTAGAAGTTAGCGAATCCCAGGAAACGCTGCAGCTCCCGGCGAGAGGTGGGGCGGGGCCACTCCTCCACCGCCCGGACCTTATGCCGGTCCATTTGCATACTCCCCACCGTGACGACAAAGCCCAGGAAGGAGATGGTGTCACGGTGAAACTCGCACTTCTCTGCCTTAACATACAGGTGGTTCTCCAGCAAGCGCTGGAGAACACGACGAACATGCTGGACGTGCTCGGGCAGGGAGCGAGAAAAGATCAGGATGTCGTCCAGGTAGACGAAGACATACTGGTTAAGCATGTCCCGTAGGACGTCGTTGACGAGGGCCTGGAACACGGAGGGGGAATTCATCAACCCGAACAGCATAACCAGGTATTCGTAATGACCGGAAGGGGTGTTGAATGCTGTCTTCCACTCATCTCCCTCCCGCATGCGGACCAAGTGGTAGGCGCTACGGAGGTCGAGCTTGGTGAAGATAGTCGCCCCCTGCAGAGGCTCAAAAGCCGAGGACAGGAGCGGGAGGGGGTAGCGGTTCTTCACCGTGATGGCATTGAGGCCCCGATAATCAATGCAGGGACAGAGACCGCCGTCCTTCTTGCCCACGAAGAAGAAGCCTGCTCCAGCGGGTGAAGAAGACGGACGGATAATGCTGGCAGCGAGGGACTCTTGGACGTATTTGTTCATTGCCTCGGTCTCCGGCGGTGACAGAGAAAACAGGCGCCCCCTGGGCGGCAGGGAACCGGGCAGGAGATCGATCGTGCAATCATATGGGCGATGCGGAGGCAGCGAGGTGGCACAGGATTTACTGAACATGGGTTTCAGGTCGAGGTACTCCGGCGGCACCGCTGACAGGTCAGGCAACTCCTCAGGTGCGGAAGCGTCTGGCGACACAGGAGCCAGGGCGTCGCGCAGGCAGCTGGAATGGCAGAACTCACTCCAGCCCAGGATCTTGTTTCCCTGCCAGTCAATGTGAGGGTTGTGCCGCGCCAGCCAGGGATGACCCAGGACTACAGAAGCCTGCGGGGTGTCAATGACGTGCAGCACAATCTCCTGGCGATGGTTGCCAGAGATGAGGAAACTCACGGGGGGGGGTGGCGTGGGTAATACGGACCAATGGTGCCCCGGTGATGGCATGGGCCTCCAGGGGTGAGCGCAGCGGAACGTGGGGCAACTGCAGTCGGGCCGCCAGGTCGGCGTCGATGAAACTCCCGTCAGCCCCCGAATCAATCAGGACGGAAACGACGTGCGGTCGACCCTTGACAAGCAGAGTGGCAGCGAAACGGGGGCGACCTTCAGGGGACTGGTTAAAAGGGGTCACGCTCACCTGTACTCCCCTTCCTACGGGTGAGCGCCGGCTTTTAACGGACAGGTGGCGACAAAATGCCCTGACTGCCCGCAGTACAGGCAGGCCCCGGTGCTGATCCTCTTCTGGCGCTCAGCTGGGGACAGACGGGTGTGGTCGACCTGCATCGGCTCCGGGAGGGGAGGAGGCGGGGCCGCAGGGTTACGCACAACGGGCGTGGGCAGGTGCTCGCGGGAGGGGCTCCGAGGTCCAGCAGCTCCTCTCTCTCGGCGCCGCTGCGACAGGCGCCGATCGACACGGATGGCCAGGTCCACCAGGTCGTCGAAACTGGCCGGCAACTCCCGGGTGGCCAGTTCGTCTTTGATGGGGTCCGACAGACCGTGGAGGAAGGTATCGAACTGCGCCTCCGTGTTCCAGCCGCTGGTGGCAGCGAGAGTGCGGAACTCTATTGCATAGTCCGACACTGACCTGCGCCCCTGACGAATCATGAGCATCTCCCTCGCGGCCTCGCGACCATGCTTGGACCGGTCGAAGACCTTCTTCATCTCCTCCGCGAAGTCGGGGAAGGACTGGCAGAAAGGGGCACCGGTGTCCCAGACTGCCGTGCCCCACTCCCTGGCGCGCCCCGTTAACAGGGTGATGACGTAGGCGATCTTCGCCTGGTCAGTGGGGAACGTGGAGGGCTGGAGCTCAAACACCAGGGAGCACTGAGAGAGAAACGACCGGCATGTCCCGGGATCCCCTGCGTATGATTCGGGAGGTGGCAGACGAGGTGAGGTAGGTAGAGCCGGCAGGGCAAACGGAGGGGCGGCTGCAGGCGGCGAGGGGCGAGTATCCCGACTCAGCTGCAACTGCTGCAGCTGAGACGTGACGCCGGCAAGGCTGGTGGCGAAGCCCTCCAGGGATCGGCTGATGGCGTCCAGCTGGCTCTGGTGCCCCCCTAGCAACGCGCCCTGCAGCTCCAGCGCAGCCTTCAGCTGGGGTAGGTCCGCTGGGTCCATAGCTGGCTAGTTCGTTCTGTTACGGCACAGACGAGGGACCCAACAGCAGACCACGCACGATGAGGGTAAAGTGCGTATTTATTAATATCGGCAGGCAGAGTTCATGAGCCGGGAACAGGCAGGGTCAGCAACGGGTAAGCAGTCCGTGGGAAAAACCAGGGCGAAGTCAGGGACAGGCAGAGTCAGGAACCAGGAGACAGTCCGAGGGCAATTCCGGGAGCGAAGTCGGGCAGAAGCGGAGTCAGGCACGGGGCAGGCAAACGAACAAGCAGACAGGGCAAAAACGGCAGACAGAAAAACCAGGTCGGGGCACAAGCGAGATCGGTACACAAAGCAAAACAGGCAACAAAAACGCGGGGACGAAACAGGTCAGAATAACACTGCTACAAACTAGCAACGAGACAGGAACAGGCAGGGCATAAATAGGGCAGAGCAGACGAGGTGATGGGGAACAGGTGAGCCGGCAGGCAGGTGGCGGCAATGAAGCAACGAGGCAGGCGGGGACAGGGGCGGGGCTAGAACACAAGGAAAACAAAAGCACATGGACAGGGGAGAAAACAAACACACAGCTAGGGGGCCGGGGCACTGACACACCTGGCCTTTCCTAACAATGATTGTGAACAAGCCATAGCCCTAACAAGCTAATTAAGGTCTGAGACCTTGATAAAAGTTATCTGAGAGCTCAACTCTCTTGGGGTGCCCAAACTTTTGCATGGTGCTCCTAATCTTGCTTAAAATATTGAAAAGAATGTTTCATCTTTAAGTTTATGCCTTTTGGAGATCAGTTCATCTTCTACTCACTTAACTATTCACAGTAACAGAAATTTTGACCAGGGGTGCCCAAACTTTTGCATGCCACTGTACATATTACAGGTGCCCAGTTGTGTTGTCGGGTATGGCAGGGAGCACAACCAGTCGAGCAACTGGGCGGGTGTAGGTCCTGTCCTTGACCTGCACCTCTGCAGTCCGGACCCGTCAGTCTCTGCCAGCTCCAACGGCGACAACACGTCCAATGGGCCAATGTGCTCTGGGTAATTGTGGGTCCATGATCATAACCACAGTGTCCACTTCAAGGTCCTTTGTGTCCTTTTGCCATTTCTGCTGTGTTTGTAGGCTTGGCAGATAAAACTTAATGAAGTGGGCCCAGAAATGGTCGGCTTGCACTTGGCTGTGCCGCCACCGTCTTCGCCCCAGGAGCTCAGTGTCTGGGTAGGTTACTTGTGGCAGGGAGGCGTCCTGCCACCCCATGAGGAGGAGGTTAGGGGTAACCGGGTCTGGGTCAGCCACATCTGAGGAGACGTACCCCAATGGTTTTGCATTGAGGATGCCTTCCACCTCCACCAGTACCGTTCAGAGGACTTCTTTGGTTACGGTCTGAGCTCCGAGAGCAATTCCTCAGGGCGTTCTTCAGTGAACGAACCTCTCGTTCCCAGACTCCACCAAAGTGGGGGGCGTTCGGTGGGTCGAGCTGGAAATGAATTTCCTGCTTTGCCAGCTGGGTTTGCAGGGTCGGGCTGAGCTCAGCAACGGCGTCTTGTAGCTCTTTCTCCCCTCCCCTGAAGTTGGTACCCTGGTCAGAGATCAGTTCGTATGGTGTCCCCCGGTGGGCAATAAACCTCCTCAGAGCCATGAGGAAGGAATCCACATTGATGCTGTTGAGGAGGTCAAGATGCACGCACTGGTTGTCATGCACTTGAAGATTATTCCCCACTGTTTCTCGTTACAACATCCAACTTTGACCTTGTAGGGCCCAAAGCAGTCCATGCCCGTGGAGTATAAGGCTGGCTTGAAGAGTTGCAGGCAGGCAGGGGGTAGGTCCGCCATCTTTGGGACAACTGGCTTTGCTCGCCATTGCTGACATTTCACGCTGCGGTGTTGGTGATATCGACTGGACCGCTTGTCCTGCCGGGTCCAGGACTTACAATCAGGGCTGAAGCCACCCGACCTGGGCGACAGGGTTGTCAGGCGGCTGCTGAAGGGCACGGGCTTGCCTGTTTCCAAACCAGTGAGCTCTTCTGGAACGCTGCCTCGCTGGGCTTCCTTGAAGAGTTGGGCCTCTGCCTCTGAGTGCTTAGTGGCTGAGGGCTCACTGGCCTGATCAGCCGCCCCGTGATGGGACGGTGCAGTCCCCTCCAGGAGCTCTTGGGAGCCACTGACTTGGCTGGCTTCTAGGAGGGAGGGGCTTGTGTCCCCTGAAACTAGCCCACCGAAGCTGGGCTCCCACAGCTTCGCAGCATCCTCCACTTCTTCCCCAGCTGGTCTGCTAGGCCCCTTCTTGGCTCCCTGGTGAGGGAAGGGAGGACACTGGCCCCGTCGGCTAGGTTCAGCCAATCCCAACTGGGGCTTGCCAGAGGTGGTGTCCTCTCTGGGTTTGCTGACGGAGGTCAGCAGACATTTGGGGGGGCGAGGTTCGGCTCTGAAGGTGCTGTGCTGGCCCTTGGAGAGTCCAGCCCAACCGGGTCTTGATGGCCGCTGGGCCCCCTGGTGGGCCCAGGAGCACTGGCTCAATGGGGGTGATTAGGTGCGTGTAATCCGCAGGAGTGATCAGCAGGAGCGGGCGCACCCGGTTGAGTCACTGCAGCGGGAGACCTCTGAGGTGTGCGTACCTTTTTTGCAGCTTTGCCACTGGATGGGAATGCTCCAACAAGGCCAGGTGGTCGGCTGTGAAGGCATTCCTTATCCAGTAGGTCCACAATGGTCCAGATGCAGGGGAGATCTGGAACGACACGGCCGCCCCATGGAGGATACTGACCTTGTGCCGAATCGTACGGAGGGCCAGATCCCCAGCTTTGCCCTGCAGGTGGAGCTGTTTGGCTGCAGCTGGGAGGAGGATTGTCCACTCTGAGCCATCATCAAGCACCACGTACGTCTCCATGGACCACCCCCTGTGATACAGGGTAACCTGGATAACCTTTAGCATCACAGGGCTGTGGCCACTCAGTCGATCCAGGTACAGCATCTTGGCAGCTGAACTCACCAGATGTGCCTTCTCTTCGGACCTCTCATTCACCTCGTGCAGTACCTACAGGTGATTGCCGTTGCAGGTACTGCAGGGCTGCTTCAGGGTGCACTGCGCAGCCTGATGAGCACAAGCATACCGCCAGCACCTCTGGTTCTCCTTGATCCAGGCCACCTTCTCATCTCTGGAGAACCGCTGGAAGGTGGCACACTGGCTGAGGTAGTGCTCGGCGTTGTCGCAGTACGGGCAGTACGCGCTCCTCCTCCCCCCTGGTTTCCCAGCAGGTGGCACTGTGGGCGATGCCATCTGGGCTGCATTTCTGGTGACCTGAGCAGCTCCGTGCAGGACGCTGGCCCCCCGCCTGGTGGTCTCTGTTGCAGGCTGCTGCTCCTTCTGTCCAGCTGGGGGGCATTCTCTCCTTGGCTGGCAGCAGGCCTCTAGCTGGAGCCAGGTTGCAAAGTCCAGCAGGGTGTACATCATGGACTCGGACCTGAGTCAGCTGATGTACCTCTTGAACCTGCTGAACTGCTCAGATGGGATCTTCTCCAGGAGGTGCTCCACGTGTGAGCCGCAGACTAGCTCAGCTTGGCCCTGCCCCCCCCAGAGTCTGAAGGAGTCCCACCAGGGCGTGGATACGGAGGGCAAAGTCATCGAAGACCTGCCCATCCCCTGGCCAGATCGGAGGTAAGGCCATGATGGCCTTAATCTCCCTGGATGCCAGCTGGCGTGGTTGGCCGTACCGGTCATCCAGTGCCTTCACTGCCTGCGTGAAGAGATCAGGGGCCTTGGAGAAGGCGAGTGCCAGCCGCAGGGCCTGGTCAACCTTCAGGTGGTCCAGGAGGATGTGGTACTTGTACTGCTTGGTCTCTTCAGGATCGAGCAGGTTGTCAAGGGCCATCTGGAGCATGGTGTACTTGGTCTCATCCACCTTGGTCAGGTCCGGGAAGGTTGGACCTTCCACTCTTCTGTGGGACCGTCACTTTACAGCAGGGGGCGGCTGTTCCTGCTGTCTGTGGTGGAGCCGTCGTTACAGTCCCTGGGTGCTGCGTTGGCCAGAGGGAGGGAAGGGTGGCAACCAGCTGTGGGTAGGGCGTCAGGTACGAGGGCACGCCCATCACTGGTCCCTGTGGCAGATACTGAGTGGGCTGCGGGAGGACTGGGTTCTGGTCAGGGGTTGCAGCAGCCTGCATGGCAGGGGGAAAGCTTGGCTGAGGCTGAGGCAGGCTGTAGGGCAGCTGAGGGAGCTGGCCCTGTGGGTGCTCCCCCTGGTTGGTTGGGTGCACCTGCAGTGGTGGCAGGGAGTGCTGCTGTGGAGGGGCTGGTTGCCATGGCAACACATGGCTGTTCGTGGCCCTGTCTGTCGGGGTGTCCTCCTGCCCCGGTGGCAGGTGATACAGGGCAGAGGAGATGGACGCAGAGGAGCAGCTGACTGGTGGCGGCGTCGGGGGCGATGGTGGCAGCTGCATCCGATGCAGGTGCTCTGTCAGCTCTTGGACAATGGCTCGGTTTGTTCCTGGCTGCACAGGCTGGGTGCGGGCCATCTGGGGTAATGGCCGCCTTGACCTGCAGCGTCAGGACCTGGCACTGAAGGAAGTGGAGGTGGCAGAGCGCTGCAGCATGTGCTCCATGAGCTTGCTCTGTCGCCTCACGGTGTCCCCCATGAGCTCGCTCTGTCGCCTCACGGTGTCCACCACGAGCTCACTCTGTCACCTCATGGTGGCCAGGAGCTGCTGCACCAGTTTATTGCGACTTTGTGGGGTCGTGGGTAATGGGCTCTGCTGAACTGAGGTGATCCTCTCTGGCATCCTGAGGGGGGTCATCTCGGCCTGTCCCTCCTGCTCACTAGCATGGACGTCCGCAGGTCTGTGGGCGCTTCTCCCTACAAACTGGACCTCGTAGCTCTGGTGGTGGGCCGGACGATGGGTCTCACGGCTTGCGGAGGGGGGCTGAACCCGGAGTGCTTGACATTTCCACTGCAACCGCACTGATCCGGCTTAAAGGACCACTGAAACTGAGGGGGCAGTTTCACCCGTAACTAGGTTCAGGCTAATTGGCTGTCACAGTGGGGTGTCGGTCAGGACACAAGAGTCAGGTTCCGGGTTCAGGGTTTTATTGAGTATTTTGGAAGGTGTATTGTTTGGGTGTGTGTGTGTGGTTTCCTGGAAAGATTCAGGAAGCAGTGTTGCAAATTACATTGCACTGATGTAACATTGTATTTGACATACAGGCTTTGACTGCATTAATGGGTGTGGCAATGAGAACATTTACACATAACAGACAAACACTATCTCAATTAACGTGCACACATAATATACATTGGACAAGAATGCATATCACCCTTCTCTCTCTACAGACAATTGTATTACAACCAGTTGAACTTAGGCATAGTACTTACTCAGGCACAGACGCACACAACAACAACACAATAGGCTCGGTCCTCAAGGGCTTGGTCTCCCCAGTTCTTCACTTCGCAGGTCTTAGTGTGGTACTGAGGTGGGGAGGTCACCACTACCTTTATATTGTTCCTTATCCTTGGCCCTGTTGCGGTTCTTATTGGTGGCCAAAGGATATGGACAGATCAGAGGGCAAATGGTGACCTGGGGGCTGTCCTTGGGGGTGCGCCTGTGCCTCAGGTTACCTGTGGGGGTCCTGCTGATAAGGGGAGCAGCAGGACCGGTTTGGGCAGGTTACAACTGGTTGTAAACAAGTGCCTGTGAGAGGTGGGGGTGGTGCACAAAGACAAAGACACAGACAAAGACAAAAACATGTGTCCCTTTTCTAAAGCTTTCACACAAAATGCATTCAGTGACCACATTTTCCAAAATCCATTAACTCTTTTCTCATTCATACTCCACCACCTGCAAAACACTAAATATTTGCCGCACATTTTTCAAATGCTAACACACTGTTTTCAAAACACATTCAAAACGGAATGATGTGCATTTCTGCAGTAACCATAACGAAATATATAGAAAATCTTAGCAGAATATTTAAAATAAAATGAAATAATAATCATTCCAAACACAGCTGATTGCAATTTCAGCTGAAAGCCTACCCAGATGTCCTGTTTTTAGTCTCATTACCAAACAGACAAAAGGGGATGGCTTCGGAATGATTTTGTTTGGAAACATTGATCAAGGAAGACAGGTTGGTGGGGAAAGAAGAGTGGCAGGGAGAGGGAGAATGCGTGGAGGACAAAGGAGAGGAAGACCAAGAGTAGTGGTCTCTGATGAGATAAGGGCCACAATTATTGACCATGTTGTAAACCATGGTCTCTCTTTGAGAGAGGCCGGTTCAAGGGTGCAACCAAATCTGCAACGTTCAACAGTTGCATCAGTAGTACGAATTTTCCGGCAAAACAACAGGTGAGATGTGCATCCTTCAATGATAATTGAACTACATATTACAGTACAATACAGTATGTTTACATTCTTACATGTACTGACATTTTGAAATATATTGATTGTTTTTATGTTTTCAAGTAGGATCCAAAGGTTGCCTCCCACAAGAGGGAAAGGCAGAATATTTTCAGATGCGCAGGAAATTGCCATTGTTGACATGGTAATTGGCAACAATGCAATAAAACTGCGGGAAATTCGGGACAGACTGCTGGCAGACAATATCACCTTTGGGAATGTAAATACGGTCAGCACAATGACAATTGCCAGAGTCCTACAGAAATATAAAATAAGGATGAAGCAGTTTTACACTGTACCCTTTGAGAGAAATGGTGAATGTGTGAAAGAACTCCAGTATCAATATGTCCAGGTAAGATGTCTGTTCAATAACCAAACGGGGTACATACACAGCTATGTATAATGTAAAGTACTGTAAAACTGTGGATTTACTGTATTTTAGAGAGTAATGGAGATGGAAGCCAGGCAAACTGCACATACATTCATCTTTGTGGATGAAGCTGGATTCAACCTGGCAAAAACACACCGTAGGGGAAGAAATGTGATTGGACAGAGAGTAACTGTGGATGTCCCAGGCCAGAGAGGAGCTAACATCACAATGGCCCTCATTTATCAATCTATCATAGAAACCAGCACAGATCTGAGCACAGAAATCATCTTACGACAGGGTTCACGTGTGATTCATGAAACGTTCGTATCTCACCAATCACAGCGTAGGAATGATCGGACGTTGATAAATGTGGCGGTTGAAAACAATCGTCATTTAAATATCATGCCCCTATATATTCTTGCACTATGGAAAGAAATCACTGCTGCGGTCAACAGCGTTGCCGTCGACAATCGAACTCCAGCTGAGGTTTGAATATTTACTTTATAATCTGTGATATGTATAGCCTATATATGATAGCTCATCGCAATTCTTTACATTTAGGTGAAGAAAAAATGGTCGGACTTCAAACTCGCCATCAAAAAGCGTGTTGCTGCCCTTAGGCACCGCACCGCGCTGACTGGAGGTGGCCAGTTGGACCCGAGCCTTGCATTGACGCAGACTGAGGAGCGTATTGCCGCGCTTATCAGGTCTGCGTCAATTTCGGGCATAAATGGCGGAGGAGACACTGACGCACCACCTGTGTCCGAACTGAATAATGGTAAAATTAATAGCCTAGGCTACTAGTATTTTTGTAGTCTATATTTAAATAATTACACGGTTGCGGAGTTTATTAATTCATTTCAATGATGTTTCAGATCAATCACAGCCAGGCACCAGTGATGTTCAGCCTTCGGCTAGACAAACCGGCCTGGAGCCAGCCCCACAGAGCCAGGCAACCGCGAGTTGTGAGAGAGAGCGCGTGTCCTCCGCCCCCCGTACTGGCCCACCACGACCCTGGATTCTGACAGCAGAGGTCCTGGAAAAACAATACGAAATCATCCTGTCAATGGCAGAGATAAATCGCTCACTTCTAGCCATCAACAACACTTTAAGAGAAACTAAAACCTGACATGCATCACCTAAATGTTTGTCTAAATGTTGTGCATTGTCTGTTTCCTTTATTGAACAGCCTACTTGCCAAACATAAGTATTAACACTTAACATTTTAGAAGCGATGAATGAGGTCCTGTCTCCTTCGTATAGCCCCCAGTTGACGCTGTGCTGGCCACGGCTCTCTGGGCATAGGTTCATCTGGCTGCATCGGGACATCAAATGGCACCCTGTTATCCTGTGCAATATTGTGCAGGACCCCACAGGCCAAAATTGTGTCACAAACTTTCTCTGGCGTGTACAGTAGAGTTCCCCCTGCTGATCCTAGACAGAGCCATCTGCCCTTAAGCAACCTGACGCAGCACTCCACCGTGGCCCGTGTGCGTATGTGCGCACTGTTGAATCTGTGCTCCTGTTCTGTTGCAGGGTTTGCCAGTGGGATTACCAGGTATTCTGTGAGGGGATAACCTTTGTCACCTAGTACATGAATCACACCAATCACACGTTAGTCATTGGAATACTTTTAGAATGTTAATTTAACGCAGTAGTTACTCACCGAGGAGATGACTCCGGCCCTGCAGTGCACCCTCCTGTAGCCGTCTCCCTATGCTGTTATTCTGCAAAATGAAGGAGTCATGCGTCCCCCCGGGCCACCGGGCTACCACGTTTAGGAGAGATAGCCTGGCATCACAAATGACCTGAACGTTTATGGAGTGATAGTTTTTACGATTGATGAATGTGTAATCATTCATGGATTGTGGCTTCAGACGCACATGGGTACAATCAATCGCACCAATCACATTAGGAAACCCAGCAATCTCATAAAATTCTCTCTTAATCACGGTTTGCTGAGCATCATTGTATGGAAATTTGATGTATTGACGAGAAAGGGACTTGATAGCCGCCAACACTGCTGGCATCGTTCTGTTTATGGTTGGCTGTGACATACCAGACCTATCCCCGATCTCCCACTGAAAGGTCCTGGTGGCCAAAAACCCCAATGTGGAGAGCACCTGCACCGGCACAGGTATGGCATTCGAGTGTCGGGTTTCTTTCCTTAACTGAGGTTCCAAATTGTGGCATAGTTCCAGAAGGAGATGCCTTGGGAGACAAAAGCGACTTAATAGCCACTCGTCACTCTCCATAAAAAGATCGATGCGGTCGCGGAAAACCCTCTCGCGTCTTACGTGCATGTAGAGGTCTTCTAACAGAGCCAGATCTGCCATTTAATGGCTTAATTCTAAATTGCTTGTAATTATGTCACCAGTAGCCTAGCCTAACAAAATGAAAGAAATTAATCTTACACCAAAAAACTGTTAACCCCGTTAATTGCAAACAATTTGGAAATACCTATTAATGTTGGAAATATATGACACATAGTTGATGTAGGCCTTTACAAAATCGAATATTTTGTCGTAAGCTACATATTTTTAAGTGATGATACGTGGCTGCATATGCTTAGATACCAGTCAGACTATATGGCCTAATAACAATTCTCCGACTCAGCCAGATTTACTATGCTGCACCGCAAGTCCACGCTGACACGAAAACTTGCGTACACAAGTTGAGACTTTACTTGAGATTTGATCGTAGCCTCCGGTCACGTCCACATTGATAAATGCCAAGCTTTGTGTGGAAATGTCCATACGCCCAGTTTTCTGTCGTACATTCGTTTCGTAAATGAGGGCCAATGTGTGCAGCACT
The DNA here is from genome assembly GCA_019176425.1 of Megalops atlanticus. NCBI lineage: Eukaryota > Metazoa > Chordata > Actinopteri > Elopiformes > Megalopidae > Megalops > Megalops atlanticus. Next base: position 765,606 of record CM032883.1, read on the forward strand.
GTCCAATGATGGTTTGCTGTTACACAACTCCCCTACCTTTGTTGTTGTGTGGTATAATGTGACATTCCACCACTCTGCTGCAGTCACAGACTGGTTTGCTGCCAATCCCAGGATGTCAGTACTATTCCTGCCTCCAAACGCCCCCTTCCTAAACCCCATAAAGGAGTTTTTCTCTGCATGGAGGTGGAAGGTTTATGACCACCATCCACATGACCAGATGTCCTTACTGGATTCCATGAATGCGGGGTGTGGAGACACTTCTCCTGAAGACTGCCAGGGTTGGATTAGACATTCCAGAAGACACTTTCCAAGATGCATCACCAGAGAAGACATAAGATGTGATGTTGATGAGAACTTGTGGCCAAATGCAGGAGGGAGGGAGGACTAGAACCCTCACAGTACTGTACAGTATGAGTGATTATACTATACATGTTGTTGATATTCTTTTGTAATTATTGCAGCCCAGGAATTTGTTTTTTGGTTCAACTTTTTACTTTTCACAAGTAAATTACTATATGCAAAGATATAGAAAAAATAAAGGATATTGATGCAAATTGCTGCATTTCTGATTCATTCTTCTTACATATACTTTAGTACAGTCAATAAAGTGAAAAGGTGTTATTCTTATTCTATAATGAAATACTGATTTATGTGAAAAATCATTCAAACTTCAAAGATATAAGTTGATCATTTATGTAATGCTCCCTGTTGTTAGTGTTTTTAGGTCAGTGTGTTATGAGTGACAATGTATGCTTTCTGAGCGAAAATTGTTGCCACTGTTATGGTCGAACAAGCTTATTTTGAGACATGTATTAAGTGTTTTGGTGGTTTGAGTGAGTTTTGGAGGTGTTTGGCCAAGATGCATGTTGGTAATGCAGACTGTATGAAGAGTTTTGAAAAAAGTGGCTTCAGTATTGACCAATGCTTGTTAGCAATTGAAGAAAACCGTAATTATGCCTGGGGCAAAGGAGTAATGCATCTCTACCCCGAAAGTGTCATTAGACCTCCCTTTCATAGCATTGATACTGAATTTGATATTGACAATGAACTAAGATCAGTTGCGATCAATAAGATATGGGTGTGGTCCAGAAAAAAAGTTTTTCTATGGGTTTTTTTTTTTTTTTATCATCCAACCTCACTTCCTTCAGCGGAGGCATTATCACTGATTCTAGCCACTTTGATGCCAGTTAGCAATTCGCTTGGTACACAGCTGTGACAGCTTATTTTCTGATTACATCCTGTTATGTGACTGTATGTAGTTTAACAAAGTATGACCAAGGACAATGTTGAAATATCTTAGCCTTTTATGGTCAGATAACAGCAAACATTGATGAGCCCTCACTTAAGCATTAACTATATATGTATATGCGCTCACAAATACCAATTTTCCCTCATTTGTCCATATTTTCACTATGCTGTCCCTGAATATGTAATATATTAATAACATAATATAATATCTCTATAATATAATAATATAAATATAATATAATACAATATCTCTGAATATGTAATGTACTGCCCATGCCTTGGAAGTGCAAATACATATTTTCATTTCATTTTTGTCCTTAAAAAAACAACAGACAATTGTTACAGCTGTACAGAGGCATAATTACACATAACCATAGTTTCCGCTGCTGCCCAAGGCCTGTGGACAAAACCACACAAAACATATTTAGTCTCCCTTTTCTTTGCTTCTTAAACTTCTTCATTAAGAAATTACATTGCTTGGTTTCACCTGCTGCATCCATCACATGAGCACACAGGGCAGTGAGAGGGAACCTTGAGCCAGAACAACCGTGGATCTGAGACAGCCCCTCCCCCACATACATCCTCTCAAAGACCATTTTCTGCATGATTAAAAGAATATCAGTAATGATTTATAAAGCATGCACATTTAGAGTACCAAAGTACTGCTGGTTTTATAACTGTACTACACCGCACAAGAGCAAAAAGTTGCACTAAGCTCTCCTCATTACCCTGGGAGTGGGGAGTAGTTCTTTAGTTTTACTTCTTTTTACAACTGTAGAGACATAAAAGTCAGCAATCATCTAGTTAGTTAGGGGCCCATCTTTGGAGTGCTGGGGTGTTGGGAGCTCCTCCTGTGTCCTGCCAAGAAGATTGTGTAGCTTCTGGATATTTTGTGGCTAATCTGAGTACAGACAGCAGTATCAGTCTTAATTTGTTTCTTGTCAAACTGCTGCTGTCAGATGCCGTCACAGAGGGGCACTCTGGGAATTCTCTCATCTTTTCAGGCACCCTCAGCGTGGCAAAGAAAATCAACCAGACAAGTCCTTTTTCAAAGTTAATATGAGAATCAATGTGCAAGTCTCGGCCCTGATCCTGGCTTCAGGGTCTGTTCATTCAGAATTGTGCTTTTGTCTTCCTTCTCATTTTTGTGTATATTTATTGTTTTTATTCAGTGATGCCACTGTATTTGGATATCTCACAAATGTAACTGATGGTATAGGTAGTTAATTACTTGAGGACCAGGAAGGCTGTTTTGTATTGGGGTGGGAAACCAAGGGTCTGGTTTTGTGGTATATGTAATTGTGTGTGAGTGTATGTGTGTGCATGTGGTGTGTTTTTGTGTGTGTGTGTGTGTGTGTGTGTGTGTGTGTGTGTGTGTGTGTGTGCACAAGCATATGTGTGTATTAGGGTGACCAGATGCAAACAGACCAAATGTGGGACGAGTAGTAAGTTTGTGTGGGACAATGTGGGACATGTTACCAACGCTGAGAGGTAACCTAAAACTTTGATATAATGTCTATCTAACTGAATAAGAAACATTTGTATTCTGCCTTTCGGCTCATAAACCTCTATTCCTCTATTCCACAGCACACCAGTTAGGCCATAAAAGATACAGGCTACAGCTTTTGCTATATGAAAGATATGATGAGGACAGTGCTGTTTGTCATCCCAAAGGCACACTAATTTTGCAATATAACATGTCACCGGCCCCACATCTGCAGTTTGGTTGTTGGCCATCACAGCCTCTTGATGACCGCCTTCACTGCTCTCTTCTCAGCCATTGGATGAAAGCAAGGCTTTTTGAAAAGCTTGGCTATGTTGCATTTGTATGAGCCAGGTTGCTGCTTTTGACGCACTATTAACCCTTTCGCGCGTACGGTCACACCAGTGTGATTAGCCGTTTAGTGCGTATGCTAAAACCGGTGCGATTAGAACACTAGTTTGGAAAAATTCTAGCTAATTTTAGCTTTGAGGAAACAGTGATTTAACGTTAAAAATATAGCAAATGCTGACTGAAAACTATGAGAAGCTTAATGAAACGAAACATAACAAACCATGTAGGCTAACGTAACACGCACCCTACATATCATAAAAATAAGTTACGTGCGAAAGGGTTAAACAGAGTAGAAACTATGCCGCAATGGCATAAGCGGCTTATGTGCCGGGCGGGTGAAAGAACGCATCCATGTGTTCTTATTTCTGACAATTAAAAACCAAATGACCAATGAAAATACAGGACATTATCTCAATATGCGGGATGCGAGACAAAGTGTCAGAATGCTGTGCAGTACAACGCAAAGCTGGACACCTGGTCACTCTAGTGTGTATGTGTATATCAGAGGTGCCCAAATTCTTTCCTATGAAGGACCAAAAATTAATCTGGATAGAGGGCCGCGGGCCAAAAATAAATGTTGATGTTATGTGAAATTACATTACATTAAAATGTATTATAATTTATAGAAAATTAACATTCTAAATCTAGAATAAAATTTCAAAATAATAAAAACACTGCTCTTTAATCTGCTTAACGGTAATTTTATTAATTTGCAGAGATGATTGTCAAAAACATAAAACATCCACATGCTTCTTTTTGGGAGCATAAATATATTTAAAAGGAAAGACACTTTTCTGACAAGTGCATGCAACTCAAGGTGCTTTAGAAAATTAAGTTGAAAACAGCTGTAAATTATTTTATATTATGTATTATATATTATTAATAAAATATAATACAGAAATGGCTACTAATACCCCCACGTTTTATGGTTTTGCCTCCCTTTTCTTCTATTAACCAAAAGCAGAAAAGAATTTTGTGGTATCTTTCCCCCTCAAAGAGAAAGAAGAAAGATTCCCGCATTACTGCCTCATAATATGTATAATTGTTATACACAAATAAGAATAATTTTACATGTGTGGATACCCACCAGAGACAGATTGGCAGGCGTGCCGCCGCAACTCCTGAACAAGCCAGTAGAATTCGCCAAGCTGGGCGCGTCTCCGGTTGATACTACACCCAAACTGACTGCCGACGCCGGGTCCGGCGGGACTTCCAGCAAAGGTAAAGCACAGCCACGGCACTGACTCTCTGTCGCTGATCCATGATCTCAAGAAATGAAAAACTGCTTGTGTGGTATTTATATATGCTAATTAACTAGCTAGCTAGCTACGCAAGGTAACTTAGCTGTCATCTATTGTGTCTAGCAAACTTGCTAGCAGCGTTGGTGTAATCAAAAATGCTTGCTGTGATGTGGCGCGAAATTCGCTTGTTCATTTTTCAGGCAAGCGATCAAACCCGCGCGAGTAAAGTGAAGCGAAATTTCGCTTTGCTTTCGGTTAAAATGCGGCTTAACAACACTGTGCTGTACATTGCAGTAAAACTCTGTACGATGTACTTTTTAGCCGCTCAAAATTTACGTTTCGTAGTCATTTTAGTTAGGATTTTACAGCACTTTCAAAATTAGAGAAGAATAAGCATGAACTTGTCAAATGCCATGGCGGGCCACAACAAAGGGCGCGCCCCAAATTGGGCGGCACTGGTGTATATGCATGCATGCAGCATGAGTGCATGTGTGTATCTGTGTGTGCATGCATTGATGCATAAGCAATCTGATCTTGATTGTGCCTGAAAGCTACACACCGCCATTGACACAGACATGCTGTGTGTTGCTACACTTTCAGCAGCGACTGCATGCGATTCCCCCTTCCAGATTAATCACCGGGCTGATGGTTCCCAAATTGATTATTAGGAATGCTACTCAGCCACCAGGAGGAGACATGTGTGCTGCATATTTGACCTGAATTTCTGCCTGTTAAATATTCATGTGTGTACTCCGTTCGCGCACTCCTCTTGGAGGTAGCTGCTCAGATTCTGGCACAATATATTTGTTGAAGAGTCACCTCTTGACACAAATTAGCCAAGGCCCATGTGACATCCATATGGTTCCTCAAAGGGCTCAAAAAGAATGTGACTGTACCCCTGGAACCTCCAAGATGGTCCCTGGAATGGACCAGTCATCGATTTGGTCATGTGAGCCGCCTCACTGTCATTGGAATACATTACCAGTAAAGTTATTTTAGCTGGATTTTGAGGACTTGGCATAATTCTAGAGTACACTTCATAAATGTGATCTGAGGGTTAGTAGTGTTAATCAGATTACGAGTCGAGAAACACTCGTAAGCTGATTGTTGTGAGGGGACTGCTGCTAGAACACATTGCCAGGTTTTTCAGCAAAACGCCTCCGCCTGCAAGGTCTCAATGTGTAAAACTCCAACACGCCACATCAACATGAAAAGTGTCTAAAACACCACAACTCCAACACACCACAACATGAAGAGCCTCTAAAACACCAACACACCAACCCTCCACATCAACATGAAGAGCAATATTGATGCTCTGAATTTAGAAAACTGATTAGTTGATCAGGGAAACATCTGTCAGTCAAAAATGGACATATTTCGCTTTGGAACTTTGAACTGTGATTTTACTTACCTATATGGCAAAGAGTCCTAAGTGTCATAACTTTATCTCAAAAGCTGTATGTTAACAGAACTTCATTGACATGACATGTCATGGAATCCAACTACTATGCTCATAATTCCATTGTCAACAAATAATTGCGCTGTCTGGTATGAAAAACACTGTGCAACAATAATGTCCAATTCATTCATATATTTAGGATTATTAAATGTTACATTAGCCAAACTTTCTGAAAATTTGCTGTGAGAATTATCAGGGGCGTCATGCAGACCAAATTTGTGGGTGGGCACCATTTTCATACATGTTCAAAACCACACACAAGACATAAAAAATACACATATTATTACACATAATTATGAAATCTGGATCCTTATCTAGTGGGAAAAACAAACAAGACTTAATTTTTAGACTTAATTGTACTAACACAAAGATTTAGTTTTTTTTTTTTTTTTTTTTTCATAACCTGAATAGCCTACCACATAGCTGTCCCTTGCTGGAGCATGAAGCTTCAGGAGCATCTTCTGTTTGGTCCAAATCTGCCTTGTCCTGTCCTGTCCTGTCCTGTTTTTTAATCCATAAAACACCTCTAATTTTGTCTGCTTCATTCTACCAATGGAAATAATACTATAGTCTAATATAAAATAGTCACTGACAGGATGATGGTCATACATTCAACAACAGCAACAAGTGGGTAACTACAGTCAAATTCTGTATGTGCCCTGTGGAAAGTTATTATATAGGCCACAGTTTCCATCAGATTGGAAAAAAGAACAAGGCACACAGAACAACCACACGTCCAACAAAAACAACTGGCTCATAAATTAATCGGCAAAAACACACCATGTAAGTAGATACCGAACCATGTAACTATTTACGGTTGCCGTAGTGCATTATGCGACGAGCATGAAATGAAGTAAGCAAGTTTGGCAGTGTAACATTTAGCTAGCTGGCTAGCTAGTTAATGTCAGCCAGAAAAATAGTTTGCTAGTTGTGTTCAAAATCCGTGACATGGAGATGGTAAAAAGCTGTGTTGTGTTCATGGCTAGCTAGCCAGCACTGACGGACAGTGTAATTGGTACAGGCAAAACTACAAACTGACAAACGAGCTGTAGCTGGTCTGCCGTTATAACTAAGGATGGGAGGCCTTACTGGTTAACGTTAGCTAGTTAACATTAACATAAGTTGATAACGCAGTTTCACAGTATGTCTGTGCTAGCATATTGATTAAATAGCTAGCCAAGTAGACATGTGCATGATATATTTTGACAGTTTTAGTCTACTGCAGCATATGTCTGTGGGACAACACAGGAACAATTCGGTTGCCTTCTTATTCTCGCAGTAGCACATTTGCTTGGCTAGCAATTGTAAACAGCGAAATGTAGCTAACCTTGTTTACTGCCGCTGCGAGGCGTGAGATGAACTCGTGGATGATGGGGAGTTATCAGTAAAAGACGGGAAGGATAAGGGGATTAAGAGGTGCGATCTGGCGGAGGAAGCTCGCTCATTTCAACTAAACCTAGGCCGGGTTACCCCTACTGCAGGCTTAACAATGGAGGCAGGTTATTGATTGATTGACTAATTATTAATACATTTTTACAAAATATTGGGTGGGCACGTGCCCACGTAAATTGATTGGCACGACGCCACTGAGAATTATATTCAAACAAAAAGCTCAGACTTAATTGGGTTGGCTCCATTGCCTTTTCCAGTAAACATTTGGTAGTGTATTCCTTTCTTTCTCCCAATGTCTGGTCCACTCATGATATTTGAGTTCATTCCTTCAATGACAGCAAAGGTCAGATGGAAAAGAAGGAAACACAATATTCTCTCAAACACAAAGCATTTTGGGAGAGAGGGGACATTTTGGGATTAAACATGCCCTTCTCTCATGACAGGTCAATTCCACACCAGGTGTCTTCTGGGGGGACATTTGAATAAGCAACACAGGTCTGCCATCTCATCCTGTATTGTTCACGTCAGTCTTTGTCATCTATGGTTTCCTGTCCCTGTTACATGCCATCGGCAAGGTGTTTAATGCTGGGGTCACAGGATCTTCACGACCAGCAAACTTTTGGTTATGAGCCTTGCTCCTTACCACTACACTACACTGCCTCCATAGCCAGAGTGGTTATGGATTGCGCAGTAGATAATCTAAATATGTAACATGTTCCACCAATTAAAGTGAAAAATCCGCTAGGAACACACTATATAAGTAAATAAACTGAAAACATGATTAATTTGTTAAAACATTTATCAGGACCATAGATCATGCATGCAAACATCTAATGTAAATGTTAAACCTGTATGGCAACACAAAGCATATTATGTGATATTTTGACAAAACATGCAATTAAAAAAGTAGAAATACATTAGATAACATTGTGACTAATTGGATAAAAAAAATTATGCTAGTTAGCTTGTTTAATTTTGCTTAAGTGGCTAGAATATCCATTCCTATTCTGCATAGGTATGTCCATGAATGTTTTGGGAAACCATGTTAGCATCCTGCAGGTTTATTCCATGCTGGTTTTAGATGAGATTAAAGAGGTATCTAGCCTTCCTTAATCCCACAATTTCTAACTGTAAAGGTCATTGCCTAGATGCACTAGACGTATTTTTTCACTTGCTTAAATTCTCTATGGTTCTGGCTTGACTATAAATGACCATAAATAGATCAGTGAGGTGAAAAATAAGAGCTAGCTGGGACCAGCATCCCCAATGAGCAGATTTAATTATTTAACATGTCTTCCATTCAGTGGTGGATTTAGGTATGGGTGACATGGGCAGCCGCCCAGGGCGGCAGCTTGCTGGGGGCGGCACGGGGTGCCCGCACAAAAAAATTCGGAATGGTGACATTTGCATGATCGGTTTTCTATCTCTCATTTGGACGTCACATCAATGATATCGTGTCACCGTGTGGGTCAATTAGCCTTGTCAGAGTGGGCGCCCTGATTCTAGCTTGTGAGCTAGGCAGGCTACTGCCTGGGAAGGTCTCCCACTCAGAAGTACGAGATGGGGAAGGGGGCAGGGGTAGGTTGACCTCAGGTCTCCCCACTGGAAGCCTGAGGTAGGGGGAGCAGGGGAATCTATCAAATGGGTAATGTATTGATGCTCGAGTGCCAAATCAGCACAAATGGATAAGAAAAGGTCTAAGCCATCAGGTGCCCAGTTTAGGAAAAAGAGGAAAGAAGAAGAGGAGAAACGCATAAAAGATAAAGGAATGCAGCTATGTCATCTCTTTATGAGTATAATATTATGCATGTAATGAAATAGGCTAGTATAACACTTATGTTTGTTAGCCTATGTTGCTTGCTATGCTATTACACATAGGGCGACAATATTCCATTTTCTGTCCAACTAGCTTACATAACATTGGATATAATTTCACACAGTTTTATCATGATAATGTGTGTAGCCTGCAGCAAAACGATTACAACCTAACTAGCAAATTATTGATTTGGTTAACTTTCATTGAGGTGACATTATAAAGGTTTTTTGTGATGGTATTGACTAGGTCCTGAGCTCAGTAAGGGGAATTTCCAATGCTGTAGGCTAACTTAAAAGACGTCTATATTATGCTGATGTTTTGTATCTTTTGTGATATATTGAGTCTTTTGGGGTGTCTTATGCCTAGAATTAGCGAAGGAGGTTGTATGGTTCATTTGGTTCCTGTTCCGAAAGTTTGATAAATTGTGCATAATGACATGTATATTTAATTGTGCAACAAATGTATTTAGGGTGTCAGACTCATATACTGTATTTCAATGCAAATTCAGGGGCACTTCTGAGATATTTATGAGTGTTGTTTGTTAGCAATAGGGTAATAGTGTAATAATTTGATTCTCTTTTTTATTTGTATTTATATACTACAATTTGTTTTTATTTGTCTTTGTTTCTTCTTTTTGTATATATTTTATATTTATATAGTTTTAAATGTTATTAATTCAATTCAATTCAATTTTATTTGTATAGCGCTTTTTACAACACAAGTTGTCACAAAGCAGCTTTACATTGTCCCCAGGCCTGAGACCCCCTGAAAGCGAGTCTAAGGCAACAGTGGCAAGGAAAAACTCCCTAATTAACAGGAAGAAACCTTGAGCAGAACCCGGCTCAGAGGGGGAGCCCATCTGCTTCTGGCTGGCACTGGGCAGATAGAATTTGAGAGAAAACAAAGTTGTACAATGTACTTTAAGACATTTGAGTCTGATAGACAGTAGTAATTAACAAAAGAGTGATTATAAAATGAATCCTAAAATGTCTGGTTCTTGGCACGCAGTTAGCTTGATAGGCAGGGCAGGGGGGTAGCAGGACTGGAAATCCGGATGTGACGCTTGGGCTACAGCTCCAGGCAGGAGCCCAGAGCAGGGATAGGAAACAAATAGAAAACAGTGATTAATGGTTGTTAATTGCAGGAATGGAAACAAAGTCATAAAGGCAAAGGGGGGAACAGATGGGGGGAGAGGGATGCAAGTGTGTAATACACAATAATCCCGGCAGATAAGCACGATGGCAGCATACCTAGGGGACGAGAGGCAAGGGGCCAGCACGATCATGAGGGTGACCCTAAGGCAGTCAACACCAGACCACAGCCGGATCAGCTGAACACAGAGTACCCAGGCCATGATGTAGTGACAGCAATGACCACTTAGTCCACCAGAGACTCTACGATCAATGTCAGCACCATGCCATGTCCCTCAACTAAAGGATTTGAAATAAAGATAAGTTTTTAGCCTAGACTTAAAAGCGGAGAGAGAGTCTACTCCCCGAACCTCGGTAGGTAGATTGTTCCACAAAAGAGGGGCTCGGTACGAAAAGGCTTTACCGCCTATAGTACTTTTACCCACTCTTGGAACAATGAGAAGTCCCACGCTTTGGGAACGTAAAGTTCGTTTTGGAGAATATGGGTGAAGAAGGTCCTTACGGTAGGGAGGGGCAAGCCCATTTAAAACATTAAATGTGAGGAGAAGTATTTTGAAATCAATGTGGTATTTGATAGGTAGCCAGTGGAGAGAGGCTAATACTGGGGTGATGTGCTCAAAGCGCTTTGTTCTGGTTAGCATACGAGCAACTGCATTTGAACCAACTGAAGGGGCTTTAGGGAGGCATATGCACATCCTGACAAGAGGGCATTACAGTAGTCCAATCTGGATGTAACAAAAGCGTGGATTAGCTTTTCAGCGTCATGTATTGATAGAATTTTCCTGATTTTGGCAATATTCCTCAAATGAAAGAAAGCAGTCCTGGAGGTGTTTTTTATATGTGTGTCAAAAGAGAGCTCAGGATCAATCGTGACACCAAGGTCTTTGATGGTTGCACTTGAGGCCAGTGAGACACCATCAAGATTTAATGTAATATTGGAGAGTTTGCTCCTGATATACTTTGGGCCGATAACCAATATTTCTGTTTTGTCCGAATTTAGAAGGAGGAAATTATGGACCATCCATGTCATTATGTCTTTGAGGCAGGCTTCCATGTTTGATATTTCCAAAGAGACATCAGGTTTGGCCCATACGTATAACTGGGTAACATCTGCATAGCAGTGGAAATTAATGCCATGTTTACGAATGATATTTCCAAGAGGGACCATGTATAACGAAAAGAGCAAAGGTCCAAGCACGGATCCTTCTGGTATTCCATGTCTTACTCTGGAGAGTTATTGTTAACGAAGACGAAGTGATGTTGCTCTGAAAGATAAGACCTGAACCAGGATAGAGCCTTTCCGCTTATGCCAATCAGGTTCTCAAGTCAGTCTAATAGAATAAGATGATCGATGGTATCAAAGGCTGCACTTAGGTCTAGGAGCACAAGTAGGGTAGATACAGCCATTGTCAGAGGAGAGAAGTAGGTCATTAATTACTTTTAGGAGAGCAGTTTCGGTGCTGTGATGCGGTCTAAATCCAGACTGAAAGACTTCCAGAGTATTATTGGACTATAAGAAGGAGCAAAGTTGTTTTGTTACAACTTTTTCTAAGATTTTTGAAAGGAATAGGAGATTTGAGATGGGCCTGTAGTTCGACAGGTCATTCGGGTCTAGAGTGGGCTTTTTCAGAATAGGCTTGATGACTGCTAATTTGAAGGACTTAGGTACATGTCCGGATGTAAGGGAGGCATTGATAAGATTTAATAACAGAGTGCCAATTTCAGGTAGCTTCACCCTGGTTTTTGCGCTTGAGAAATAGATGGCGAATGCCTATCTGTCATGTATGAATGTGTGAAATATGTTTAAAGCCGGATAGGGGGGAAGAAAGCCGGGTGGGGGGAAGATACAGACCAGATAGGGCGAAAGAGCTGGGTTACAGTAGGGCGTAGGCGTAGAAAGTGGCACACAATTCCAAGAAGGGCGGCATCTCCAGAGACCAACCATTTTGTGCCACTGCAGGACGAGTTGGCCCACGATCCTGAGAGGGGGAGGACTGAAGAGCCCCAGGGCGCCCAGGCGGCCTCATCCTCCAAGAAAAGGGAGTTGGTGATAGTGGGGGACTCAATCATTAGAGGGGTAGATAGCATAGTGTGGTCGCGCGACAAGGAGTCTCACATGGTCTGTTGCCTGCCTGGTGCCCAGGTTGGAGACCTCCTGGAGAGTACGGACAAGCTTCTGGCCAGAGCGGTGGAGGATCCAGTGGTCATGGTCCATGTTGGAACCAATGACATAGGAAAGGGTAGGTTCGGGGTTCTGCAAGAAAAATTTATTGAGCTAGCGGGGAAGATTAGGAGCAGAACCTCCATGGTAGTCTTCTCTGGAATTCTACCAGTACTACGTGCAAGCAAAGGGAAGCAAGCTTTTATATGGAGGTTTAACATGTGGCTACAAATCTGGTGTAGGAAAGAGGGGTACAGGTTTATGGGGCACTGGGACTCCTTTTGGAACAAGGGTGACCTGTACAAGCGGGACGGGTTACACCTGAACCGGAGGGGTACAGCTGCACTGGGCCAGCGTATGCTTAGGGTAGCAGAGGGTTATTTAAACTAGGGTCTGGGGGGGCAGGGAGGTTATACAGTGAGATGGGTAGGGGTAGACAGACTGCCGGAATAGAACACACCATGGCTAAGTATCTTATTAGTAGTGAGGAAATGATGCTTGTAAATCAGTCAGTGCAGCACTGTAATAGAGGTGGTTCTGAGCAGCTGGGGGCAGGGGGGAAGGACGGGAAATGTACACGTGGTACCCTGAAATTCCTTTGTTTAAATGCTAGAAGCATAAAAAATAAAATTTTGGATCTAGAAACCGTTATGAGTAATAGTAATTATGATGTTGTTGGGATCACAGAGATGTGGCTTGGTGCAGGGGATGGGGATGAGTATAACGTAGAGGGATACAAGCTGCTAAGAAAAGATAGAAGAGGAGGAGGCGTAGCTCTCTATGTAAAGGATAATCTTAATATTCAGGAAATTCCAGGAATGGAGCCCCTTGGTGTTAGTGAAGACATATGGATTAAAATATTAGGGGAAAATGAAAAAGGTCTGAATGTTGGAGTATACTATTGGCCACCAGCCTCAGACAGTACTGTCAACAGTATGCTCTTTGATAACATTAAACTAGCATGTCAGGAGGGTGAGACAATAGTAATGGGGGACTTCAATTACCCTTCAATTAATTGGGAAGCTGTGTCAGGTCAAGGCAAATGTGAGGAAGAGTTTTTGGATGTTGTAAATGACTGTTTTTTGATACAGTCTGTTACTGAACCCACGAGAAAGAACACAATTCTAGATCTGGTTCTGTGTAATAATCCTGATAGAATCGGCAGTACTGAGGTAGGGGAACCACTCGGAACAAGTGACCATAGTTCAATTACATTTGAAGTTTTTTGGCAAGTTAAGTCTGCATTCTCAAATACTAGAGTATTCAACTTTAGATGAGCTAACTTTATTAAGATGCGTGATTATACAAGGAATATAAACTGGGTACCTCTTCTAGATAGAAAAACTGTGAAAGAAATGTGGTGCATTTTTAAAACGATTATTTTGGATGTACAGCGTAAATTCATTCCGCAAGTGAGAAAAGGGAAGCTGAAAAAGAATCATCCACAGTGGATGAATAAGTCCTTACGGGACAGTTTGAAACAAAAAAGGCAATTATTTAGAAAATACAAGTTGGAGAGCTCAGAGAGTATTAAGATTGAATACAGTAATATGCAAGCTCAAGTTAAGAAAAAAATAAGGGAAGCTAAAAGGCGTTTTGAAAGACAGATTGCACTAGATGCAAAGAGCAACTCTAAACGCTTTTTTCAAAATTACGGTCAAAAAAGGATAGTTAAGGATGAAATAAGAGGTATGAAAAATAAGGATGGAATTATGGTTTATGATAACAAAGCTATTGCTGATACACTAAACAGTTACTTTGTGGAGAGTTTCACTAGTGAAGTGTTTTTGCATATGCGTTCAGGTGCAGTCAGTTCTCAGAGACTTATGGAGGAAATTGATTTAAAGGATGCAGAAGTACTAGATAAACTTCAAAAACTTAAAACAAATAAGGCAGCAGGCCCTGATGAAAAATATACAAGAGTTCTCAGAGAACTAGCAGAGGTGGTTTACAAGCCTCTGACAGTTATTTTTAAGCAAACCCCTTAAAACTGGAGAAATACCAGATGACTGGAAACATGGCAGTGTAGTACCTATCTACAAGAAAGGAGACCGGGCTGATCCAGGAAATTATAGGCCTGTCAGCTTAACTTGTATCGCATGCAAAATACTGGAATCCATCATTAGGGATAATTTGGAATTATTCCTGGAATAAAATGGTGTCTTAAATGATAGCCAACATGGTTTTCGCAGAGGGAGGTTGTGCTTAACAAACCTCCTGGACTTCTTTGAGGAAGCTACAGCATGTTTGGACTCAAACCAAGCTTATGATATTATCTATTTGAACTTTCAAAAGGCATTTGACAAAGTTCCGCATGAGAGGCTCATATTGAAAATGAAATCTGCAGGAATTACGGGAGCTATCACTGAGTAGGTTCAAAGTTGGTTGTCTAGTAGAAAGCAGACTGTAACTGTGGGAGGAATTGTATCAGAACAGGGTCCTGTACGAAGTTAAGTCCCACAAGGATCGGTTTTGGGGCCTTTGCTATTTCTTATATACATAAATGATCTTGATGCAGAGGTTAGTAGTAAAATAGTAAAATTTGCAGATGATACAAAACTAGGGGGTCTAGCCAACAGTATAGAATCAACTAAGGTAATACAGTGTTGGGAATTTTCTCCCTTCGTGGAACCAAGTCGGGACCGGCGAAGTAACACACTGATGACCACTTTTCAATTGAAAAGCTTTATTTCGATGCGCAAAGGGAGACTCGCGTGGGAGCACAGCGACAGTGCGGTCCAACCGAGATCTTCGACATAATGGATACACATGAGGGTTTAAGTACCTTGTCCGTGGTATAACCAAATGGCAGGTGTGAACATTCCCATCTGGGAGCGCATATCACACCTCGATGTCCTGGGGACACCCACTGGGTCAGCTACCGGGGACATCCCTTTGAACCCTATATGTGACCGGTTATCTCTAACAGACAAAAGGCTATTGCAGAGTGTGTGTGTGGGAACGTAAATACAAGATGTAGTTAAAACAAAAAGTAAGTTAAATAGAATATAACTGATTCAAACCTATCAACAGGAAGGCCTAAACATCATCCAAAAGGGGGCAGATACCTGGCAGATGACATTCAGTTTAGATAAATGTAAAGTCTTGCATGTGGGAAATAAGAACCTTAAAAAAGACTACTTCATGGGTGGAAAAAAACTAGAATGTGCTCAATTTGAAAAAGACTTGGGAGTAATAGTTGACCCAAGCTTAACAGGATCTAGACCAGGGGTCTCAAACTCAAATTACGTGGGGGCCACTTGCCAAGTGGTCTTCTTAAAAGGGGGCCAGTGCAATAGGGGATGAGGAAAAAAAGTCTAACAATATAACATGCATGCACATCTTTTTATTAAATGATTTTTCACATCAATAACTATGTACAGTATTCTACATCTTTTCATCACATTGTTCATTGCTTCCTACCAGAAACCTGACACTTCTTCTGTTGACACAGATGAGCCACATTTGGCTTCAAGGAGTTGGCAGTGGACACCCTGAGTATAGCCTGGAGATGATCATTGGTCAGTCAGGATCTGTGTTTTGATTTATTAAAGTTCATAGTTGAGAACAGTTTCTTGCAGAGATATGTGCTTCCAAAAAGACACATGACCTGCCTGAACAGCTTGGACAACAAGGAAAGGATTGGGGTAGTTCTCTAAGAAACTGTGCAATCATCTCTTGCTTTCCCTGAGCTTCCCTGAACTTTGCTTTGAGCTCAGTGTTGCACTGTAAGTCTATGAGCTCCATTTGAAGTGTGCTTGGGGCATTGTCCACATCAAAGGTGAAAGGGTCTGCAAATATCTGGAAAGTGCAACTGTAAGTCTTAAAGTCAGCAAATCGGTGCTCAAACTCCAGCAGCAGGTTGTCAATGGCAGTCACATATTCATCAGCATTGGCTATGGCACCATCATCAATAACTAATTTCCATGTTTGGAAATGGACAAAATTTTTCTCAATGAGTTGTGCTTTCCACAATCTGAGTTTCATAGAGAAGGCTTTCACATTGTCCAAAGCCACAGTGACAAGTTGGTCTGGCCCCAGTAGTTTTAGATTGAGTGTGTTCAGTGCTTGTGTAATATCCACTAGAAATGCTAAGTCCCTCAGCCATTTTTGACTATCAAGCTCAGGACCATGTAGCCCGCTCTCTCTCATGAATTCCTTGATTTCCTCCCTCAATTCAAAGAACCTTTTCAGGACGCTGCCCCTGCTCAGCCAGCGCACTTCAG
The DNA here is from genome assembly GCA_019176425.1 of Megalops atlanticus. Taxonomy (NCBI): domain Eukaryota; kingdom Metazoa; phylum Chordata; class Actinopteri; order Elopiformes; family Megalopidae; genus Megalops; species Megalops atlanticus. The sequence continues at coordinate 782,134 of CM032883.1, forward strand.
TGAAGTACAACACATCGCCATATGTCGCCTCTATTTCCTGAAGAAATGCACGGAACTGGCGGTGTTTTAAACCCCTTGATCTAATTAAGTTTATACATTTCACCACTATGGCCATAACACTGTCAAATTTCAGGCATTTGCTGCAAAGTGCCTGCTGGTGAATGATGCAGTGCAACACAATTACGTGGCCTCCAGCTTTCTTTGAACTAGCGCCACAAGCCCATTCTTTCTTCCAGTCATTGATGGAGCACCGTCAGTGGTGATTCCAGCTAATTTATTCCAGGGTAGACCAGCACTCTCCATTGCATTGCACAGCACCTGGAATATATTTATGGCCGTAGTCTTTCCGTGCATCGAACACAAAGATAGCATTTCTTCTGTTACCTCAAAACGGTCATTAATACCCCCGACAAATATAGCTAGCTGCGCATTGTCATTTATGTCTGTGCTTTCATCGAGTGCTAACGAATAGCAAATGAACTCTTTTGCTTTGGAGCACAACTGTCCATAAATGTCACCCCACAACTCGCTGATCCGTTCTGCCACTGTATTTGCTGTGAGACTGATGTTTCTAAATAAAGATGCCTTTTCCGGGCTGACGATATTCGCAACCTGCAGCATGCAGTCTTTCAGAAACTGTCCCTCAGTAAATGACTTTCCGGCTTTCGCTGTTGCTTCGCTTACCACATAACTAGCTTCAACGGCTGCATCACATTCTTTTCTGGCTCTTTGAAAAAAGTTCTCCTGAAAGGAGAGACCTCTCCGAAGTTGTGATGCCTTTCTCTCCCTCTCCTCACCTTTGAGCCGATCATACTCATCTGCGTGTTTCGTGTTGTAATGGCGCTTTAGATTAAAGTCTTTAAGGATGGCGATTTTCTCCTTGCAAATCAGACAGGTTGCGACCCCAGTAAACTCAATGAAGAAGTAATCGCATGTCCACTTTTCTTGAAACTGCCGATGCTCCTGGTCAACCTTTCTTTTTGCTTTGGACAGAGACATTTTTGCTTACATTTGCAGTTAAGTGACAGCCAACTAGCTAACGGTGTCAGTTAAAGGTGTTTGCAAGGATTAGCTCTATTGGTTGCCTGGTAACGGGTAGCTCTTTTGGTTATTTTGGTTGGCTGACCCAAAGCAGCGTTCACTGCTCCGCAATTAACGTTAGTCTATGCAACTGTAGTCCCAAAGCTAACGTTAGTTGAGTATTCTTAACCCTTTTCGCACGTCACGATCACACCGGTGTGATTAGCCGCTTAAGCGCGTATGCTAAAACCGGTGCTATTAGAACACTATAGATTGGAAAA
>CM032883.1:783934-1065480 GCA_019176425.1 Megalops atlanticus
CTCAATCGGCGTTGCCATGGTGAGGCGATCAATTTACACGTGACCGTGCTCAAACAGGAAGTGTGGCATAATTCCGCTGTACATGGTTTGATTTGGTTGAAACTTCACATGTATGTTCAGTTATGGGGCACAATCACACGCACATGCCAATTGTGATTCATTGTCATAGCGCCACCTACTGACAGCAGGAAGTGAGGTATTTATGACAAATTTTTCAATGCTCCTCCTAGAGGATTCATCCGATTCATACTAAATTTGGTCAGCATGACGCCAAGATGGTCATGATGCTAAATTACGAAAGGATTATTGATATCTTGATCGGCGTTGCCGTGGCGAGGCGATCAAGTAACATGTTACTGCACTCAAACACGAAATGTGGCATAACTCCGCTGTACATTGTTTGATTTGGCCCAGACTTCACATGTATGTTGAATTATGGGCCAAAATCACATGCACATGCCAATTGTGATTCATTGTCATAGTGCCACCTACTGGTAGCAGGAAATGAGGGATTTTTAACAAACTTTTGAATGTTCCTCTTACAGGTCTCATCAGATTCATACTAAATTTGGTTGGTATGAGGGCTACACCCTTGGTGCTTGGGCCCGTTCATCGCTGCTTGCAGCTATATTTTTATTTGTATTTTGTGCTCCAGTCTCTGATGCTGTGTTAAGAAACTTGTCTGGAGTGTCACAGTAACAGACATTGGTTTCATGCAGGCCTGTGGGACTGTCATGCCAATATGTCTCTTTCAGAGCATTGAAGTTGCTTTCACCATGGCACCTGAGAGAGGAGTCTCCGTGGCATTGGTACAGACGGACTCGTGACCTTGTCTCTGTACACCTTCTTTAGACACCCAGTAAGATACATACATATACACACATACACACACACACACACACACACACACGAACACAAACAGGGTCACACACAGTGACCTTACATACATGTACACACATACACACACACCACAAACACACAGACATACAATACCAGCACACGCACATATATGCATGCTCTCACAGACGCGTACCGACACATACACACACATGCGCGCACACACACATGCACACACACACACATGCACACACACACACACACACACACACACACACACACACTATTATAAACTCAGCACCATGGTGGTTTATGATACCGGCCCATTTTCGAGTGCCAGTAAACTAGTATGGGAGCAGCAGAGGGAATTCGCTAATGTCCCCGATTTAATTTGCTGTTTTAGACATATGCACTTGTCTACACACGGCCACTTCACTAGGATGCTGGGGATGCTGCTGAGTGATCTCTGTTGCCTTCCTGCACTGAAGTGTTTCCAGGTTGTTACTGTTCAGAGACAGTTTCATTGCTTGTATACTGACTTGCTTGCAGGGTTGTAGCACTCTCTGATAATTCACCATCTTTTTGTTGCCACTGTGTTCTGCAGGCCTGTGCCTCAGACTGCTTATAGTCTTTGAAGTACTCCTTAGAGCACATTGGCAAAACAGTCAGCCTTTTGGAAAGAACTGTGTGCTGCACTCCGAGATGCGGAAAAGTGAAGTGGCTGCTGTTTGCAGAATGTGCAAGGGAATCGGCGGCACATGACCTGATGGTCATGCCCCCCACCCTTCCCATCTGCAATGTGTTCCCATGGCTTTCCCTTCTGCCGAGAGATGATGAGATCAGTGCTCTCAAAGGGGAGCAATGGCCTGTGGAAATTTCAGGTGCTCTGACAATGGCAAGGAGTTGGAACGTGAAGGAGTGTGGCACCTGGGCACCTGATTTTGCATTTCAACACTTTTTTCCGAACAAAGACTCGGCCCTGTACCTGTTTATGTCCATATTGCAGACAGGCTTGTGTGAAGATGGCCATGGGCAGGCCAATCCAGACTGCATGGCAGCCTTATAGAGCCTTAGATTGTGCATTTGCCCATTTAACAGATGCTCTTATTGAGAGGGATTTACAAAAGTGCATACAAGAAAGTTAGGCTAAGAGCAGAGATGATACTAAATTATAAGTATCACAATCTGATAGCATAAGTCATTACATAACATACAGTTTGAACAGGAGTTTTCAGTATGTAGTAGTCTGGCGAAGAAGGAACAACTCCTTCCCTCTGTGGTCATTCTTTGGCTTTCTGTTGGACTTACTGGCTGTGACCGGGGTACAAGGGTCCATCAACATAAGAATGGGAGAGAGAGGGGAAGAGGCAGAGGAGAATGTCGTCATGAATGCACATTCTTTCATCTTTCCTTTCTTACTTTTTTCAAAATCTAGAGCATCTTTTCTTTTTACCCCCAACCACTGCTGTTCTGAGCCTCTCCGCTCCTTCTCCCTGCCACAAAACAAACCCAAAACCAAACAGCACCTCAGCGGGGACTTCACATGGCTTTCTTCATGGTTCACTGTTTACACTGCTGCCACCACCAGCATGCTGGCAAAAAGAATTGCTAGCTCACAGGGACCTTGCTCCTATCAGAAGAAACATTCAGGCAAATAATAAGACACATCAAAGCCGGAACAAAAACACTGAAGCCTGGGAAGCAATGCACAAAAAATGCAGCTCCACCATTAAGGGAATTCTTGAAGGTAAAGATATTTCAATTTGACAATTCTCCTGGCATGATGAAAAAGCCACACTCTATAGCAGTGTGCAAATGCCACTGCCTCCACCCTGGCTTCTTCAGCTGCAACAGATAAAAGCAGTAAGAAATTAACTTCAGCAATGATCACTGAAGCATCTTGAACTAATGGTGGTAAAATACCAAGATGTGTTGCATTATAGGATATATAATGGCGCCTGGTGGTCCCGTTGCACTGCGACGCAAAATCACTATCCAGAACTTTCTCTGTCGTTGTCCCCCGATGATGGAAAAACTTCCATACTTCATCCATTCTGCCGACTCCATCTTTGTCTCCAAGAAACATCTGAAGACACAGCTCTTCCGCTCTCATCTGAGCACCTGAAACACTACCACCTAAAGGAATTTCTCAAAATTGTCTCAAATGTCTCAAAACTGTTTCCCTGTTAAAAAAAGTAATCTAATGGTTTAATGCACTCGTTATCTTTACCAGTTAGCTTGTACCTTGTGTGGCCAACCATCGAAACCTGGTCAAGCAGCGCTTCTAATACTGTTGACTCCTTATGGTTTTTTGCTTTTTTTTGCTTGCTCTGCCTCACTTGTAAGTTGCATTGGATGAAAGCATCTGCCAAATGAATAAATGTAAATGTATATATAAATTCCATGTATGAGGAATGCACATGTGCACACAAACAGGCACACATGACACACACACACACACACACACACACACACACACACACACACACACAGAAACTCACACACTGTTGCAATTACACACAAATACACACACAACTAAGCCACCTATGAGTGAGGGCATCAAAACTGTGGACTGGATTTTCATCAGAAAATCTTGCGACCTTGGAAATGGTGCCAGAGCTGCAAGAGCACACACTGACCTCAGTGCAAAGCCATGGCAGATGCCAGAGGATTTGTAAAAAGCCTTTTGTTTGGTTCATTGTGAACAGAGCTGTGTTTGTCTTTATTCTGTTTTCAAAGCCTGATCCCATGTTGCAGTGTCATTTCTCCTTCCCAACATCCTGCATTGCACTCTTCATGGCACAGAAGCCTCTCTGTGGCTTTGTGGGGTGGGAAAAGAAAAATGTCTCAGATCTAATTGTGGTTCCAAGAAAATATTGTAATAATAACACAGCGAATGAAATAAATGTATAATGGGAAATAATTAGCCAAGCTGAGTCCTAGGGAAATGGAGGGAAATAAAGTTTGTACCGGTCCGCATCTGTTCCACCGGTTGGCAGGTTGGCATAGGCCTACGCTAGGAGCCACGTAAATGCGGGTTTCTCTTTTCTGATGGTTTCTTTTTTGATGAATTATTGATCTCCCCCCAGTTCTTGTATCACAACTCCACTTTGCTAGTTCAACAGCTGTATGACAGAAATGACAGCCACAGTGTAAACAGTTCTGTTGCAGTTACACATGATGACATTGAACTTTTATGGGCTCAAAAGCGGAGGACAGCGTTACAATAACAGTGAAATATGTCACCGTGGAGCCAGCCTCTGTGTCATTCCGTTGTAAATGCATAAACCCGCATTTTGTAAGACTTGAGACACAAGGATATCTCACTCTCTAAACAAACAACTCCTCATTTTACAGTGCCTTGCCAATAAATGCATTGTTGTTGGTAATGAAAGTTATTGGCCGTGTCAGTTCATCACATCCTCTTCCCCACCCTTTGTGACCCTGCCCCCCTATTACTTTCATTCAGGTTAGCCGCCCGTGAAATGGAGTTTCATGTGACACTGCAAACATGGCCTGTGCACTGCCATCCCTAGAGGCTTTGCACATGGATGATCATGTCTCTCACTCTAATGTGCATTGTGGCAGCTGATAAGGGGGAAGAGACTTAATCCAACAGGTGACATTGTTCAAATCCCACTCTGTCTGAGGTACCCTGGCTTTCCCTGCTGCACCGCTTAGCAGTGACCTTCATTTGCATGCATAGTGCCCACTTCCACTTTGTGGAAGCAGACAGGAGTTGCTCTGCAGGTCAAGGTGTGCTTGATCCAGGGCTGAGATACCTTCCGTCTTAAAACAACCATATTGTGTGAACAGTGCTGTCTGTGTTCACACAATATGTTCACACAAGATGCAATATACCCATTGCATCTCTGCAATGGGTATATTCATCTCTAAATCCATTTTGCTCTTTAGAAATTGCTGAACATTTACTACATTACTACTTACATTATTTACATTACATTTTTGTCATTTAGTAGGCACTCTTATCCATAGTGACTTCACAGGTTACAATTTTATCCATGTTGTCGTTTACCGTTTACACACCTGGATATTTAATGAGGCAATTCTGGGTTGAGTATCTTGCCCAAGGGTACAGTAGCAGTGCCTGAGCCAGGAATCAAGCCAGCAACTATGCTACTTTTCCACTCCTAAAAACATTAAACCTCACCCTAATTATAGTCTGGACTCTAATACCATAGTTAAAGCTGTGGCCCTAATGCTTACCCTAACCCTACTTATAGTTTGAAAATTAATATGCTAATTGAAATGCTGATTATAGCAGTTATGGCATTATCAATCACCCTCACCCTTACTTGATCTCTTGCTCTTCTCTTACAACCCCCACCTTAATCCTTGTATTGTAACCATAACCCTGACCCCAGGCATAATCCTACCTCTTAGCCTTTTTTACTATTAAATCCAGTGCTAGGTAATCCGTGGCGAGCCTATTCAACTAATCAACTGATTTGCCTCAACATGGTATGCTTGCTGGCATCAGAAAAAGGAGTGCTTCAGGCACAGCTGCTTGATTGCGACCTTCTATGCCCAGACCTCTTGCTTAACCTTGGTTGTGCAGTGCCCTTTGCCTTAATCTGAACCTGTGTGTGAGGTAGCCTCAGGTGAGGTGGATGGCCTCAGAAATGATAGCAGAAAGACACAAACCAGTCTGCAGTGACAGTTTTATTTTCACCTCAATTTGTCCCTCTCACCGTCTCATTGTCCAGCTGCATGCCAATGGTCCATTTCTCACTCGTGCCATATTCTAAATAAACCACATAAAGCAATGGCCATCCTTTTCAGTGATCCAATTACCTCTCTAATTGACTGTGTTTTAATCATTGGAAGTAAATTAATCGTGACCAAAATAGGCTGCTCATTAGTCACCTGAGGTGCCTGGTGCTTGCATCAAGCCAAAGCATGGGCACCTTTGTTAACTATGAGGGGGACCTTTGATGACCGTCACATTGGGATGTGACTGGACACATATGGACCTTTCCTGTAATTGTGCGGCAACTTTGTTGAATGAGAGTGAATGAAAGGTTGGGCCTGAAGTGGACATCGAAGGGAGAAAAAAATAGAAGGAGGAAAATCTGGCTGCTTGGTGACTTTTTTGCAGCCTGCTGAAGGCAGCAGAATTCTAGTTTTTATCTGACTTGTTTCTCACAATCAAGACCCATCCATTTGGAGATGAAAGGCAGGAAAAAAATGTATGTTGGATGTTGGATTGGACCCCTCATTGACCGGCGCTTTGATGTGGTCATGGATGCGTGCCTGTCTTTCTGACATTTGAGCAAGTAAAATAATAATAATTTAAAGTAAGGGGGCTCTACTGGTGAAGGCCAACGGGGGAGTTGATTATTGACAATCAAGCTATAAACAAGTCTTGGATTGTGCAGAACCTGTCTCATTGCTCCCCTGCACTCATATCTTTTTTTCTCTGATGCTCAGAATAGACTTTTTCTTGGTTTCTGAAAGAATCTTACTACAGAATTTTGAAAATTGTGTAAAAGAAAGACAGAGGAAAAAAACTAAACAAGGCTGTAGCTTGTTTATCGATTGCAGATGTGGTGAGAGCTTAATTGCTTATGCAAGGCATAATCCCTCAGTCTGGGAGTACAATGCACTTTTGCAGGTGAACTAAAAGCGAGCAGGCAGAACAAATGAGCAATGCAGCAGTGGCCGGTTCAAACCATAGTGCTTGTGAAGTGATGATGCCTGCAGAAACAGCATGGCAGAGCAGCCTGACCCTCTGGTGTTTTCCCAACAATTGTGTGTTTTGCTGTATCAGAGAGTTTACCATTAGTCCGTGTGTAAATTATACACTCTTTCATACCTTAGGATGAAAGAGTGTATAATCCACCACCATAGGAAAAAATAAGTCTATAAAAGCAGCAGTTGTTTGTCTTGACCATCAGAGGAGTGGTGGTGGAGAGTGCAGATTGGTGAGTGCCATTACTTGTCTAGCATATCCACGCACCAAGAGACAGCATTAATCTGATGCAGTGTGTTGCTTGTTAACCAACACCAATGCGAGCCGGATTCACCAGACCTCCAGTGGGGGAAAGTAGTCTTTGATCATCTCCATCACAGCAGGAGGAATTTTGTTTCTCTATTTTGCCAACCGTCTGTACCCCCAGGCATCCCATAAGTGTGTTCTTCATTTCCAAACCCCACCTTTATTGAAGGCCCTCCATTCGGCGGTGTCAGTCCTCATTATTAACTCTCCCATGGCCAGGATCATACTCTCTTTGGTCTCCGGGGCTGGCCACGCATCCCCTTCCCCCTAATACCACTTTGAGTGACAGTTGAGAGGAGCCGGGCTGACAGACGGACGTACAACCAACGGTGCTGGCCGACCACAGGGGTGGGGTTAAAAGGCGTGGGACCAAAGCAGAGAAAAAGGGGGCCAATGGAGATGAACAGAGGCTCAAAGGCAGAAGCGGGGGCAGCAGTGAGGACACAGTCATCATGGGACAGAATGAGGGCAGTCGCTATCTGCTTGTTGGGCCCTCTGAACCCATGCGTCACGTCAGACCAGCTCGTTGCAGATGTAATGAGCTGATCAAAACACAAGGCCTCTGGCTCGAAGCATGAAAGGCACATACATCCAAAGTGACAGCCAACTCCGTTAACAGTTTTTAATTCACTCCGGTGTCCATTTGTGTTTAGTCACCTCCCAGGTGACTGAGCATTAGTCAATGCAAGTGCAGTAAACAGTAAAATTGGAACATGATTAATGGACATTTATCAGTAAATAGCCAATCGCATTACCTTTGAAAAACACCTAAAATGACTATAATTTCTACCTGTTACTCCCTGAATCTAGATAATATGAACAAAAGTGATCACTAGCACGAGAGGCAAGTGCTTCATTTCAGATGCAGTCACTGAGTTTCAGTCAGACCGTATGATTAATAATAATAACGATAATGGATTGCAATTACTTAGTGCCTTTCATGGATCTCGGAGTGCTTTATAGTGAAAGTGGATGACTCACCTCACGTGCCACCAATGTAATTCATGGCCATTTTCTGCCAGAAATACGCATCAGTTTATGTAGCAACGGAGGGATTTATTTTGCCAGATATTTTGCCATTGAGAAATGGCCAGATAGAGGGAGTAAATTGGGATATTTGCCAGGACAGCAAGAAATCCTCTCCTCTTTGTGGTTAATACCATGGGGTCTTTAATTACCACAGTGGGCCAGGAATTTGGTTTCACATTTTGTCAGAAAAACGGCACCTCCTATCATTGGAACATTGTTGGTTCAGATTGCAAATCAAAGGTGAATGGACGGCAGGCTCCTTTCTACTGACATCATTAAGTGACCTCACAAACTACTACAAGGCAATCACCCAAAACAGCATAAGGAGTGGGCCCTCACTAACAAAACCCTATCCCTGCAGAACAAAAAAACGAAAACAGGAAATTGTCTTCACTTTGGTTCAAACCTTGCAACGCACTTCACCATCGGCTGTGTGTGGGTACACTGGATTACTGATGCATCTCGGTCTGTCAGTCCGACCTCCCACTCATCTCAAAAACCACACCTGGCAGCATGAAAGGGGCCAACAGATGGGTTGAAACAACAAACCCCCCCACCCCGTGCATGCCTCTTCCTTGTCCCCCCAAACCCTGTCCTTCAGTTACAAAGCACTTCACTGATTTGTGCACTAAGCTGTTCCCACCCTGAGGATGTGCTGAAGTGTTCAATGTGCTGCTCCACCAGTGTGAACTAAGCTGCTTGCGTCACCACATTGTGGAAAAAGGGAGTCTGAGGGACAGGGCAAGTGAGACACTGCATGGAGATGTGGAATAAGACAGAGGGGAGATGGTAATAAACAGCATTACATCAGTAACTGAGGAGGTGTGTGTATGCACATGTGCATGCGTGTGTGTGTGTGCGCGTGTGTGTCAGTACTCTGGCACCCTAGCTGTTGTTTTTTGTGTTTTTCCCATCCGTCAGTGTCGTCCACGTGCTTTTGTTTTCCTTACGTCCCAGCCCTGCCCCGATCTCCACCTGGTCCCCGCCTGCCGGATTGCCTGATCACCTCCACCTGCCAGCCTGCTTACCTGCTTTCCATCATCTTGTTAGCTCTGCCCTATATTACACCCTGCTTGTCCCTGTCTTGTTGCTAGCTTGTTGCAGTGTTTCCGTGTCTGTTTCTTCCCTGCCGTTTCTTGTTTGTGAGATCGCCTGTTCCTGACCCTGCCTGTTGCCCCAACCTGGTTTCTGCCTGCCGCCTTGACCCGATTGCCTGATTGCCTGCCTGCCTGCCTGCCTGGTTTCTGAATCTGCCTGTTCCTGTTATCGCCCCTGGACTTGCTCACGGACTGCCTGCCTGGGCTCGACCCTGCCTGTTCTTGATTCGCAATTCTGTCCAACGATAATAATAAAGCCGCTCACGTGGTCCACGCTTGAGTCCTTGCCTGAGCCTTGATAGTGTGTTGTGTGGAGTGAGGGAGTACACACTGTGGGGGCTTGGAATTATCAATACAATGAACAAGACCATATTTTGGCACCTATTACAGATTAAAAACTTTATCAGGAAACACTCAGAAAAGTTCCTAAGACAATTCATTAAAAGAGCATTTGTGGTGTCTCTGTGCTCTCCTTTGTAAAACACAATAAAGCTGGGGACTTAATTAAAATACTCATTATGCTCCTCTGTTTTTTTTCCTTCCTTTTTTTGTTGGACGAATTTGGGCAAGTGGCTCCAAATGAAATATGCCTCTTCCAACCCCTACCCCACCCCCTACCTCTTTCCCACCCTTCCATGCTGTTGCGGGTAATGTCGGTGTGCAAAGCAAAAAGGAAACAATGGCTATTCCGCTTGCAGTTACAATTAGATCTGAATTTTCTCTCTCTGTGTCTCTCTTTTTTTCCCCAGCTGAAAAAAAAATTCTGTTCCTCTCTGCTGTGCTGGGGCTCCTTGGAGAAGGGTGGCTTATTGTCAGAAAGCAGATGTGAAAAAGTTGTGCCTCTGTGAAGGAGAGCCTTCACTACCTCTTCCTTGGACTAAATGCTAATTGTAAATTGTCAGTTGTGTGTCAATCATTTGTAATTATGTGCACATGTTGGCAATTTGTTTGGGGAGCCAGCCTATTGGGTAACAAGTCACAACTGACTAATTAAAAGGTGATTAAATACAGGTGTGGCTGGGGAGCAGGGGAGGCTCACTTTGTGCCTGCAGTTGGCTTGCAGAGGCTGGTTTCTTTGTCTGTTTGGGTTTTAGAATAAAGTATTGGTTTTTAGCCTTTTGTTTTTGGGCACATTTATGAGAGAAGTGGCGGCCAGCTTCTCGCTCAACTGAGCATGACAATTTAACGATTCTGGGGATTGCGGACCCTGCTCCTGCTGATCCCTACCACCAGTGCCATTAAATTGTCTTCACCAAACCCCTCTCTGTGCTGTCTTGGCTGTCCTTCAGAAACGCAGACCAGACTGGTCCAAAATGGTGAAGGGAACTGCAGCAGCAACAGTGGTCAGAATGTCAGGTGCTCTGAATGTCACCTCAGAAAAGCATTCTAGATGAATTTCCAGAAAATGGAGGAGAAAAAGCGCTGTCTGTCTTGAGTTATTTTCTGTGTGTGTGGCTGCGAACAGGCTGAAGGCTGCTGCTGGCACGTTGTCCCACCACACAGGTCCAGGCAGCAGCTCTGGCCAGCAGGAGGATGGTCATTTTCTGCACCAGCAGATCTTTCACTTGGTTAGAGGGCTTGCAAGATGTGTCAATGCTGGGCCAACAGGAGCTCCACCTAGGGGAATATTGGCTGGAAAGGGACAGGCAAAGGCAACACACACACACATGCGTGCATACACACATGCGCGCACACACACACACACACACACACACACTCACAACTTCTTTCTGTCTTTCTTTGACTTCCTCCCACTGACTCCACCCCCTACGGCAGCAGGTCTCCCAAATCCATCTCCAGCCCAAATTGCTCGTCAAAAGATGCATTTAAAAATAAAAGGCTGCGTCTGACAAAGATTACATGCTTTTTGAACCTGTCTGTCACAATTAAAGCCTTGAGTGATGAGGATGGCATTGGATTACACAGCCCCAGTGCTGATCGCCGCCTCACAAAGAGATAAGTCTGGCCTTGGCTCTGACAGTGGCAGCATGCCCCACACCTGTCATTCCAGGTCCCTACTCTAGAGGGCAGCACAGGTGTGAAAGCACACACACACACACACCACCACCACCGCCACCACCACCTGAGGCAAGGTAGTACCATAAAAGAGACTGGGTCTGACAAGCAATTCAGAAAGAACCCCTCACATTCAAAAGCTACCGGAAGACAAAACCTTGTCAGAGATGAAAATTAATAAATGCAGACTGCATCAAAATTCTCTGGGAACATATTAATGAACTTGCTCTCATTTCACTGTAAACAGCACTGTCTGGGGTCTGCTCACATTCCTCCTATGCCGGTGCTTGGCACAGGGGAATTTTCTTGAAAGCATTTTGTCTAAAATGCTTTAAGTGACAACTACCAAGCAAACAGAATTGTTTAATGGCACCTCTTACACCCTTTGCTTTGGCCGCTGCCTTCTCTTGATGCACGCGTGGCTGATGAAACAAGCAGTTTGATGAGAGAGGGAGGAAGCATCTTTATTTCATGATGCTGTTGCGTCAAGCCCTGTGAATTATGTACACCTTTCCAGGTGCTGGGAAACGCGCTTCTTGTGTCGGCAGCTGTTGCTGGGCGCTTTTGTTCAGGCTGGTGATTGTTAGAAAGAGACGCAGAGAGAGAGATGGGGAGAACTTCCCTGCACAGGGTGGAGCTCTTAAACTGGGCAAAGTGGTGGGAAGCAATTACTGAGTACACCATGGAAAAATGAATGGGATCCTGTGAGAGGCTTTTGCTGGTGACAGACCACCTCCTACTTTGAGGGTGGAGGTGAGGCCCATATATGACCACTCCTTCCTGCCGCCACCCACTTGCTTGTTTCACACTCTGTCTCCCATCACAATGCCATTCACTGCCCCAAGGGGACAATGACTCAGGCCTTCTCATTGGTCAGTTTCTCCGTCCAAACTGCTCCCTCTCTCCTTCTGTCTTTGTCTTCCACTCTCAAACTGGTAAACAGTGCTCCTACTCTAAGCACTAGTGAAGGGGGTTGAAGTGACAGCACTGGTGGAGCATCTTCAACTGTCAGCTGTGATTTTACCCTCCACCCCCTCAGTGGTATCCCTCTCAAACCCAAGAGCCTCTTCCTGCTCTTGTCCTTCTTCTCTGGGTTGATGATAGAGATTTAGGGTGTACTCACACTAGGTGATCCGTACCATGCCTGAGCACGTCTGACCCCCAAAGTCCTGTTTGTTTGACTAGTGTGATCACTCCGTACCGTGCCCAGGCCCGCTTGAAGAGGTGGGCTCAGGCACAGTTCAGTTGGACTTGGGCACGGTACGCATCAGTGTGATCGCTAACCGTGCCCGAGCACGGAACTCGAACATGACGTCAATGATGCGACTGTCCCGTTTAACAAATATATCCGTTATAGCAACCGTTAGCTGGATATCTGTTAGTTACATGCCCAGTCATATTAAATCCCGTAAACCATCATTTGATTAGCTAGCTGACTTCCTTAAAAATAGTAAGCTGGCTACCTCCAAAATGATCTTTGATTGGTTAGTTCTGTAGATCTATACCTAAAAATAACTCCCACATTAGCTTGATTACTAGCGAGTGAAATAAAACTAACCATACTTTACGTGGCGATGTAAGCATTGCTGTTGTCAGGGGCTTAGTCAGAGTATCACAAATGAAGCAGCCAACCTGTTTAAGTAGCTAGTCTTCAACAATCGTTCTGATAGGTAGCCTTAACTAGCTATGTTTGTCAAATCTATTGCTAGATAGCTAACGTTAGCTCCCCAGCCAGTTAGCATTGATTATGCAACGCAGCAATTTTCAGTTACAATTCACGTTCATCAATAAGGTGAGAACCAGACCCATTATTAACCCAAATATTCTTGAATGAATTGAAAAGTGTACTATCTAAGTAGTAATATAAGATGTTTGTTGTTGTAATGATGACAGTAGCACACACACAAGTAGTAGCACTAACTGGTTAACATCAGCTAACATTATTGTGATTAGGCTACTGTAATCTGACACAAATCTGACACAAAATATTGGTCTGTCCCTTAGCATAATGACTGAAACGTCAGCTGCCTCCGTAAAAACCTTCTTATACGTGCAGCATGATTAATTGAAAATCACTGCATTGCATAATCGATAAATCTATTAGGCATGTGAGAGGGCCGTGTGTCACCGTGCCCAAAACGACTCCAAATATGCCACAAAGTAAGTACAATCATGAACTCTTATTGTGCTGTGTGAGAGCGCTTTTCATCAACACAAAAAATTGCATCGTGATGACGTAAGCGTATTCATGCCCGGAACGTTAAGCACAATGTGAGCGCAGGCCAGCGCGGGAGTGGGGAGGGGGGACAATCGTGCTCGGGCACGGTACAAGGCAACCGGGCCTAGTGTGAGTACGCCCTTACATTCTAAGGCCCTCCCTGCATTGAGCTGTTTGATGTCAGCATCAGCTTACAATGTCCATAAGCATTAGCAGCTTATTTCCCATTCATTCAATTTGCCATGGAGTAATAGCATGGGACTGCATCTTACTGGTCTATGATCAGTCACACAGAAGCCTTCTGTATTGAGTCAATCACATACTAGAAGCAAGGTGCTCTATCGACAGCCATTTAAGTAGACACTCTTCCATTCAATGTGCTTATATATTTGTTTGTTGACAATTACTTTATTTACACATGTATTGTTTTGTATGCATTATTGCTTTGTATACACAAGCTTTGGTTTGGCCATTTTTTCATTTAATTTAAAGTTGTACTATTTATTCTGTTTATTCTGGTCAAGTTGTACATTCATTTGCAGACATTCATGCTGTACTGATTTACTGGCTGATTTATGGGCTTGACTGGCTGGCTTGTACGTTGGTTGAAATCAATGAAATCAATATACGTTCCACACACACATACACTATAGAGGAGTGGGATAAAATTCTAGTCTAGATGTTCAAAATTAATAGAAACTTATTCACAAAGACTTGCTGCTGTAATAAATGGAAAAGGTGCTTTCACAAAGTATTAGTTGGGTGGGGTGTGCAGACTTATGCAATCAGGGTGTTGTAGTTTTTTTCCTAATTAACTATTTGTTTTTTCTCTGGATTTTTGTTTGTTGGAAGATCACATTACAGATGGAAAAAGTCTGACATTTACATTGACATTCATAACAATTACATTGTTATTTCTGTCTTTACATTTGAAAAACCTGCGGTTTCATAGAGGTGTGTAGACTTGTTATATCCACTGTACGTTAGGAATCAAGGCCCCCCTCAGAGAAAAACCCATGTTTACTTCATTTGTAGATTCCATCAACATTTGACCTTAAGGAACAGGGAAGTGTTCCAGATTGCATGAATGCATGCAAAATGTAACAAGATCAGCAAAATAAGTCTGGTCTTGCTTATATTTAATACTCAGAGGTAATCCAGTTGCTATTTTGTAGTTTTGTGAATGCTGTGGTGCAGGCCTGCTGTAAGAGCTGCTGACTGATGAAAGTGTGGTGATGTGAGACACTTTCTCAATGCACTCTGTATCTGTGAGGAAGTGAATAGTTATTCATTGTGTTGTATAGGGAGTCAAAATGATTTCCCTGCTCAGTATCTGCATGATGCTGCACTGTGCCTTTTTCAGCATGAACATTTCATGTTTCTTTTCCCTCTTTTTTCAGATTGATCCAGCCTGTACCTGCAAACCATTCAATTAACTGTAATGACATGCTTCTCCCTTTAAGAGACATACAGGATGTCTTATTGTAACCCTGTGCTGAGGATTCACATATGGAACCAATCATTTTCCCAGCAGTTTAAGGAGATTACTGTTAAAACGAAGAATGCACTAAAGTCTGAATTAAAGCTTGTATGATGCTCCCCGCAGCCCCCGGGGAATAAGGATATCTGCTTTGCTCTGGCAGAGAAGTCTTGTTTTACACCCACCCCCCTCCTCAGAGTTTCTTTATGCCCAAAGTAAAATTCGGGTGACATTTTGATGAATGTCAGAACATGCAGAGTTTGCCCATTTGGTTTTGGTCCATTTTTTTAAGGTCACTTCGCGTGTCTTTGCCCAGGGTCTTAGGCTGTGGCACAATGAATCATGCCATTGGGAAAAGGCGGCTGGATTAATAGTTAAAGGTCTGTGGCATTTAGCTGCAGAGCCCCTTATATCACAAGCTCTGGGCTTGCCATCATTCCCAAAATGTTTTATCTCTATTCAGTCCAGCCAGGGGTGGAGAAACAAGCAGATAAATTGTCCTGCTGCAAAAATTGATGGGAATTATGCTTTATGCAAAGCAGTGGCTGCTGCGACAATGATCACAGTTTTGCCATCCACTGCTAATATAAGCCTTAGCATGCTAGGCCATGCATGTGTAACCTGGGTAGGTTGTCCCCTTTTATTTTACATGGCTTGGATCATTGGGGGCGTGGTAGCTCACGCATAGCCACGTAGCTTCTTTTATTTAAGTTGCGTATACCTGCCTGTTTGGCGACCTTGCTTCTGCTTCTGGATCCCTACATCTTCTGCTTCCTGTTTATACAGTGGTGTTGAACCATATGCTGCGAGCGGCCCTGTGCTTGCCTACCGAGGTAATTTTGGCATTAACGGTGGTATAGGTATGTATAGTTGGTAGCGTTATTAAATTTGAAGTGCATGCGTGCATGTCCACACATATATTGGTAACCCGATGCTTTTATGTTTGCTTAGAGTGTCTGACGGCCAGTGCTAGAGCCAAAGCGTTTGCCCCTGTCTGCCTGTGAGCAGTACTACTTCTACTGTTTTTATTTGAGGTAATCACTCCTGCCGTGAGTTCGTCTCACCAGCACTTAAGGTAGCTTTCGCATTTGTACTGTGCGCAACAATGCGGTATTGATCGTTGTGTTCTTGTGTTTTAGGTTGCCCCCCCCCACAACACTAGCTGCTGTTTTGCCTCTAGATAATTCCGCCCTCAGCGGAGTGTGCTAGGTCAGACGGCTAGTGTTTTATCTATGTTGCGGTGTGTGCTGAAACGCAAACCAACTGGTCATAGTGTAGCTGTTTTAATTCCCTTTTTTTAGAATGGTTTTAGTACAGTGGCCAAGGAGCTGTTTGGTGGGGCAGTTAGCATGTTGGTGTTCCCTTCACTGTGTGTCTTAATGCTAACTGCACTTTATCAGGTAGGCACGCGTTTGCTGTGTGAGAGTGATTGAGAGAGCACTTGGGTGAGTATTTTCACATGCGGGAATCCCTAGTGGTGAGTATACTTCCCCCCAACCAGCTCTTAGCCCATTTTTAATAGTATAGTGTTTTTACCTATTTAAACTATGGTGTAATTGTGCAATTATTTAAATAAATGGACTTTTTCTTTTAACCTCAATAAATTATTGTGCCTTCAAGAATTGCGTCTTTGTCTTATCCTTATGAAAGAACTGGAGGGAACCCTTACTTGTAACGTAGGTGTACACTTGGGGTTTACGTACGTCTGGTTTAGGATTTGCAACATCGCTGACCACAAGTCTCTACAGTGGATAGTGAGGACAGCTGAGAAGATAATCGGGGTCCCTCTCCCAACCATGGAAGAGCTCTTCCACAATCACTGCATCTGGCGTGCAACCTGCATTGCCACCCCTCCCACGGACTCTTCACCCCCCTGCCGTCTGGCAGAAGGTACCAGAGCATCCGTACCGTTACTGCCAGACACTGCAACAGCTTTTTCCCTCAGTCAGGCTCCTCAACTTTTCGCTGCCCCCTCTTCCCCTCTTGCACCTGTACAAGAACAGACCCACACCCCCGGAGCACAGCATGCCCCTGCCCACTCCCCTGGACTGAGCACCCCAAATTTAAAATGCACATAGCCACTTTAAAAGGTGTAATCTGTTTACAAATTTACTTGCACTCTTCTGCCTGCCACTTTTACAACTTGACGTCTTGCTATTTTGTCTATTTATTGTCTGAAATAACTGAATGCAACTTCATTCAAAAATATTATTCTCAGACTACTGCAGCTACATATAAAGACCTTCAAAAACCTCCAAAACTGATTAAACTATGTACATGGTAGGGTCATTGTCATTCTTTTTTTGACACAAGCAATTTTGATGAAAACCATAATTGGTAAGTAGCTCATCTTGGCAGGCTGCCTTGTCTTACTGTGTAATCACTCTGGTCTTAAGAACTGCATTGATGATTTATTCAGATGTGATGATTGTCCAGTGCAGCTGACCTGTGCAAGTCATCCTGCAGAGTTTTACTTAGGTTCTTTCAACTGCAGCTACAAATAACTTGGTTCTGCCAAATGAACATTTGTGTGTTATGATTATGCTAATTAAAAAAATCAAAGTATGGAAAAAACCTACGTGGATCTTCTGCTGGCTTTTGAGGAGTTAACAAGATGTCTGGAGAGCAAGGGCTCTGGCTGACGTAGCCTTAGGTGGTTTTTGTTCCATTCTGACAGGAGTATTGAAGTTGATGTCTTCTAATGTGAAAATGGGTGCTGATGGAAGGCCTCATTCTTTGTCTATCCCCTGAAAGCATTCAACGTGAATGTGATCCATCCCCAGTTGACTCTGCAAGGCCCCTCAGCTTGCTCTTAAAGGCATACCCTCGCCCTTGGCAGTGTGAGCTCGATGGCGGTACAGATGGCTCTGAGTTTCATGTCTGCCAGCATTTACATTTTTTTTTCCATTTATACAGCTGGATATCTACTGAGACAATTGTGAGTTAAGTACCTAGCCTAAGGGTACAGCTGCAGTACCCCAGCAGGGAATCGAACTGGCAACCTTTCAGGTAAGACTCCTGCTCCTTCAACACTATGCTACACTGCCGCCAGCATAACTTCAGCAGTTTGTCAGGTGCAACCGAACAGATTGACCATAACTGGCTACCAGCATACAAACAGTTGCCTCTTGATTCAATAAACATTTGCCCTTGACTTTGCCCCCCCCCCCACAAATTCAGCTTCTCATTTATTTTGATGATCACTGAACTCACCAATGGGATTCGTGAAGGGAAAAATAATGTGAATTTAACTGTTATTCAGAATTTCAGCTTTGATGGTATTTGAGCCAAGGGTCTGGTACTGGCAGGATGAAGGCAGTAAAATGTCCAAAAGTTCAGACGATCTACTGATTTTGACCTGCAAGATAGTACTTCAAATTTCTCTCAGGCTAGACATAGTGATCAACAGATCAATTGGCTTCAACCCTCTGAATCAGTTGGTTATGTAGAGTATATGACATACAGATTGCAATGTGCCGGAAGACCATTTGTTGTTTATTATCTGCAGTGTATTTGGCAAATGTTACGCACTCTCAGATCTACACAGTTGTACTGTGCCATTAAATGTATGCAGTCCTGATGTCAGGCTTAAATGGTGCCTCTGTTTGGGTGTTGCTGATAGCAGGGTTTGTTTTACAACAAGTGTTTTCAACAGCTGTTACTTAAATGATGAAAATAATTACTCTTTCACACCCAAATGGTACAGCCTGCAATTCATGGAAGCAAGGTTTGCCTGCCTGCCTACGTGATAAATGGTAAAAGTAAGAGATGAGAAGTATGTGAAATAAGCAGCCTAAAACAGCTATTGTTATTGTTATTTTTGTTTTCTTTTCTTTTTTTCCTCTTAATAAAGCTAGTAGCCTCTATTTCGTTGTTGCGTTGTTTCTTTTTTTGTTACTTCCCTGACCCTAGACGGGGACGGGACAGAAAATTGGGGCCTCCTCCGTGAGATTTTGAATTAAGTGTCTTTTGAACGTCTGCACTCTGCGAGTATTTGGGTGAGTAAGAGCTGTCTTGAGCTGTCACTGTGTTAACAGAGTGAACTCCAGCTACTAAGAGTGTTCCAGCTGGATTGTCATGCAATCCTTCCGTTGAAACACTTCTTTGTTGTTTTGCTTTATTATTTTTCCTTTATGACGGTAATCCCAGGTGGAGATTTATTTCTACGTAGGGGGTACGCTATCCGGACGTTTGGTCTTAGCAAAGACCAAATCGTTACAAGGTTCAGCATCTAAATGCCGCCCTGAGCCTGGTAAACCTTTGAAGACCAGCTAGGGACTAGTTAGTAGGGGTGGAGCCGGTATTCGGCAAAGCACAAATAGTGGGTTTTTACGAATATTTATTTCGTACAAATATGTTTTTAAATTATTTGTTTTCGGGAAAAAAAAAACGTAAAATTACTGGTGTTCCTCATAACTGTGAGTGAGGTGGGTATTTGTGCTCTGCCTGCTTGTGCTGGCATGACAGGAAGACAATAGGAGAGTGGAGGGGAGAGAGAGCACAGACTGAAAAGGAACAGTGCAGCCTGATTAAAATATAGGCAAAACGTAGTACATTGCTATGCCACTATTTTGTTTTGATTAGGTTTTTTTTTTTTTTTACCTTAGCTGGTTTGCTGAGGTAGTTTATTATAACGTTACTTGTCTTTCGTTTTCCTGTTTGACCTGCAATATGTGAAGCAGAGTTTGTTTTACCGGGAGGACGAGATTAGCCTACGTTAGCTCTGGCAGTGTAGTTACTAGCTAGTTCACCTACGCGCTGTGCTCACTGCTCAGTCAGCCTGTGTGTCACACAGTTGCAGATATCACACTGGAGAAATAGAGCGCTATTTATAGCCATTTTAGCAAAGTTCCTGTGCCACTATTTCAACTTGGAAGACGCAGATGCAGCGGAGCTTGTTTGACCGGGAGGAGATTAGGCTAGCGTTCGCCTGTTAGCCCTGTAACTTAGCCTATATTGTTGGCAGTGTAGAAGTAGGTCTACATTTTGTGTGATTCTTTCGAATTGCATGTACACTTGACAAGGATTGAGATATTTGCATAGCCTGTTCGGCTACTCTACTTTTTGCAGACAGCAAGATATATAGTTAGCTCCATTGTTAGCTCCGTTGTCTACTAGTTAAGTTAACTCCATTTCAATGGTGTTTATGGTTATACATGTTTATTGCTGGGTTTCTGAAAACCATAAACCAATATTATATTTAAGTGTTCATAATTATTATAATAGTTTATTGAAGAACACTTATATTAACACTTTAATATCCTAAAATCAGAAGAGTAATAAAAACAAAAACAGGATTGTTATACCTATTTCCACTTTTACTCGAATACATATACAAATAATTTTGCTGCCTCAACAAATACAGATACAAATACAAATACTGGGCTCTCTGCACATCCCTACTAGTTAGATGTTTTTATTAGGTAGGAGCTGAAGTTCCTTTGCACCCGAGTCAACGGGTTAATACCAGTGACTCTTGAGTGGTTTATTTACGATAACTTGATAAGTTAATTATTGCCAGTTTTTGATATTGTGCTCGTTCTGGCTTTTTTGTGCTTCTACGGCTCTCTGTAGCGTGTTTTGTAGGGTATTTGTAGACTATCATTTTTGCTATTATTTTGTGAATCGTGGTGAAGTTGGGTTGTAAAGTTGACTCAATATGTCGTCTGTTGACGTACAGTATTTGTGGAGTATCCTTCTGAGGAGCTCTTGGATAGCTTCACTAAAGAACAGTTATTACAAATTGCTGAGTGTTATGGCGTTGGGCTTACCAGTCAGGATAAGAAACTTAGAGAGACTCTGGTAAAAACTTTAAAAACGAGTTTGGTGGAAAAAGGAGTCCTTACAGCAAAATTGGAGGGGTTAAATTCTCCTGAGCCATGGCTGTCATCTGCTGCCAGTATTGTCAGCAAATTAAAGCTAAAAGAGCTCTCCTTGCAACAGAGACAGATGCAGATAGAAGCAGCCAAACTAAGGGCTGAGCGTGAAGCTCATAGCTTGGAGAGAGAACTCGAACTGAAGAGGCTAGAATATGAATGCGAATTGGAACTTAAAAGGTTAGAACGGGAAGAGCGTGAACCTGAACTTGAACATGAACGCAAAGAAAGACAATTCACGCTAAAAAGAGTTGAGCTTGAATTGGCTGCCAGGGGCACTGGCGTGCCTCCGCCAGCTCCTTCTCCTGAGTCTCCATTACGTGAGCCTGCATTTGATGCTGGTAGAATCATGACAATGGTTCCACCCTTCTCTGAGAGGGAGGTAGAGAAGTATTTCTCTCATTTTGAACGTGTAGCAATGACTCTAAAGTAGCCTGAAGAAGTGTGGACTTTGATACTGCAGCGTGTGTTAATGGGAAAGGCCCAGGATGTGTATTCCTCCCTCACAGTGGAGCAGAGTTCTGATTATGAAATTGTTAAAAGCATGATCTTGAATGCCTATGAGTTGGTACCTGAGGCTTATCGCCAATGCTTTAGAAGCTTCAGACAAACTCAAACTTATTTTGAGTTGTCTAGAGAGAAAGAAAGCATGTTTGATAGATGGTGTACCTCACAAAAAGTGAGGTAAAAGAGTAAAGAACAGCTTTGGTAGTTAATTCTTCTCAAAGAGTTTAAGGCAAGACACTACAGGTGAATAGGGGGAAATTTTCAACTAAAAGGTATCACCATGAAACTTTGCCAGTTGATTACTTTCATTATTATAATTTTTTTTGTATTGCAAGTTTTCCAGAAATTCACATTTAAATATGCAAATTAGGTAATATCTCATTAAATATGCGGTAATTTGCATATATTTAAAAACCAGAAATCTAGATAATGAATAAAGCCGGACTTAAAATATTTATTTCATTTTGACAACATGGTGTAGACCAAAGTTTTTACAGACCAGGGGGGTATTCCAGAAAGCGGGTTTTGTTGAAAACCAGAGTTTGTTAACCCTGAGATGAGGGAAACTCTGGGTTTTCCGTTCCAGAAAGCGAGGTAACTCAAACTCTGAGTCAGTTACCGTGGTAACTAACTCTGTGAACCTAACCTGCTCGCTGGCAGGTTTTGTTTAACAAACCCCGAGTTTCTCCCTAACTCCTCCCTCCTCCTGAACCTGAAGCAGCTGTCAAACATTGCGTGTCCTTTCATCGCTGACCCCATCGACGTTGAAGCCCAAATTATTCGCGCAGCCTTACGCCGGGAGAGGATTTTGAGACCCCGATTAGATGTGCTGTCATTTCCCGATGAGTTCCTAATCGAGCGTTACCGTTTTTCTTTACAGTCTATCATTTATTTGAACAACATTCTCCGGCCTTACGTCTGTAATGGTAGACACCGCGGGCATGCTCTCAGATCAGAGCAAATTCTTTGCATTGCTCTTCGTTTTTTTGCCAACGGCAGCTTTCTTTATAACATTGGCGACGCAGAACATATTGGCAAAGCAACAGTTTGTAGAGCCGTAAGAAAAGTGTCCCTTGCACTTAAACGGCTGCTGCACGTTTTCGTTGTGTTTCCTGGGCACAAACCTCTAAGGAACATCAAAGAGGAATTCCACAGGATTGCAGGTGACTGATGTAGAAATCATTCAGTTGAAGTCAATGACGATATTTTAAATTATATCCTGATCATGACATTTTGCTGCAACCTCAAACTGGGATCAGCAATTACTTTTTATGGTGCAGGGTTTCCCAATGTCATAGGCTGCATCGATGGCACACAGATCCCTATCACTGCTCCTTCAGTTAATGAAGCAGACTATGTGAATAGGAAGTCATTCCACAGCATTAATGTGCAGGTACACTGACTACTGTCTTACAATAACAAAGACTATACATCACAGTATACTGCAACTAATATCTCTCATTCTGCACTGTCAAGATCATATGTGATGCAGCACACTTGATCACAAATGTGGAAGCCAAGTGGCCTGGCTCTGTGCATGACTCACGAATGTATCGTGAGTGTACGCTGAGCAACAGATTTGCTAATGGTAAGTAAAGCTTTCTACAAATATCATTCCCTTTCTCCCTATTTTAAACACCCTCAAAATGTATCCACTATATAATTACAGGAGAGTTTGATGGCCACCTGCTTGGTGACAGAGGGTACCCCTGCCAGCCCACTCTGTTGACCCCTCACCCTGACCCTCAGCTGGGCCCCCAACAACGTTTCAACGCGGCCCACTGCAGGACTAGAGCCCGGATTGAGATGACAATAGGCATGCTCAAAGCCCGGGTCCAGTGCCTGCGTAAACTCAGGGTAACCCCAGAGAGGGCATGTGACATTATTGTGGCATGTGTTGTTCTCCATAATATTGCCACAATTAGAGGAGAGCAACACCCTGCCGTACAAATAGATGACCCTGAGTAAGACCATCCCATCCACCCTCCCGATGTCGCAGATGGAAGAGCCATCCGAGACATGATTTGCCAAAATCATTTTGCAGATTAAAAGATACCACCCCCAGCAGTCAAATAAAAAAAAAAAAAACATCAAAGTCAAATTTCATTTGGTGTTCTTTATTTCCTGCAAATGTAAAAGCAACAGTTAATATATTTATATTGTTCCAACAATTAATTCACCTGTCACCATGCACCCACCTCTAACTGGTGTTCCAATATTTCAATTTCAAAATCGGCCTTCCTAATCTGTCGCTCCAAGTAAACAGTTTCTAAGTCTGGTTTTGCAATTTTCTTCTGGAGATACACTTTGTACAACTCCTTTACTGGTAACTGGGAAAACATAAGGATGACATTAAACATGCAGAATTAACCAGGCATTTGCTGAACTTCTCACTGTGTTCATCTGTGCTGTGGAGGTTGATGGACCCTCCTCCTGGTAATGCCCAGTCATGCTCTGTTAAAGGATAAGAACATGCAAGTTTTTCCATTCATTCTCACTTTAATGTAGATTTTAAACTCAAGGCTCCACACAAGAATGTAAAAACATTTAAATGGTGACACAAATCAGTAGCCACCATACATAATATTAAGATGTATACCCCTGAAGGCCTGTCTGAATCCCTCTCTTCGGCAGCAGACAATGTGGGTTCATCATCATCATCATCATCCTGTGATGAAGAGTATTCTGCCTCAATACTTTAAAGTACTATATTTGGCAAAATCGCTGGAGTATTGAGTACTTACAACTGCAGGGAGTTCTGTTGTGGCAGGAGGCTCAACAAGTCTGATGACCCCATCAGTGACTGTTAGGAGAAATGGAAACCCCCAAAAAGCAATATTTATATATACACACACACACTACATATATATATATACACACACATGCAAACAGTACAGTACGCACACACTAACATCTTATGTAGGCACTTGTGTCCTGAGGGGTAATTGGCTCAGATAAGCTCCCTCCAGGGATGCCTTCAGCCACTGGTCGCCCAATGTTATGGCTCAGGGCCAGCTCCTCTGCCTCAGTCAGAGGTGGTGGTGGTGGCCCTCCACCCGTTTTGCGGGCCTCTGCCTTCTTTCTGTTAGCTGAATAGAACTCAAATATTAATCTACTAAGCAGGATATTAGGCGTCAAGACAATTATGTGTTTTAAAACAGCATTCTGTTGGGGCTCAAAGCTATTCAAAATTGAAATAGCCATTGAAAACATTTTTGTTTAATGTGAAATATGATTCAAACCAAAATGAGGTATAGTCATGAGCCTATAGGCCTAAGCAAAATATGCCTTACCTGTTTGAAGTATGTTTTTATATTTCATTTTCAGCTGCTGCCAAGTGCGCTTTGTGCCTGTGGCATTGCATCTAAATTAAGAGATTTCTATTCAATAACATCCCACCACTTTCACCTATAATATTAAAGGAAAGCGTAGTTCAATGTTAAATGAATAAACCGATGCGTTCAAACTTACGCATTGACTCAGGCAGTAATTCTCTCCCACGCTAATTGTCTTTCCTTTGCCGCTGCCGCCGTGTTGCTTTTTTTTCTGAAAACGTGCTCATAGTCCGCATAAGCACACATCAGAATTTCAAGTTCCAGAGGTGAAACTGAGGGGGCAGTTTCACCCGTACTAGGTTCAGGCTAATTTGCTGTCACAGTGGGGTGTCGGTCAGGACACAGGAGTCAGGTTCCAGGTTCAGGGTTTTATTGAGGATTTTGGAAGGTGTGGGTTGTTGAACGTGTGTGTGTTGAAGGTGTGTGGTTTCCTGCAAGGAGTAAGCAGGAAGAATAAATCAGGACTGGTGGTTACATGGCGAATGTGCAATATACAATGCCACAGGATAATGCTATTATAGCAATTATACAATATACATTTAACATCTATGTTCAATATATACAAACAGGCGTTTAAGCAGTGTTGCAAAGTACATTGCACTGGGATAGCATTGTAGACATCCAGGCTTTGACTGCATTAATGGTTATGGCAATGATAACATTTACACATAACAGACAAACACTATCTCAATTAACATGCACACATAATATACATTAGACAAGAATGCATATCACCCTTCTCTCTCTACAGACAATTGTTTTACAACCAGTTGATCTCAGGCATTGTACTTACTCAGGCACAGACGCACACAGCAACAACACTATACTTGGTCCCCAAGGGCTTGGTCTCCTCACTTCTTCACTCTGTGGATCTTAGTGTGGTACTGAGGTGGGGGAGGTCACCACTAACTTTATATTGTCCCGTATCCTTGGCCCTGTTGCAGTTCTGATTGGTGACCAAAGGATACGGACAGGTCAGAGGGCAAATGGTGACCTGGGGGCTGTCCTTGGGGGTGTGCCTGTGAGAGGTGGGGGTGATGCGCAAACAAAGACAAAGACAAAAACATGTGGCCCTTTTCTACAAGAGGTGTGAAATAGGATGATCTTTTCTTCTCTGTGGTTGCCATGGTGAATCATAGTATCGGAGCTCCATTGATGATGGCTTTTTTATAGTCGCCGTGCACGCGCTTAACTCGGAGTCAACAAACTCAGAGTTGATTAAACTAACTCGGAGCAGCTGTTCTGGAACCGAAAACTCTGAGTTTCCCATCTCAGGGTTAATCAACTCAGAGTTCAGAATTAGACTCAGAGTTTGTTAAAGCTGCTTTCTGGAATACCCCTCAGATGTTTGGATCGAAAGGACAAAATTAAGTCCTGGAGGAACTTCCAGGCACTCCCCAACCATAAAATTAATCATGCGTGGGTCAGGGAGGTGAAGAGAGCTTCTTCTTAAGTCAGGCCTAGAACAGGCCTCTTGGCTCAGTCTTTTGTCGTTGCTCAGTTTTGCCCCGCTCAGTTTTTGCCTCAGCTCAGATAGACGCTCAGTCATCCGTTCCGTCATCCAGTCCGTGGCTCAGTTTATCTTGCAACTTTCTGCATTTTTTTTGGGAGTTTTGCTGCTATCGTGAGTGGTTCCTGTGTTCTTCCTTGGAAGAGGTAAACAATTGGCTTGGGTAATTTCCTCTGCACGCATTCATTCACCATTCTATGATCCATCCATGTTCTTGTTTTGTTAATGTCTGTATGTAATTTAGTGTCTGTTATGGTAGTGGACCAGGTCTGTAGCCCAGACTTTGAATTTTGTCTTGTCTTAGTGTAACTGCTTAATAAACCTTTTTAATTTATTCCAGTTGTGGCTCTATATTTCTGGCAAAGGTTGATCCACCAGACTGCTCATCTCCTATCAACGAATTCGGTGATTTAATTGATAGTTAATATCTTTGATAATAATTATTAAATTAAATCATTTTTATTATTATTTTACATGTTGGTTAAGTGAGGAGTTTTAGTAATTGACGTCATTTGTGTCCGGTATTTGGAGTGCCGGACGATAAACAAGGGCGTTAATTTCTAAGACGGCTGGGTTCAGACCATTGAAGTTTTATTAAATCCTCACTTCCCCGACAGGGGTCCTACCCAGTATTACAGAGGTGTACCTAATAAAGTGGTCACTGAGTGTATATCGTTCTAATCTTTATTAAATTTGACATCACCTCTGTGCACAGTAATCCCTCAGTCACTTTCCATGTGGAATAAAGGCACAAAAGTGCATTTAAACCGGGAGTTAAAGGGAAGCACTGCCGTGTGCAAACAAGGTGACCTTCAGCCAGAGAACCTGAAACAGGGAACAAGGGAGGAGTGAGAAAAAGGTGAAGGAATGGCAAAGGAGGAGTAGAGAGAGGAGCGATCCCACTGGTCCAGCCAGCATGGCTGCTATGCTCTTTCCATTCATCTTCTTTCCTTTAAATGCTCGATTTTAACGATTGCACTTCAAAGTGCTTTGCATGTGCATGTAAAGGAGAGGAGGGCCATAAATATTAAGTTGCTCTCTAATGGGCCCCATCGATAGCTGTTAGGCAGTTTGTTCTGTAGTCATTCACACGTCATATCTCCATAGCAAGGGGCATCAGGGGCTGGCTGACTGCTGAGAGTTTTTTTTTTTAGTGTTTTCAGGCCACTTTCAATTTTTCACATACTGTAAAAAACCATTCTCAATTCAAAAATAATGTAAATTTTTATCATGTTCAGAAAACGGCATTTTATATTTAGTAATGCTTTATTATTCTGTTTTAGGATTCACAGTTTTGAGCATTTGAGCTCAGTAGTATGCCCTAGTCCCAGCCTTAGGATCACATATGATATAAAGTAGTGGCAATCCCTCAATGCTTTGCTCCTTGCAACCCATGCCATAAGCAGCATCCAGCATAATTTACAGTGGCTTATTTCTGTATTCACTGAAGCCACTGCTATAACATTAGTTAAAGGAAAATAGAGTAGAAAAGTAATTTATACATATTCACTATTGCTATTTGCCAGTTTTAATATCTGTGGTGGTGTCTAGAACATGTTGCCTTTTTCTTATCTGGGTATTTACATCATGTCCCATTTATGGTAAATAAATATAGTTGTTCAACTTCAAAAGGCTTTTAATAACATCTCTGTATGTCTGTGTCTCTGTGTGTCCTCTTCTTATGTTGACATTAGGTTGGTTCTCATACAACCACACACTCTTTCATTCCATTTTTCCCTGAAAATAAAAATTGTACTCAGCTGTCAAAAGCTGTACACATTGTTTAACAGTCGCTAAAGACGCTCGTCACTTCTCTGTCAAAACCACTTGTGGTGCTTGTGTGCTCAGTGCTCAGCTAATTGCAGACAAGACAACAGGAGATGAGGAGAGGAGGCAGCCAACACTACGTGTACCATCAGCCACTGGATGATGCAAAACAGCGCTGAGAGAAACTGTTCATGGGCCTTCAGAGAGCATTTAGATCAAGCCAAAAGCGATGGAGCCTCATAAATGCACGGTATATGACCGAGCTGGAAAACACCAAACCTGTTGCCTCATCTTTCATGGCTGCAAAGGAACTCTGAAGGTTTCATTTCTCACAGTGCAGATAACACACAGATGCATATATACCCTGAGAAATAGAGCTCTGGGTTAGTTGTGCAAACAGCCAGTGGCTGTGCACAGTCCAGTTCAAAAACCAGCTTTAAGTTTTCATAAAGGCAGGGTGGGTCAAACTGTGCATTAAAAGTGCACATTTCACATACAGGGACCAACTGATTGCTTATGGAGACTATGAGTAGGAACATTAAGGCTAGCATCAACAGGAAATTATTCTTGTGAGGTACATATTCCAGTAAGCCCAAAAATAATTGCCACACACTGTATGTTTCCTTTTGTAGAAATACATTTGCTGTCAATGATCCATCCAATGTCAAAGCTCCCATAATTACAAACACACTTTTAGCAGACATTTATTAATAGTATGCCTAAGGTGCTGAGGAAATGATAGTATCAATGGGTAAAAAAGGCCCTCTCATTCAGTGACTCCACCTGGTGAAAATCCAGCACGGAGTATTGTCCTTTTTCCATTAATGAATTAGTTCATAGCATAAAAGTGTGTGCAAGCCTTAACATCATAAATAAACAAGGGAAAAAGTGAAAGTTGGAGGGGAGCTGTGTAGCGAAGGGTGAGAGCAGTCACCCCACCCGGCCTTGAACCCGGGTCTACGGGGTACCAAACATGCGACTTTGACCGCGACGCCAAAGAGCCAGGCTCGTTGGTATGGCAGTCAAAGCACATACTCAACTATAGTGACGGCACTCCGTCACACTGCCCTCCCCTTCAGGAAGCACGCCCATGCACTTCACACACCATGGTGTCCCTCACGCATTCCACTGCCGTACTTCTCCCATCCCAGGGTGCCCCACTCACTTGTGCTTCACCCATCTCTGGGGTCCCTCACACCAGGGTCAACCTAACCTGGGGGTCCCCTCATACGGCTCACACACCAGGCACGCCTCCGATGGCCTCATGGCTGGCCATCCCAGTGCTAACACCATTTGTACCGAAGGGCAAGAGCAGTCACCCCACCCGGCCTTGAACCCGGGTCTACGGGGTACCAAACATGCGACTTTGACCGCGACACCAAAGAGCCAGGCTCGTTGGTATGGCAGTCAAAGCACATACTCAACTGTAGTGACGGCACTCCGTCACAAGCTGCCTGAATTGATGTAGAACAACCAGCTTGCAGTGAGATTTAAGCATAACCTATGAATATCAAACCCACATAGTTGTGAATTTATAGCACTACGTAAGTTAATCAGCGTCTGTAAAGACAAGCCATAGCGAAGAGTCACATCCTTGTGCAAATACTGCAGGATCCATTATCCACAATAATACGCCAGCCTGGAAGAAGGGAGGTAGATAAATTTACCATGCAATGTTTCTTGTAAATTAACTCCCAGTGGTATGTCTCAGGCTGCACAGAAAACTGAGGATGATTATATTAAACGACCAAAAAGTTTTACATGAAAAAAGGCGCCTGTCGCAGGCACTTCTGGAAGGGGTTCGCGTTGCGCTGGTTTTTTTTTTCTTCCTTTTGCACGTTCTGTTTCATGTGCACAGCGGTCCTCTGTTATCCCCTTGTCGGGAGGTAAGCCGACAGTTGCTGCCATTGTTGAGCGCCGTTATCGCGGGAATTAATTAGGAACCACGGGTGCGTGTTTGAGCTGGGGTTGCTGAATGGTTGCCGCTTCCGAACTGGCGGGGTCTGCGGCTGTTCTGAATTGTCTTGATTAGCGGAGTGCAGGTATAAAAGCACGACAATTCAGGCAGTCGGAGGACGGACGGCTCGGGGAAGAAACGCTCTACACCGCAGGTTTTACGGGGAAGGTTTTGGTTTGGTTATTTTCGGTTTTGATTTTTGGTGATGTTTTCGGCCGGGTTTTTCTTTTGGAAATATTTTGGTTAAGTTTCTTTGGGGGTTGGTTGCGGGGAGAGATCCCGGGAGGGGATTCCTTTTAACAGTTGCAGGAGTGAGGAACGAGTGACGGCAGAGCGCTGCAGATCCAGACCGCTTCCAGGAGTGGCACCTGGGCAGGCAGAGCGGTGGAAGCCGGCGGGGGAAGAAGAGAAGGGAGGCACGAACCGCGGAGAGGTTCAGAGGCGAATCAGGGCGGTGCCCCTGTGCATGCGGCCATAACGCCTGCTCCGGAGTTGCGTGAGAAGGACAAGCAGCGAAGCGTTGGGAGGGAGCGGTCTGGACCGAGGGCATCAGCAGCACTTGTTGTGTGTGTGTGTGTGTGTGTGTGGGTGTGTGGTTTTTTTTTTTTTTGGTGGGTGTGAGGACCCACTCCTCCTGGCGGCTGGTACCCCCCTTGGGCAGCTGGGAGGTGTCTCGTTCTGTCACCAGGACCGGTGCTGGAGGCGAGTCTGGGGTCACGGTGTGTGTGTGTGTGTGTGTGAGCGCACGGGGGTAGAGTGTGGGGTGTCTAAAGTTGCTGTGTGTGTGGGGAGGGTAATCTCACATGGGCGCCAGGCCATAGTTCGGACAGAGTGGGATGAGGGAAGGGCCGCCATAGTGAAGGGGGGGGGAGGAAGGTTAGGAGGGGTCAGCGGCGCGTGAGCAGTCCGTGGATGAATTGTCTCTTAAATAAAACTTCTGTACCTGTACTCCTGCTTCCTGGTCGTCTGTGGCGGGCAGATCAATTGGGGGAACCTGAGTTGGGGGATGGGGCCCAACATTGGCGTGTGTGGCTCCTGACACCCTCTCTGTCAGAGTACACAGCTCAGTCAGGTGTAAGTTGCCATTTGTTCCTTCCAAAAGGGAGACAGGTAAAGGGAAAGCGAGAGTGTTGGCAGATAATTGACACCCTGCTTTGTACGCTGGTAGCTTGGGCTTTTAGAACTTTGAAGGAATGAGAGGAAATTCTTAGTCGCCACCCACCAATCAGGAGGCACTGGAAATGTGGCATCACCACCTTTGCACCTAACTGTGACGCAAAGAAGCCCCTTCTGTTTTTCTTTCGGTGTGCTATGATGAAAGGAGGGGTTAGATGTGCCCTTTCCAAATTGGTGACACATACTTTTTGTTCTTACCACAATAATAAAAAAGCAGTCAGGCAGTTCTCACCAGCAGTTTTGGTTTTGGCAGTGGTCCTTGTCTCTCATTTATAGGTCCATGGATGCCAAGCAAAGCTAAACAGACACCCACAATGACTTGGAAGCACATAAGTGGTGCATGGAAAGCAAAGGCACAAAAAACTAGACCTATTACATGGCTGCAAGAGGTGAAGGCAGAATTTTTTTTAATTGAATTTTTTACAATGCAGAAGTCAACATTTTCTCCCTCTCTGCAGTAACAACATGCTGTGTGCAATGGCAGTAGGTAACTACACTCCACAGTAGGTTCTAAGTACTCACACTAGGGCAATCCTACCCAGAGCCACATGGGATGATTTCATTAGTGTATACGATTTTGGAATTACTCACCTTACAATGAGTGCATATAAAAAGTACTGACACATGCAGACAACACAATTCATATCATAGTTTAAACCCTTTGCATGCCATTTCCATGAGGGGGCTTCAAGCTAACCCTAATAATTTCAATTAGATTAAATAACTTGAATCAGTTCTCTCATCCAGTTATGTGTGTTGGCATAGGTAAACAAGCTCTCAGCTCTGGTCAGGGAGGATAAGGTAAGTGGTTGGCAGTGAATATCAGGTGATTCTGTGAAAAACATGCAACTCAGGGAATAAATTTTGTTGAAAACATAAGTACACCTTGTAAACCCAGTCTACATGCTGTTTGCTTAGTGCACCCAAATAGCCCCCATTGTGGAGGTGAAGAAAATAGATTGTTACTGACTTTGGTCAGAACGCATCCAGTTGTATACAGGCTGAGTACACATTACTGTGAAATGATAGTAATGTGTTAACGCACAAGTTAGTGCTGAGAAACTTTCAGAGTGACCCTAGGCATTCTGTATAGTATTTTCCATTGAACAGCTGCCAATCAGAAAGCCTGAATACCCCCAACCTCCAGGCAGCAGTAGCAGCATCTGCAGCCACACACCCATCCCCTATCTCTGGTGGAGCTCCCAGAGCCGCAGATGGCTTGGCACTACCCCAGTCTTTCAGGGATGCTCCATTGTCCCCCTTCTTGTCCTGGCCTACAGTGTCCCTCAGTGCTGGGCGCTGGCTTGAGGGATGGTCAACCATTCCAAACTGCTGCAAACATACAGCAACATAAAAAATGTGACATTTCAACCCTCTGTGCCGTCATGCTCCACACTGATCCGAACCCAATTCCATCATCTGAACATCAAGATCCAATGCTCCACCAGGTCACGCTGGAATGTTCATGTATTTTGATCAGGTGTGCCTCATGCGGATTTGATTCCAGCTCCATGTTTTGATGCAAACATGTTACATTATTATACTAATAGAACAGTCTTTTCAAATATTCTAGAATAGTGAAATATGTAGAAAATATCAGGCATCATACACAGAGTGCCTGACATCTGATGAATATTGATGTTTTGCCATAACCTAATGTCTAATTTTTACATTTAGGCTATGATATGGGTCATGTATGCATGGGATTTGTTTGTGAAAACATTGATTATTTTATTTTTTAGAATATGAATTCCATGTATTTGTTTCCCTCTGTTGTTTTCCTTTGTTTAATGTGTGTGTATGCAGACACCAGGGGGTCAACTTTAATCAGGGACCCTATGTCCCCTCAGTGAGGTTCGCCTCTGAGAGCGTGGGCCTATTAAAATGTGACAAAACCAAATCAGCAAGTCTGATTTGCATAGTTAGCGTGAGACGACCTTGACTCGTCTGCTCTTCTGTAGACATAAGCACCAGGCAACTTCGCACTAATACGGGGAGGGAGCAGCAGTAATCTCCCAAGCGGTCATCTCATGATTACAGCCCCTGCTAAAGTGCCAGCCTGCAATCAGGGAAAGCGGGGGGGGGGCAGCCATGCTGCATCCCGCATCCCCGAGTGACTTGCCGACACAGGGTTATTGAGCTTCAGAGGCATCACCATTTTTTGAAGCCATGCTTTGTTGCCTTCCCACAATGCAACAATTGCCCACAATACTCCCAATTTTCTAGTATTTTTGGAGTGGCTAAAAATGAATATGATCAGGAACATGCCAGTCAGTGTTTTCCAATGCACAGTGGTAATAAGAAAAAGAATAAAGGAAGATATTACAGATGAATTATCAGGGAAACTGAAGGACCTGTCACATCTGTGCTGGCTCCTTTCATAATTGCTTTAAAGTTGCAGATAAAGTGTTCTGAAATATTAATTACAGCTGTCAGAACATGTTTTTCAATCAAGGAGACCTTTTACTACCACTTTTCAGTATGCTGTGTGATGGATTGCATCAATTTTGAGACTAAAGGTCCTGTTAATAACAAAGGAAATTCATACAAAAGCCTATGATACAGCAGGAGAGGATCAGGATTCCAGTGTATGTGGAGGTAGATGCCTAATCTCCTGCAGATGAAGCACATGGGGTGCCCACACTTCTGTCAATCATACATTTTATGCATATAAATTATTTAATGTATGAATGTCATAAATAGTGAATATTTGCTAGAGAGAAGGATCCATAAGAATGATAGGCCATTCAGCCCAGCCAGGCTTGTCATTTTGTGTGTGGTCAAAACTCTAGGGTGTAACTAAGACTGTGCATTGGGGTTGGGGTTGGGTTAGAGATGGGGCTGGGGTTGGAGATGGGGCTGGGTGGGGTTAAGGGTGAACACTCAGACTATTTTATGCATTGTGGAGTACGCGGTGAGGATGCATTGTGTGTGCATTAGTCACTCTAGCCTGTACAATCAGTGTGCTTGATTAAATCTTAAAACTCAAACTTAAAATCTCACAGAGCACACCTGAGATGTACTATAGTGAGCGCTGGACTAATAGGAGAATGCAGGATAAGGGACATTGCTGACTATGGTAACATTTTACTGTTATTTAGTGTTAAAAGGTAGTAAGAAACCATTTTCCAGGGCACAGTAGAATATGCTTTTGTCAATAATTGAGTGCATTTTTTCCCCATCAGGAAAAAAAGGAGGCATCATATGACCAGCACCCTCCTCCCCTCCATTAAAAGAAGCAATCAGCTGATCAGGTGCAATGATTACAGTTTTTCTCCTTTGCTTAAACACATTCGTCCACAGGTGATGAAATACAGGTGATGAAAACCCCCCCCAAAAAAACAAACTAAGGCAAACTCAAGCCTATGGCCCTACTGGCCCAAGTACTGGCATCGCAACGTGACCAGACCAACACTTTTCTTCCTCTCACAGTCACCTGAGCCAAACCTAGTCCCTGTGAGAGACCCCCGAAATGAAACTACCTTCCCTTTGTATACACAGGTAGTGGCTACCTCCTCCCCACAGCCTAAACCAAAGGGCACAGAAAAAGAGGAAACAAAACAATAATCAATTATTCAAATAAACAAATAAACAAACTAAAACAGAACATAATTACGATGAAAATTTAAACAAAGTAAGCAACAACAAAATTCAAAATATAAGCAAACCAGTCAGTCACAATAAAGTCATACATGAAACTGTAATAACTCTGCATCTCCCCTTTACCATGAATACCAGTGCTCTGGAGCGCTTTATGAAGCACTAAGCAGCAGTCGCGCACCCTATGTGCGTGCCATTCCCCAGGAGATCAGAAATGTGGACTGACGGTAAAATTTAAACCAACAAAGAATTACACGGCGCACACACTTAACATATTTTAACTCATATCTGCACACAAACACTCACACACACACACAACCATAATACATTTTCCAAATACAGTACACACAACTAAATAAACAAATTTCACATTTACATACCACCATCACATTTGCATAGCACTGTTGCAACTTATATAAAAACTTGCTGCAAGCCATTTCCTTGCAAATCAACAAAACACGGTAAATGGAATTAATGGTAAAACAGATGATGGTGAATGGACAAATGTGCATGATGTGATTGCAAACTGTATGGAATGTTTGAAGTAGAAAATAAGCTTGCTTGAGCGAGTTTATTTCTTCTTAAAAAGTCCCACATCAGGAGAGGCAGACAAAATGGGGTGAGTAGGTGATGAAGGAGGGCCCAACTAACTTCACCGCACACTCACAAAACATTAAAAATAAAAGCAAATATTTGTAAACATGCAACAAAAGCAAATATTTCCCTCAAACAGCACAACTTGTGGTCAAATTAATAGAGGATGTGCACGTGATGTAGGCGGAATCACTGCGGGTTACACCCACTGAGTGGCAGAAAGACTTACTGAGTGGCAGCGTTAGCGTTCAGCTTGAATGCTGAGAAAACACAAAAAAAAACCTTTAAAATGGGAAAGAGCTGTTGCGTGATTGACTGTACAGATTCAACAAGGAATCGGAGCTATCTTTTCACAGACTGCCAAAAACTAAAGAAAAGAGAAGCAAATGGATCACTGCAATGCGCAGAAACAACTGGAATCCAGGCACCAAAACGTGGATTTGTGGTTGCCATTAAGGATAAGGATAAGGATGTTTTTATTGTCATTCCAGAACATGTTGTACATTGAAAGGGAACAAAATTAGGTACTCAGGTCCTGGTTCAGGTAATAGCAATAAAAAAATAAAGAAGAAAGCACCCAATAAATCATCATTAAAAACTAGAAAAGTGCAATTGCAACCTGTAGCGAAAACATGCTAAAGTATATAAGACGGTCACTAGCAAGTGGCTAAGTGGTTGCTAGGGTGTTGCTAGGTGGTGGCTAGGGCGTTGCTAGATGGTTACTAAGGTATATGATTTGGTTGCTAGTGCGTTGTTGGGTGGTTGCTAGGGTGTTGCTAAGTGGCTGCTCAGGGGTTGCTAGAGTAAACAACATGATCGCTGGGGCATTGCTAGGGCATTGCTGGGCCGTTGCCAGGGTGTTGCTAAATGGTTGCTAGAGTAAACAACATGATCGCTGGGGCATTGCTAGGGCATTGCTGGGCCGTTGCCAGGGTGTTGCTAAATGGTTGCTAGGGTAAACAATATGGTCGCTGGGCGTTGCTAGGGCATTGCTGGGTGGTTGCCAAAGTGTTGCTAAGTGGTTGCTAGGCGGTTGCTAGGGCGTTGCTGGGTGGTTGCTAGGGTGTTACTAAGTGGTTGCTAGGCGGTTGCTAGGTAAACAATATAGTTGCTAGGGACACATTCACCATTGGTGAGTGTTGAGTCACATGACCCAAAGCAGCATATCAGGTCCCATGGCTATTGGTCAAATGGTGACCAAGTGGTAAAAATTTGAAAAATGAATTGGAATCAATGGGAGGATGGAAGGATGAATAAATGAGTAAAAGACGAGTGCGAGGTCAGTATGGCTTTCCATGAGTGTTGGGTGGCATGACCTGAGGCAGCATATGTGGTACTGTGAGCGTAGGCTGAAAGGTGACCGAGCAGTAAGGCTTTGAAAAATGAATTGAAGTCAATGGCAGGATGGAGAGATGAATAAATGAGTAAAAAAACTGATTTAAAAAAATGACAAAAAGACGAGTGCGGGTCAAGATGGTCTTGGATGAGTGTTGGGTGATTTGTCCCGAGGCAACATGTGAGTTATGGTGGCTCTGGGGTGAAAAGTGAATGAGTGGGAAGGCCATGAAGGGTGAGGGGGGTGAGTTTGAAAATGAATGGGAGTCTATGGGAAAAAAGGGATGAAAAATGACAAAAACCGGAGAACGAGTGCGGGTACGGCTTAGCTGTATACAAGCAACCCGACTGGGGTCAGACCAGACAGGTTACAGTTGGTTTGGGGTGGATATCTCGAAAACTGTGGGAGGAGAAACGTCCCCAAATTTGGTGGAATAAGAAGAAAAAGAAGAAGAAGAAGAAGAACTAGAAAAGTGCATTTCCTGAAGAAAATGCAGAGTGTGCTTGCAACCCGGCAGCGAAAAGGTGGTAACGTATATGAGACGATCGCTAGGATGTGGCTAAGTGGTTGCTAGTCTGTTGCTAGGTGGTTGCCAGGGCGTTACTATGTGTTTGCTAAGGTATATAAGGTGGTTGCTAGGCTGTTGCTAGGTGGTTGCTAAGGTGTATAAGGTGGTTGCTAGGGTGTTGCTAAGTGGTTGCTAGGGGGTTGCTAGGGTAAACAATATTGTCACTGGGGCATTGCTAGGGCGTTGCTGGGCGGTTGCCAGGGTAATGATAAGTAGTTGCTAGGGTAAACAATATGGTCGCTGGGTGTGGCCAGGGTGTTGCTAAGTGGTTGCTAGGGTAAACAACATGGTCTCTGGGCGTTGCTAGGCGTTGCTGGGTGGTTGAAGTGTTTCTAAGTGGTTGCTTGTTGGTTGCTAGGGTGTTGGTATGCAGTTGCTAGGGTTTTACTAAGTGGTTGCTAGGCGGTTGCTAGGGTAAACAATATGGTCGCTGGACGTTGCAAGGGCGTTGCTAAGTGGTTGCTAGGTGGTTGCTAGGCGGTTGCTAGGGTGTTACTAAGTGGTTGCTAGGCGGTTGCTAGGGTAAACAATATGGTTGCTAGGGACACACCCACCTTTGGTGAGTGTTAGGTCACATGACCCAAAGCAGCATATCAGGTCCCGTGGCTATTGGTCAAATGGTGGCCAAGTGGTAAGACTATGAAAAATGAATTGAAATCACTGGGAGGATGGAGGGATGAGTGAACGACAAAAAGAGGAGTGCGGGTCACTATGGCTTTCAATGACTGTTGGGTGATTTGACCTGAAGCAGCATATGTGGTACGGTGGTTGTCGGGCCAAAGGTGACCGAGCGGTAAGACTTTGAAAAATGAACTGAAGTCAATGGGAGGATGGAGGGATGAATAAACAAGTAAAAGACGAGTGCAGGTCAGTATGTGTTTCAGTGAGTAATTGGTGCCATGACCTGAGGCAGCACATGTGGTACTGTGACCGTAGGCCGAAAGGTGACCGAGCGGCAAGACTTGAAAAATGAATTGAAGTCAATGGCAGGATGGAGGGATGAATAAATGAGTAAAAAAACTGATGAAAAAATGACAAAGACAAGTGCGGGTCAAAACGGTCTTGGATGAGTGTTGGGTGATTTGTCCCGAGGCAACATGTGAGGTATGGTGGCTCTGGGGTGAAACGTGAGCGAGTGGGAAGGCCATGAAGGATGAGGGGGGTGATTTTGAAAATGAATGGGAGTCTACGAGAAAAAAGGAATGAAAAAACGACAAAAACCGGAGAACGAGTGCGGGTGCGGCTTAGCTGTATACAAGCAACCCGATCGGGGTCAGACCGGACAGGTTACAGTTGGTTTGGGGTGGATATCTCGAAAACTGTGGGAGGAGAAACGTCCCCAAATTTGGTGGAATAAGAAGAAAAAGAAGAAGAAGAAGAACTAGAAAAGTGCATTTCCTGAAGAAAATGCAGAGTGTGCTTGCAACCCGGCAGCGAAAAGGTGGTAACGTATATGAGACGATCGCTAGGATGTGGCTAAGTGGTTGCTAGTCTGTTGCTAGGTGGTTGCCAGGGCGTTACTATGTGTTTGCTAAGGTATATAAGGTGGTTGCTAGGCTGTTGCTAGGTGGTTGCTAAGGTGTATAAGGTGGTTGCTAGGGTGTTGCTAAGTGGTTGCTAGGGGGTTGCTAGGGTAAACAATATTGTCACTGGGGCATTGCTAGGGCGTTGCTGGGCGGTTGCCAGGGTAATGATAAGTAGTTGCTAGGGTAAACAATATGGTCGCTGGGTGTGGCCAGGGTGTTGCTAAGTGGTTGCTAGGGTAAACAACATGGTCTCTGGGCGTTGCTAGGGCGTTGCTGGGTGGTTGCCGAAGTGTTTCTAAGTGGTTGCTTGTTGGTTGCTAGGGTGTTGGTATGCAGTTGCTAGGGTTTTACTAAGTGGTTGCTAGGCGGTTGCTAGGGTAAACAATATGGTCGCGGGACGTTGCAAGGGCGTTGCTAAGTGGTTGCTAGGTGGTTGCTAGGCGGTTGCTAGGGTGTTACTAAGTGGTTGCTAGGCGGTTGCTAGGGTAAACAATATGGTTGCTAGGGACACACCCACCTTTGGTGAGTGTTAGGTCACATGACCCAAAGCAGCATATCAGGTCCCGTGGCTATTGGTCAAATGGTGGCCAAGTGGTAAGACTATGAAAAATGAATTGAAATCACTGGGAGGATGGAGGGATGAGTGAACGACAAAAAGAGGAGTGCGGGTCACTATGGCTTTTCAATGACTGTTGGGTGATTTGACCCTGAAGCAGCATATGTGGTACGGTGGTTGTCGGGCCAAAGGTGACCGAGCGGTAAGACTTTGAAAAATGAACTGAAGTCAATGGGAGGATGGAGGGATGAATAAACAAGTAAAAGACGAGTGCAGGTCAGTATGTGTTTCAGTGAGTAATTGGTGCCATGACCTGAGGCAGCACATGTGGTACTGTGAGCGTAGGCCGAAAGGTGACCGAGCGGCAAGACTTGAAAAATGAATTGAAGTCAATGGCAGGATGGAGGGATGAATAAATGAGTAAAAAAACTGATGAAAAAAATGACAAAGACAAGTGCGGGTCAAAACGGTCTTGGATGAGTGTTGGGTGATTTGTCCCGAGGCAACATGTGAGGTATGGTGGCTCTGGGGTGAAACGTGAGCGAGTGGGAAGGCCATGAAGGATGAGGGGGGTGATTTTGAAAATGAATGGGAGTCTACGAGAAAAAAGGAATGAAAAAACGACAAAAACCGGAGAACGAGTGCGGGTACGGCTTAGCTGTATACAAGCAACCCGATCGGGGTCAGACCGGACAGGTTACAGTTGGTTTGGGGTGGATATCTCGAAAACTGTGGGAGGAGAAGCGTCCCCAAATTTGGTGGAATAAGAAGAAAAAGAAGAAGAAAAAGAAGAATAAGAAGAAAAAGGATAAAACTAAAGAATAACAATAGTCTGCTTGCAATGCTTTGCATTGCAAGCACACTAACTATAAAAGTGCATTTCCTGAAGAAAATGCAGAGTGTGCTTGCAATCCAGCAGTGAAAACATGGTAATGTATCTGAGACGATCGCTAGGATATGGCTAAGTTGTTGCTAGGCTTTTGCTAGGTGATTGCTAGGGCGTTACTAGGTGGTCGCTAGGCGGTTGCTAGGTGGTTGCTAAGGTATATAAGGTGGTTGCTAGGGTGTTGCTAGGTGGTTACTAGGGTGTTGCTAGATGTTTACTAAGGTATATGATTTGGTTGCTAGTGCATTGTTGGGTGGATGCTAGGGTGTTGCTAAGTGCTTGCTAGGGGGTTGCTAGGCTGTTGCTAGTTGGTTGCCAGAGTGTTACTAGTTGGTTGCTAAAGTATATAACGTGGTTGCTAGGTGGTTACTAGGGTGTTGCTAGAGGTTCACTAAAGTATATGATTTGGTTGCTAGGGCGTTGTTGGGTGGGTGGCATGGTGTTGGTAAGTGGTTGCTAGGGTATTGCTAGGTGGTTGCTAGGGTAAACAATATGGTTGCTGGGGCATCGCTAGGGCGTTGTTGGGCGGTTGGTAGGGTGTTGCTAAGTGGTTGCCAGGGTGAACAATATGGTTGCTGGACATTGCTAGGGCGTTGCTGGGTGGTTGCTAGGGTGTTGCTTGTTGGTTGCTAGGGTGTTGCTAGGCGGTTGCTAGGGTGTTACTAAGTGGTTGCTAGGCGGTTGCTAGGGTAAACAATGTGGTCGCTGGACGTTGCAAGGGCGTTGCTAAGTGGTTGCTAGGTGGTTGCTAGGCGGTTGCTAGGGTAAACAATATGGTTGCTAGGGACACACCCACCTTTGGTGAGTGTTAGGTCACATGACCCAAAGCAGCATATCAGGTCCCGTGGCTATTGGTCAAATGGTGGCCAAGTGGTAAGACTGAAAAATGAATTGCAATCACAAGTAAAAGACGAGTGCGGGTCAGTATGGCTTTCAATGAGTGTTGGGTGGCATGACCTGAGGCAGCATGTGTGGTACTGTGAGCGTAGGCCGAAAGGTGACCGAGCGCTAAGACTTTGAAAAATGAATTGAAGTCAATGGCAGGATGGAGGGATGAATAAATGAGTAAAAAAACTGATTAAATAAATGACAAAAAGACGAGTGTGGGTCAAAACAGTCTTGGATGAGTGTTGGGTGATTTGTCCCGAGGCAACATGTGAGGTATGGTGGCTCTGGGGTGAAAATGCTTCGCGTTGTAAGCCCACTAATAAAACTATAGTATAAAGTATAGACTGTAAAGTATAAAGTGAGTGTGAGGATAGTAATGTGTATGTTGGATTTTTGGGTGAAATCATAGCTTAAGTTACATAGTGTATTGACTGCTCATCAGTTAAACATTTCACATCTTGCATTTATATTCTGTGTAACTCTAAAGTTTTTGTCAGCAGTTATTAAAAAAAAACATCCATGATGATGAACCTTGTGTTCTACAAACAAAGGGGAGGATGGTTAGATAGTGTTGGCTAGCCAAGACAAACCCAGTTTTTCTGATAAGGGGGTACTCTTCAAAGCAAGTTTAAACAGTCAGATAAGTTTAACCCTTTCACACGTAACTTATTTTTTATGCTATGTAGCGTGCATGTCACGTTACATGGTTTGTTATGTTTTCATTAGCGTTATTAAGCTTCTCATACTTTTCAGTTAGCATTTTTTATATTTTTTAATGTTAAATCGCTGTTTCCTCAAAGCTAAAATTAGCTAGAAGTTTTCAAATCTAGTTTTCTAATGGCACCGGTTTTAGCATATGCACTAAACGGCTAGTCACACCCTTGTGACGGTACACAGCAAAAGGGTTAAAAGTTTCTACAAAATATATTGAAATTTTGTTTATTATTAGCATCCTTATGTGTGGTTGAATCACACTCCTAGGCTACCTTTGTGATCCTACTTTGTGGAAGTACAACCAAGCGTCAAGGCTTTTGTACGTCTTCAGGCTTTGCTTTGTGTATTTCCCCGGCATCGAAATCAGGTACATATAAATGTCAGGAAACCTGATTCCTGGCCACATGTCAATGTCCATGGACCACTGGTTCTTTGGTAAGTTGTAAGGATCACTGTCGAGTCCAACTCCCTTTAATTAAGCAGATAATCGTTTGTTTTACTCCCGGTTTCACAGTTTCCCTTACTAAAGGCAGCCATGTTGCAGGATGTTTTGCCACTCAGTCCGACTGAGGGGGTGTATTCCGGTGGGAAAGTGATGTCAGTGCATAC
This sequence comes from Megalops atlanticus, assembly GCA_019176425.1. NCBI lineage: Eukaryota > Metazoa > Chordata > Actinopteri > Elopiformes > Megalopidae > Megalops > Megalops atlanticus. The sequence continues at coordinate 826,036 of CM032883.1, forward strand.
CCTCAATATATTCTGTCAATCAATCATTACACAACGGACAACAAAATAAGAAATACAACTATCAATATGAACCAGTTCAACCGTAATTTGTACTATATGCATGTGCCATTTGTTGATACTTTACATAGTTATAGTATGTGACACAAAAGCAAGCAAGCATATCACAGCATGAATTGTATTCTTTTCTCCCAAGATAAGAAACCCTGCTGCACTCTGCACCTGCAATTTTTACACTTTTTTGAGATGCCCTGTTGAAATACTGTAAAAAAGAGACATTTTCTAAGAAAGTTTTCTTCATTCATTTTATTCTTCTGTGCAGGTGTTTCTGTGCCCATGAACTGTCGTTGACATGTAAGACCTACATTACAGACTACAGACTAGACAAATTTGGACGTTCAATATGGTACAGCTTTTGTACTGCATTCTTTCTTCACCAAAGAAACAATAAAGAATTTCACCCAAATCAGAAATACTCAGAAACAAAAAAAATCATTGTACTGCATCAGATTTTTCCATGTCATTCTTTTTTCCATACTTTTCAAACTCAGAAATGCTGAATACTGTAAATAAAAATAAAAGAAACATAAAAGAAACCAAAGGAAACTTATGGGTGGAAATATCCAAAAAACAAAATGAAGAGTTGAAATACTCAGAACTTCACATTTAGTCCGTTCATTCCTGACAATTAGGCCACAGGTTCTCATCAACATCGCATTGGATGTTTTCCCTTGCAATGCACTGAGGGAAAAACCTCCTTGCATGGCGTATCCATCCCTGGCAGTCCTCTGCACCTACTGCCAGGCAACCAGCATTCATTGCCTCCAGGAGGGACATCTGGTCATATGGCCAGTGATCATATACCTTCCATCTCCAAGCAGAGAATTCCTCAGCTGGGTTCAGAAAAGAAGAGTATGCAGGGAGGAATTGCATCATCATACGGGGCTGCACTGCAAACCATTCATTCACAAGGTGAGAGCAGTGGAAGGCAACATTGTCCCAAATGAAGACAAACAGTCATGCCAGGCATCAACAGCCTTCTCTCTTCGGGTGGAACCAGTCTTTCATTCAGTGCATCAAGAAATGTGATGAGGCGTTCTGTATTGTATGGGCCGATAGTTGGTATGTGGCAAAGGACACCATCATTGGAGACGGCAGCACACATGGTGATATTGGCGCCCCTCTGACCTGGCACTGTAACAGTGACCCTCTGCCCAATGATGTTCCTTCCGCGTCTCCTTGAAGCCGGCCTCATCCACATAAATGAATATGTGATGTGCCCCTTCAGCTTCAAGCTCCATTATTCTCTAAGAACAAAGCAAATTCATAAAGCAAATTATGCCAGTTGCATGTAACTGTATGGTATGACAAGGCATTACAATAACAAATCCTTCCCTGCACATACTGGAGTCTTGCCTCCTTCACAATGTCAGAGTTTCTTTGGAATGGAACTCTGTACAGCTGCTTCATTCCGACATGGTTTCGTGTAAGGACTTGATCAATAGTAGCCAAACTCACACTGTTGATATTTCTAAATGCTCCCTGATCTGCAATTAATGCTGCCTGGATTTCACACAGTCTGATCGTATTGTTTGCCACAACCATATCTACAATGGCAGCCTCCTGTTCAGCACTAAAGGTCTTTCCTCTGCCACCAGTGTGTGGTAGTCTGTGGATTCTATAAAATAAATGCAAAAAGCATGTCAAAATTGACATTATGACAGTCACATAAATGGGATTGATGAAACAACTGCATTACTGTAGACAGTTTGTTCTGCCAACAGGGCAATACAGTAAAGCTGAAATACACAGCGGTATACAGTAACATTGTGAGTTACCTATTCTCATTCCGAAAATCTCGGACAATAGATGCCACAGTGCTCCGACTCAGAATGGGCTGGACCCTTTGTCCAGCCTCTCTAAAGGACAAGCCATGATTGGTGACATGGTCAATAATTGTTGCCTAAATTTCATTTGAAACTTGAGCTCTATTTTCTCCTCTTGCTGCGGCTCCTCCACCACACATGCGTGCTTCTCTTCCTCGGGCCCGTCTGCCATGGCCTCTTACTCTCATTACATGCCTTTGACCTCTTTAATCCATGCTTGCAAATAGCAACACAGAGGTGGCATCTTTTATAGATGGATAAGGACTGATTGCTGATTGAAGAGTTGGTGCATTTGAGATTCATTCAAGTCATTTCTATCAGCTGTGAACAGATGTTTTCCTTTTGTTTAACACAGTTAATCCAATAGAGTTATGGGTCTTTCTAAGAGATCTGTGTTAACTGTTCTGAAAAAGGGTGTAAAAAGTGTGTGAAATCAATGAAAAAGTGTTAACACATTTGCAAGAGAAGACTTCTGCTGTGCTAAGAAGGTGATGATGAGGATCAAGTGGATCCCAGTTTCATTAAGCATGTCTTAGCAATCAAGAAAAACTGTAATATTGTCAAGATGCACCTTGCGATCAAGGATGCATATTTGATAGATGACTTCCTGTTCTGAACCAATGCCATAAAATTAAGCTACACGCCCCCCCTCCCCTTGCGGTACCTGTGCATTTGCAATTTGCAAATGCAACAGCAGTTGGAGGAGGGGTTGGGAGGCGGATTTGTTGTGATAATTCAAAACTCGGGCACTTTGAATCAAAGACTGTTGATGGGGGGGAGGTTAAAAAAAAAACTGGAATCGGGGCATTGGGTTTCCTCGTCATTATTGCTTGAAATGAGGTCCCCAACACACTTGGTTTCAAGCAGTGAAATGATAGATGAAAAAGAGGAACAACAGCAGTCGATTACTGCAGTGCATGATTAACCTAAACTAATTAAGACCTTGGGGTTACGTGGGAAATGAAAAAATGGCTGCTCCGCTGACAATTTTAATTTTAATTCCCCTACCTTCCGTGCGCAAGAGCACGTGTCTTTCCTCCGCTGCTTCCTGTACCCCTCTCTTCAGCCCTTCGCTTTCATGAGAGTGGAGAGAGTTGAGATGTGTGGCCAGTGTTGAGGATGCTACGGGTTCAGATCCACTGTGGGGAAATTGCCTCAGCTCCTCACATGGGATTATGAAATACCTGTACTGGAAACCATCCCCATATTGATTATAACTAGACAAAGGATACAAAAGACAGAATATCAGACCAACCAAAAGTCGTTATAATAGAAAAAAAGCTTCTAAAAAAGTGGTTAACGTCACATATTTTATAGTCTTTTAAAGTTTATGGTCTTAGTAATCTTAGCATCACAATTCACATTGCAGGAGGGTCCATGCATTGCAGGCTTGAGCATTGATTAATCAGGAATTTGTGTCCAGAGTGCCATTGCTGCATTTATTTTGCAAGTTTCTCAGTACTTGCACATCTGTTTGATGGTATTGAGAGCCAATTGTTGAGGGACAGCCGATTCACCGGCATTGTAGGGGAAGCCTGGCCTGGACAGTCAGTCAGTCTCTAAACAAGCAGCTTATTCATCACCCAAACCATGAAATGAGAGGAGCAGGATACATTTGACCGTACCTTCCTTTCGGGGGGAGGCTGTCCGGGCCACCATCTTCAAGCTGCTCTTTCCTCCATTTAATTGTGAGGTGTGTCATAGAAAGCAAGAGAAGGGTGACACAATGGAAAAGCTTTCTGTGAGCAAGTTACTTTTTCTGATTAAAAATATATACACAATAGATTATCTATGCTTTAATTTAACCCCAGTTCCATTTATCTCCAAACATCTCTAGCTCAATTCATTATGCTGCATACATTGCTGAGTGTGTGGGTCCTGGATTTGAATGACATGTGCAGGAGGGTATTTTTTCTGGGGATTTTCTTTTTGGTGTCACCTTGATACTGAATATGCTGCATAGTGTTAAAATAAAATAAAGCCTTCCATTTGACAATATGCACAGGAGCCCCCAGGAAAAATAAAGTTTGCAGTGCCTGCCTAAAAATGTGAAAGCTGTGTGAGATCCAGGAATGTTGGAAAATGGAAGTGATGCAAGCCTTTAGTTCTCCCACTGTGGCTGAGATCTATGATGTGTGTCGCCAACCACTACGACCCAGGAATCCCAGGGCATACACCACATCACAGACACAGATTTTGTTAAAACAGATCTTTATAATAAATTCATTTATGCCACTCAGATGAGAGTGGCCAGAGGGGAGCAACTGCCATTCAGTAGCTCTGATCCAACCAGGGTCTAGAACAGTACAACCTCACACCACACCAGATCAGAGAGAGCACTCCAAGGTTAGGTCAAATCATGCAATTATTCACAAGAACCATGTATTCCCCTTACACAGCACACAACTACCACAATGTGCAATTAAAGCAAGCAAGACAACCCTGTATCAACCGTGAGCCACATCAGTCATTTCGCCCCTCCATATGCTACCACCAGTCTAATGGTGGCCATGCATATGGCTAAGACAACACAAGGGAAGGATGGACATATAACTGCTATAACATGAAAAAAAAAAAAAAAAAGTCAAGGTCCCTCCCGACTGAAAAGAAAAAAATTCCAGTCCCACCAGGGCCGCTGAGTGACTCCAACTCGAGATGACACAAGTCTGTCTGGAGTTTTATTTTGACGTGCAATGGTGCTGCTGCAGGGATCGCGTGATGACGTCACTCCTCTGACGTCATCTACTAGGAAGTAGGACGGACCACCTCAACCCCATGGCGGTCAGCAACAAACTCGGGTGAGCGGGCTACAGTAAACAGCCACGACATCATCATCCATACAAGGATGAAGGGGATCATCGTTCCTTGAGCTGGGTTTGTGAGCACTATACAGACTCCTTGGCCACACGGTCCTCAGCTCCTCTTCGTCGTTCTGTCCCCCCCTTGCAGGCTCACAGCAACAGCCTCGGTAGCAGCACTTCGCTGTCGGGCAGTCTGGTCAGCTCTTGTCGGTGGCTTGTTCCTCCCGGAAGCATTCTCCTCCCTCCACTTCAGGTGTGCCCTTTTATTCCCCCGTCTCCCCCATGCCAATTACTGGCTGGGCCAACCCGCAGCGCAACAATATCATTCAACCAATTACCCACAGCTGTCCGCGATCATCCCCTTAAGTGGGTAATCATCGGGAGGGCCTGTCTGAACACAAAAAAAAGTCAGAAACACAGAACACCTGCAGCACAGCCCAACAATCAAGCCCAAGTGTCGCACACCCCCGACATCATCCCCACATGACACGTGCACAGCAGATATGCCCCCAGAGAAACTGAGTGCACATTCAGAATGCAAACATCCCACTCTGAACACTTAGAGCAATTCAGAATTTGAAAATCAAATTAACATACCATAACAGGACAGTGCCACGTGGGAATTTTTGCTTTGCCTGTATATTGCAGACTCCTGTCTTTCTGCTCCTCGGAGAATGCACAGGAAGCCACCACAGCCAAAGTCACCCCTTTCAGTTAGACCATGCACATTTCTGGAGTGGTGGACCTTGCTTCCTGTTCTCTCCAGGACCCCAAGTCGGTGATCATATCCATCATCCAATTCTGAGGGCCAATCACTTATAAAAGCATCAATTGACTGTTCATTTACAGGCTCTCCCTTTCATGCAGGTAACAGTGAGAACAGCTGACTTCAGTAAAGGTTCTATTTTGCATTTGCTAATTTCCTTATTGCTATTTCCTCCTTACACAGTTTACTGAGGGGATAAGGAGAGATTTCACTGCATTTCATACATTCAGCATCTATTGCTTTGTGCATAGATTATGGGATGTTGAAGAGCAAGTACTGTACATACATCCAGTGGTCACCTGAGTGACACCAGTATAACCAGTACTTATTGCATCCTCCAAAACTTGTGGCAATTAAGGATAAGGATGAATTTTCTCACAGTGCTACAAAATCTTTTTCTAATGGTGAAGCAGTGTCTAACACTGCACTCTGATGAGATGCTGTAGACATTAAAGAGGAATGCTACTCTCATATGCATCCCCCAATGCTACTCTCATATGTATTATCAATGTACTCCACTCAATTACAGGTTTTGCCACTCTGGCCTTGCAAGCCCTTCTTTAAGCTGTCCTTAGCAAAAGAGCTCCTTGGAGGTTTCTAATGAAACGTTAGTGTAGTCCTGAGGGAGCCACCCCCAAAACGTCACCCTTGCTGGCACTGTAGTGTCACATTTCCCTGTTCCAATGTGAAGCCCCTGTCTCTCTCCCATCAGTCCTCTCTCTCGTTTTAGCCCCTGTGCTCCAGTTAAAGAAGGGACCATATATGTCCAATGGAACAGCCCAATAAAGGGATGGGTGAGGATGGGATCGAATCCCCCATTCTGGATGTCTCCTTTCTGTTAATGCACCAGTAGTGTGTATGTGAACAGACTCAGCCCAGGTAGCACATAGCTAATCAGGTTGATTCATTGCACAATAATAATGAAATAAACGGCAATCCCCATTGAAGTACACATGCTGTAATTCGATTGCAATGTCAGAGATCACTTCTACTGCACTCCCTCTGTTTGTCTTAAGATACAGATTCACAGGGTGGGGGGTGTCTTATTTGGGAGAAAGTGCTTAAGCCCCCACTTCAAGGAAAATGTCCTCCATGCCTGGTAGAAAATTTGTTAACGTATTTGTATTTTTGTATAATGCATATGTCAGTAAGACCTATTGGATATTCATAATAACACTATGTACCCAATTTCTTTTTATTTTTTCTATTTTTTCAGAACATTTTTTTCACAGTGATCAACTAGCCACATTCTTAACTAACTGCTCAATGACCATGCCAATGGACATTACTGTGTGACATAAATTCTTCAGAGTAAGCTCATTACTGCTCACTTTTTTGAACTTAATTTATGTTTGTTTCATTCCAAATGCCTGCACAAGAAATCCTAAAGACTTCTGAAACAGCACAGCAGTCATGCCCTGAACATAGAGAAGGAAAAAACCAGGGAAGTAAAAATCACACAGGGTCAAATGATGCAGGCAGCTGGGAGTATGCAGTTTGCCACCATGGCGACACAGTCTCAGTTCTCTGTTCTGCCTAGGGCTAGGGAGGTCCAATCTGCAGGAAGCAGGGTTCCAAAAGACTTGCAAGGGTGTGTCAAAATGAACAGGGAAAAATTACTGATTGTATTACTAAATTTCTCTTAATATCATAGTAAGGTTATATGACCATTAATAAAAAATGTATAAGAAAGTTGTCTATTGTCTGATTGTCTGTGTCACACCCGCTCTCAGTCAGCCAGCTCAGCCACACCCAGTTCAGCCCTGCTCAACCTCACCTACTTATCAAGTGCACCTGTACCTCATTATTCAATCAGTTCCTGGCTACATAAGGACTCTAAATGTGTGTTGCCTCATTGTGAGGTATTGTTTTTGTGACTCTGCCAAGCCTGCACTTTGCCATACCATGTTTTGACTACTGTTTTTGACCCTTGCCTGTTCTCTCGACCTTGCTCTTGTCGGATCTGTTTTGTACTGCTGCTTCCCCGTTACCGACCAGTTTATGTCCCTGACTACGATTTGTCTTTGGATATTAAAGATTGTTGACCGCACTTGGATCCCAGTCTGTTTTCATTACAGTCTGGTTGGTGGTGTTTGGGAGAGGGTAGCTTGAAAGAGAAAAGGCAGGTATTGTAGACTTGCAGCAGCTATCAGAATCTCACAAGTGCAAATTTCAATTATTATTAACACACAAATGTCATACTGAATTGGAAAAGAGCCTATAAAGTTCTTTTCTATTGAACTATAAAGTTCTATAAAGCCTATCAAGTTCGCTGATGATACTACAGTTGTGGGTCTCATCAGCAAAGGTAATGAGCATCAGCATACAGGATGGAGGTGGAGCAGCTGACAGTGGTGCAACAGACACAACCTCTCCCTGAATGTTGACAAGACCAAGGAAATGGTCATCGACTTCAAGAAGGCTCGCACAGTGCACCATCCTCTGCTGACCATAGATGGTGTAGCTGTGGAGACGGTCAGTAACATCAAGTTCCTGGGAGTGCACCTGGCGGATGATCTTTTCTCGACCACCAACACCATGGCCATCGTCAAGAAGGCCCAACAGCGGCTCCATCCCCTCCGGAGGCTCAAGCAGGCCAGCCTGCCCATTCCGGCCCTCACCACCTTCTACAGGGGAACCACTGATAGTGTTCTGACCTACTGCATCACTGCCTGGTTCGGAAACTGCACAACTTCCGAACAAAAACAGCTGAACAGGATAGTGAGAACAGCAGGGAAGATCATTGGTGCCCCTCTCCCATCCCTGCTGGAGATGTTCACCCAGCGCTGTGCCCGCAGAGCCTCCAGCATCACCAAGGACACCAACCATCCCTCCCACAGCCTGTTTTCCTTCCTGCCAGGGCTGTAGTACTCGACTCGGACTCGAGACGTTTTTTCTATGGTCTTGGACTTGTTGGTATTTGCACTCAGACTTGTCTCGGTCTTGGCCATTGGACTCGCCAAATATTCTAGTTGGTCTCGACCGAGTCCAGCTGCCTTTAAAAAATATATGTTGTTCTTTTTCTCAAGTAAATCCTCCTTCAAAACAAAATCATTGATTAACCCTTTCGCACGTACCTTATTTATGCTATGTTGCGCGCTATGTTACATGGTTTATGTTTTCATTAGCGTTATTAAGCTTCTCATAGTTTTCAGTTAGCATTTGCTACATTTTTTAATGTTAAATCGCTGTTTCCTCAAAGCTAAAATTAACTAGAATTCTTCCAATCTAGTTTTCTAATGGCACCAGTTTTAGCATACGCGCTAAACGGCTAATCACACCGAGCTTGTTCAGAAAACGGGCTTTGACACTGGCCGCCTGGTAATCAATCGTATGCCTGCCAAAACTCATATCTGCGCGCTCTGCATCCATGCTCATCATTTTCATTTTGGCCACAGACACGATGTCGGCGAGCTCAAGCATTATATAATTTGGTTTTACAAACCACAGACAATTTCTCGACAATGCGCTGAAGAGGAAACACAAGGGCACCTGCAAATTCTGCAACATAACAATTTCGGAAACCTGTGGGACAGCATCCAATTTTGTAAGACACCTGCAAAGGTACCACAAAGAGAGGTAAGCCTGGAAGCGGGAGCTAACGTTAGCTAGCTCAGATAGCAGGCATGTTCCATGATCCCAAACGTAAGAGTTAGTCTTTGCATTTTAGTCTTTTTATGAGGTAAAAAAAACACATTTTCAAACAAAATGTACCTTTTCATTTCAGAACATAATGATGGAAAACAGAAAATTGGTCATTCATAATTTTTCGCTCTGCCATGCTAATGTTAGTCTACAGTCTTTCCAAATGTTTGCTAGCTGTATAATGATAAGTGCATTGTTTTTAAACAAAACTAAAAGTGTCATTTAGGGTAAAGGAAAACTGAATATGGAGTATATTGTCGCTGTCAGGTGGAAACCTTGTAGGCTATGTCCAAAACAGTTACTTTTCAGGAAATGAAAAAAAACCCTGTGTTTTTAAAATAATTGAACACCGCGTCATCAAAGTTGGTGTTGTGTCTTCATTAGGGTTGTAAAAATAATGCGTTAATTTCGATTAATTAATTATAGAAAAAGTAATGCGTCAAAAGAAAAATTAACGCAGATTAATAGCACTCTATGATGCCCCTTGACCCCATATGTCACTTTGCATTTAAACGTTTATCATACCCAACTGCAGGCTAGCTAGGTTCTTTTTGTATCATACATGAAACGTATCCACATTTGCACTGTCGGTAAATGCGAATTAATTTCGCATTGGTGTAATCAACGATTGCATTGGAACATCTGTAAAGCGGAGTACACGTATAGTTAAAAGTGCCAGTGCTGTTATACTGATATCAGCACTTGTGGAATGCCTTTTGTCCAATGAAATTACTTGGTCAGAACTAACTGTTGTATAAAGTACAATTTGAACATAAAATGCTTCTCATGGCAAATATTGATATATGCGATTAATTTAGATTAATTAATTACAAAGCGTGTAATTAATTAGATTATTTTTTAATTGCTTGACAGGCCTAGTCTTTATATATGGTCAGATACTTGCAGGTGTCATTATATTATTAATATTTTACCAAAATCAAGTTCAAATGGAGTCACGGGGTTTTTGACCAGCAAATGTCGAGATACGTGTTTTGTCCGTTGTTGATTAGAATGGCCGCATCTAAACTGCACTCCACCCTACCGTGGTTTGCCTGCACTCTTCTCCGCTCCCACATGTCTCAGGCCTCAAATACATTAAACATGAACCTTTATAGACTTAGTGTTTCTTGAGTAAAGAAAACGCTGTACTTTTTCAAACAACCAGTTCTTTATTTAGCCTTGCATTGCAGCTCTTGCATTGCAATTTAAACCTTCAACGGTCTACTTTAAAATGTAATCAAAGCTAAAATTAGCTAGAATTTTTCCAATCTAGTGTTCTGATCGCACCAGTTTTATCATACGCGCTAAACGGCAAATCACACTGTTTGCCCGTACGCGCGAAAGAGTTAATTTGTGAATAGTTGAACATATGATGAAAGAAAGCCAGTGGTGGTCATGTGCCAGTTCCTGGGGCTGAGCTTGTCACTGACAGCAGGATGCAGTCTAGCGCTGGCCGCAAGACCTGTGTATATTGCAGGACGCATAGGGGAAAGCAAACAAAAACCCCTTGGAAGTGCAAAGCGTGTGATGTCTACCTTTGCCTTCAGACAGAAACTGTTTTGTAGCTTGGCATCCTGATCAGGACTGACACTTTATTGTTCTTTAAAATAAACTGTAAAAGGCTTTTATTGTCTCTTGTCTCTTGTCTTACAATTCACACTGACTTTCCAAACTGATGGGTGTGGGGGGCAGAGAGGACCACAATGACATTCCAGACTGATGGGCCATTACCTTTGACAGTGGGGAGGGGACTATTTACACCTACCTCATCAATATTCATTGTGTAGGCCACTGGCTTTGAAAAAAATAGTGCCACTCCAAAGTTCTAATAACTTAAGTAGTCAAACCACATGGCATTTCTGAATGTTTTAATCACCTATGTGTAGCCAACACCTATTTTTTACAAAGTTCAAAGGTCTTGGCCAGAAATGTTTGGTTTTTTTTTACAATATCTCAGCACCTCTGAAAATAGTTTTTTGAAAGGTGTATGTTTACAGTTGATTTAAACAAAAATAGATTAATGACATTCTTACTGCTCTCAGATTATGGGTGCTGAGTTTGTGCTGAATATAAGCATATGTAGCACTTTGAGATCAATGTTTTTTAGATGGGTGAAATATATAGAAATGTCAAGACATGTCAAACTACCCCAAAAGTGGCTGACAGGCCTCAGACTCCAGAAGGTTAAACCAAAAAAGAAAATAAAGCTGTTTGTCCATAATCCGTTTACCAGTACAGATGAAAAATGGTAAACGACCCCTTTTCTGTTTTTTCTATTTATGTTTCAAAATGGAAATCGAATGACCAAATGGGACACAGAACTCCCCATAAGTAAAGTTCATTGTCTGAGCATTATTCAGTTCCAGCACTAATAGATGATGCTGCATTTCTCTCTCCAGGCTGCAGGAGTATAGGGCAGGCCAGCAACGAGGGAATGAACAGCCGACCATTGATTCATTCCAGCAGTTCATTCCAAAAGTTCAAGTGTATAGTGCTTCTTCATCAAAGCCATCAAACTTGCCATCATCCATGACCTTATCATTAGCTGCTGCCTGCCCCTATCAATAGTGGAAAATCAACATTTTTAATAATAATAATAATAAGATGACTTTATTGTCCACAAATGTGGAAATTTGTCTTTGGCTCCACAGGTAGTTGTTAAAAATACAGACACAATAAATACAATAAAATACAGTTAATAAATAGTACACATACACGATACAGACAGCAGTATAAATAAATATGGATTCCATATGAGTAGCCTATTGTGAGTTAAGCAATGTTATTGCATTTGGTATGAATGATTTTTTTGTAGATATTCTTAGTTGCTGTTGCGGCTCTGTAACGTCTTCCTGAGGGCAGTTTAACGAATTCTTTGAACAGGGGATGTGTACAATCAGACACAATTTGTTGGGCTTTTTGTCTCATCTGTGTTTCATAAGTGTGTCCCAATTGTTTCTGGTCTCTCCCAATAATTTTACTAGCCATGCTTACTATTCTTGCAAGTCTGTTTCTGTTCTTAGCCCCAAGGTTCCCATACCATGTATGCATGTTAAAGGTCAATGCACTTTCCACAAGGCTTCTGTACACGGTCTCTAGAATGGTCTTACTAACCTCATATGAATCTAATTTTCTGATTACATATAGACGTTGCATTGCTTTTTTAAAAATGTAATCTATGTTCCCTGTAAAACTTAAAGTGCAGTCGAAGAAAGTTCCTAAATATTTAAACTCCTCTGAATGACAGGTAGAGTTCATAATTTGCATTTCATTAGTGTATACAGAGAACAAAACAGGTGATAACACGCAGCCTTGAGGCGCCCCTGTATTTAGTATTACAGTATCAGAGGAGAAGCCACTGCACCTCAATCTCTGTGGGCGGTCTGTCAGGAATTCCTTAATCCACTGTACAATGTAGCTGTTAGTATTAATATCACAGATTCTGGCATAACTCTTAGACTGTTGCAGGTGACAGGGCTCGGGCATGGACTCAGTCGCAGACCAACGAATGCCGGCAGGTGATACAAGTCCGACTGGCAGGAATCGTAACCGTAAAAACCAGGCAGGGGTCAAAAACCAGAAAGGCAGTCCGAAGGGCAAAATCCAGACAATGGGTAACGGAGCAGGCAGGGTCAGACACCGGGCAGGCAGAGGTACAGGCAAACAGAGCAGAATCGGCAGGCAAAAAACACGTCAAAAACAGGCAGGTCGAAAACGGAAAACAACGAAAAACAGCACGAAGCAAAAAGGGACGAAACGGGCAAGAAGCAACCGAGACAAACTGGCAACAGAACAGGGATGCGCAGGGCAGATATAGGGCAGGGCTGATAACGGGAATGGGAAACAGGTGCGCATGCAGGCAGGTGAAGGCAATGAGTAAAACAGGCGGGCGGAGGCCGGGCGGGGAGCGGGGCAGGGCTGGAACACAGAAAAACAAAAGCACATGGACAGAAAAAGCAAAAAACACAACGGCTAGCGGGCGGGAGTACTGACAGCAGGTGTTTACTGACAGTGTTCATCAGCGTCAGTGTTGTGTCACCGGTACCCCGGCCCTTCTTATACGCAAACTGGAGTGGGTCAGAATATTCACTAAGTGATGTTGAAAGATGGTTAGCTATGACCCTCTCCATACATTTGCACAGGATACTGGTCAGCGCAACAGGTCTAAAGTCATTTAGCTCTGTAGCTCTTGGCTTCTTAGGGACAGGGATGATATTGGATATTTTCCATAGTCTTGGAACAGCATGATTATTCAGCAAGAGTTGAAATAATTTTGTAAAAACTGCTGTTAGCTCAAATCTGCATGTCTTGATCACCCTGCCCCTGAGTATGTCCGGTCCAGGTGCTTTACATGGTTTAACTCTAGCCAAGCTGGCTGCTACCTCTGTCTCTGTCAATACAATTGGCGAGTGTGCTGTTGTGTTAATAAAAGCATCAAAATTGAATTCATCAGTATCAGTGCATAAGGGATTATCAAATCTTGAATAAAATTGATTCAGGTCATTGACAAATGATACACCTTTGTTTTCTAAGACCCCCAGTTTTTTTTCCCTCCCTGCCCATCATTACATTGAGTCCATTCCAGGCCTCTCTGGCGCTCCCAGAGCAGAGCTGACTCTCCACCTTCTCTTTATATTTCAGCCTATTCTTCCTTAAGATTGACCTCAATTCCCTCCTCTTTGACTTCACAAGGTCCTGATCCCCATTAATAAAAGCAGTTCTCCTCTCCATAATACACTTTCGCTTTTCTGCTGAGGCCTCCAACTTGTTATTTGGAAAGACTCTAATGGATTTCCTGATAGTAACATTATCCTCACAAAATTTCATATATTCAGTTATAGTCTCTTTTAATTCGTCAACATCACTACAGCAGTCAAAAAAACATTTGCCAGTCCGTGATTCCATAACAGTCCTGTAGCATCTCCTGACTCCTTTCATCCCATACCTGAATCTCTTTCACCACAGGTTGCTCTCGTTTAACTTTGGCTTTATATTTCGGAAGCAGGTGGATAACATTGTGATCCGACTTCCCTAGTGGCGCACGACATAGTGCTCTATATGCGTCTGGAATGTTACCGAAGCACCGATCGAGAATTCTAGTGCCTCTCGTCGGACAGTCAATATACTGATAGAGCGTGGGGAGATCATGGGCTAGATCACAGTTGTTAAAGTCCCTGAGGACGAACACTGGATGATCTGGAGACCGTGTGAGTGCAGCGTTATAGCTTTCAGCTATCCTACCTGCAGCCTCTTGATGTTTTGGTCCAGGTACGTACGTCAGGATAATTGTGATCTGTCCAAACTCCCTTGGTAGATAGAAAGGCTGAAACGACACTGTCAGGATTTCGTAATCCGGGGTGCAGACTTGTTCCTGAATGTTCATCTGTGTGGCCCAGTTGTTGTCCATGAATATGCACAATCCTCCGCCGATTGATTTCCTCGACAGGTGCTCCTTTCTATCTGCCCTTATCGTTGTATATCCAGCAATGGAAACCATTGTGTCTGGCTTTAGCCATGTCTCTGTTAGGCAGATGAGGTTGCATAGTTTAAAGTCTGTTTCAAGGCTCAGTCTCGCTGTTAACTCATCAACTTTGTTGTTGAGAGATCGCACATTTGATAAGGTGATAGTGGGGAGAGGAAACCTGGAGCCGCGCCTCCTCAATCTCGTGCGTATACCTCCTCTAGATCCCCTTTTCTTGATCTTTGTTTTCTTTCTACACACCATTGATGAGAGGTACATCCCAATCGCCAGATCAACCATAACCTACAAGCACATACCTCAACTAGTGACCAAAGTCAAAGAGTGTATCAAGTCCAGTCTGGCAGATCAGAAATTGGTCTCTGTAACTGCTGACATATGGTCAGATCGCACACTGAGGTCTTACCTGGGAGTAACAGCTCATGTTTGTTGCTCTTCAGCTAATGAATACACTCTGAAGTCCTTCCTCCTTGACTGCAGAAGATTCAAAGGGCATCACAGTGCTGAAAACATTTCAGCTGCATTTGATGAAATATTGGAAGAATGTGATAAGGTAGATTTTATTATCACAGATAATGCATCTAACATGAAAAGCGCTTTTAAAGTTGTGATGGCAGATGATAGTGAGGATGAGGAGGACATGGTTGGATAAGAACTTTCCCCTAGGTTCCTGGCAACGGCTGTCCTGTTTTGCTCACAGTCTTCAGCTAGTAGTGGTTGATGGATTCAAGGAGGTAAAGTGCCTTTCTCAAGCAATGTCCAAAGTGTCCAAGCTTGCAACTCTACTGCAAAGGAGCACGATTTTCAAAGATAAGTTTGAGGCAGTCTTTGGCAATGGCAGAAGCATTCCAGTGGCCAATGTAACTCGATGGAATTCTGAGTTTAAGCAAATCCAGGCTGTCACAGAATTGGATCACACTGCCTTGACAGAGATGTGCTCTGTGGACAACAAGAGAGTGGGCCCAGTTGAGAGAACTCTTGGACCTTTTGCTGAAGCAACAGAATTAACAGAGGGAGACAAGATCGTCACAATCAGCATGGTTGTTCCAACAGTGCTTGACCTGAATACTCACCTAATTTAGTTGAGAGCCTCTGCAGGCCATTGGTCAGGGCTCTCCAAGAGTCACTCCAGCGAAGGTTCTCAGGCATCTTCATTGCACTTCATATGGCTGAGGACCATAGCCTCGATGAACCATTTAGTCATGAAATCTATGCACAAGCTGCAATGCTGGACCCTCAGTTTGGAATGAGCTGGGTCGACATGGATGTGAGGACCAGTGGCAGCAGTGTTGCCACAAAGAGACTAGGGATTTAAAGATTATCTGTGTTATGGGAAATCTCGATAGTTTTATACGATAAGAATTACCGTTTATTTTTAAATTAATCAAACTATCTTGGTGGATTATCACGATGTGAAAAAACAGCCTCATCCAAGTCTCCCGAAGCAGGCACGCATGCATAGCTTGTAACGTAAGCATGGCGGAAGGAGGAGATAGCAGCGCTCAGGACCTTCTTCAGCCCTCTAAGAGGACTAGGTCCAAAGTATGGGCGTATTTTGGGTTTTACAAGAATGCCGAGGGACGGCTGGTTGAAGACAATTATCCTATCTGCAGAGCAAGCAGGAAGAAAGTTGCTGCCACAGCTTTACAGCCAATGAAAGGTAAGTGAACGTTTAAATACATGATGTGAGACTTCGGTTTTAGGAAGATTTCCATGTTTTTTCTGTCTAACTTGTTGATAACTTGTGTATGATGTATACCGAAGCTTTGAGCAATATCTACCCTCCTAAATATGTGACAATGTTTTTGGTGGTGTAATATTAACGTTAATGGAGCCAACCGAGACACTTAGCAGCTAGGCTAGCCTTGAGGCTGGATGCCAATTTTAATTTCGCTTAGCTTACATTGTTAGTAACATATTCTTGCAACAGAACACCGTGTAGACCGGTATTTCCTTGTATGCATTTTGTTCTTTTACTTCTTATGTGTGAATTTTCCAGTGTAATGACCATTAGACGGCATAATTTGAACTCTACAATCATAATTCAGTTAACGTTAGCCGATTTTGCTAGTCACAGCCTGGCTCTGGACCACTGCATTTGAAAACATGTAATAGGCCTATCTGCAATGTAAGGTGATCCATTTAAATGGAGTGGACTGAACACATGTAGGCTAGCCAATCGCTTTCTGTTGATGTGGAAATTAAGCAACCAGAACAGTCAAATGTGTGATATTTAGCTATTGTATGTTAATATTTTAATATCAACATTACTATCTATATTAATGTTGGCTGTAATACGAATTCTAAATGACATTGTTATTCCCTTTTTTACAGAAGGGGTATGCAGTGGGCCAACCAAGTACAAGTGCTACTGGTTCAAGTACAGTGCCGCAGACAATTGAGCAGGCCTTCAGAAAACAGTCAGCTTATGCACCTGATTCAAAGAATGCTCAAGACTTCACTGCTGCCATTGGTTATTTCATAGCAAAAGACATGATGCCTTTCAAAGTCGTTGAGAAGCCAGGCTTTTTGAGGCTAATGAAGGTAGCCGTGCCTCACTACAAAGTGCCATCACGCAATTTATTTTCCAAAACAGAAATACCAAAGCTGTACAACCAAGTTAAAGCTGATGTTGGTAGGAGTTTAGCTCAGGGTACTTTTTTGCTGCAACTACTGACCTCTGGACCAGTGGAAGCGGGGCTGGTGTACCTTACATCAGCTTCACCATTCACTATCTCACTCCAGACTGGCAGCTGGAAACGCACTGCTTAGAAACCCAGTTCTTCCCAGATGATCACTCGGCCCAAAACATCAGAGAGTTTTTTGAGAATATGCTTGATGAGTGGATGATAAACAAGAATGACTTTGTCTCCATAACCACTGACAATGCAACCAATATGGTCAAGGCTTTTGAAGACTTCCCAGATCTGTGGCTTGGGTGCTTTGGCCATAATTTGAACCTGGCTATCTCAAAGGCTCTGAAAATTCAAAGAGTTGAAACAGCAGTCAGGGCTTGCTGACATGTGGTCCAAGGCTTCTCACAGAGCTGGAAGAAAAGGAGAGGACTGACAGAAAAGCAAGCTGCCCTCAACTTGCCACAGAAGGCTCTTATCCATGATGTGGTGACCCGATGGGGATCTACCTACAAGATGCTTGAGCGTTTCCTCAGCCAACATCAGGCAGTCTGTGCAACACTGGCTGCAGAAAGGGGTGCATGGCGTCTGATGCCCAAGAATGCAGACATTAGTGTTATGGAGCAACTGTGCCAGCTCCTTGGACGTCTGAGCACATTTACGGATGCACTTGCCTCAGAGACGCGAGTGACACTCTCAGCCATCAAGCCTGTCCTTGATCACATCATCCATGATGTACTGCAGAAAAATGATGAGGAGCCAGCCCTGACCAAGGAGATGAAACGGGTAATGAGAGAAGATCTTACCAACAGATATACAGAGAAGGCAAAGAGTGCCATGCAGATGGCTTGTTTCATTGACCCCAGGTTCAAGGTGAGATTTTTAGTTGAGCCTGAGGCTGCAGTAGTTGACAGCTGTGTCCAAGAGGCCTTGATTCTGACACCTGCAGTCAGGGTCGGGGAGGAACAACCAAGCACAAGCAGTACCTCCACAGAGGCACCAGAGGGGAAAGGCTTGGCTGGATTGCTGAGAAGAATTGCTTCAACGAGGCAGCAGAGAGCTGCAGATGATTCCGCTCCAAGCATGCCACAAGATATAGTGAAGGAGGAGATCAAGGTCTACTTGTCTCTACCTTCCATTCCAGCTGAAGATGATCCACTGGTGTAGTGGAAGGGCCATGCATTAGAGCTGCCTCATCTTGCTAGGATTGCCAAGAAGCTGTTGTGCATCCCAGCAACCAGCGTGCCTTCGGAGAGGCTGTTCAGTGCCAGTGGGCACATTGTTTCTCCTCAGAGAGCACTTTTAAAACCAAACAAAGTAAATATGCTGACATTTCTACTTTTCAATCTTAAATGAGCATAGATGCATACAGGATGCTAGATCAGCAGCATATTATTTCTTGATCTGGGAAAGAACAATCAATCAGTGCTGTTCTGTCATCAACGCTTGAATGTTTGTACTTGTTTACATTGTATTGTTACTCTCTTAATTTGTTTATAGTGACTGTTTCTTTATATGGACATTTATACTTATTTAAGGTTCAGTTTATTCATTTAAAGTTGCACTATTACTACCTACTTGCACTAATTTTCCTGAGGAATAAGTTTTGTTCCTGATATTTGTTTACATATTTTGACTTGAATGCTTGGATTTGTTTACATAGGATTTTATTTTTAATGTTTTACTGTACTGTTTTGAATTACTTATTCAAGGTTGTTTAAGTGTTCATTTAAACTTGTACTACAGGAACCCTTCCTGATGAATAAGCTTCATTCCTTTCATTTACATATTTTGTTTTGTTATTTTAATATCCTCACTTGAATGCTCGGATTTGTTTACATAGGATTATATTTTTAATGTTTTACTGTAATGTTTTGAATTAGTTTTTAAAGGTTGTTTAAGTGTTCATTTAAATTTGCACTACAGGAACTTTTCCTGATGAATAAGCTTTGCTCCTGTCATTTGTTTACATATTTTGTTTTACATATTTATATTTACATTACAGTGTATTTTCAAGGTGCTTAAGAAGGTATGAGTAAATCATTTGTCTTTCTGTTTTCTTTCTTCCAGACAGCTTGATAGCAGAAAAAGTTGATCTGGAAAACATCCATGGCGAAGAGGTTTCCACAGGAGAACGACTGGAGGACTTCTTATGAGGCCCCATAGAGCAAGTCTAGGATCAAAAATGCTCTCCTCTCTCATATTTCTAAAGTGCAACAATGGACTTCTGTAACATGGAAAAAAGGACACTGAAGAGCATGTACAGTATGAGGATTAGATACAGAGCCAGTTCAGGATCCTGCTATCCCATACTTGCATCTAATTCTGCACTAAAAATTGCTAACAGTAATCCCCTGGGGGATTTTACTTGACTAGTATAATCCTGAATATGTTAACATGGTTTGGCTATTTTTTGTTGCCTTTTTACCTGCATATAGAATGTTAGTGTTACACCATAATAAAAAGATGATGTGAATCTGTATTGAATGTTATAATTGAGTCTGATGTTGTCTGTGATGTTGAGCCAATGAAAATGTGAAGTTGCACTTCAGCCTAATGTGACTTTTAAGTGAAAAAATATACTTAAAGTAAACAATATGACCTAATTTGATCCTACAGTGTTGTTACACTGCACCTTCTTTTTGATCATTACAAATAATAGTGCAAAATGATCATCTTAAAATAGAAGATGTACTGTGTCTCTAGCATCACACAAAAATTATAAACAGGTAAGTAAGTGGTCTCGAAGAGGATTCTTTTTTTTCTGTCTCGGTCTTGACTCTGTCTCTCTCATTTGGACTCGGTCTTGACTTGGACTCGAACCTCTTTGGACTCGGTCTTGACTTGGACTCGAGCCTCTTTGGACTCGGTCTTGACTCGGTCTCAACTAGTCCTGGTCTTGGACTTGTCTTGGACTCGACAAAGGTGGTCTTGACTACAGCTCTGCTTCCTGCCATCGGGGAGGAGATACAGAAGCATCCGCACCAGGACCACCAGGCTTCCAAACAGCTTTTATACCCCAGGCTGTGAGGATCATGAACACTCTTGCCCCCCTCCCCACACCCTCACTGAATCATTAACCCCTCCATAGGGCAATTGTGAGTGAATCCCTTTTGATGGCCTGAAGAAAGTGTCCAACTGTACCACACTTGTCCAATTATGCAGACAGAAAAGCAGAAGGTAGAAAGAAAATCACAGTGTCTCTTGCAAGTTCATTCTGCATTTTGCACGTTCTGCAGAGAGGGAAAAGTATATACTGCTTTTGTCTCTGTCAAGTATATACCAACATACACTACTCAGATATTTCTTATTTATTTCTCCCAGAACAGTCACTACAGCAGTAATAAGATTTAACTTGAGAAATAAAATAAAATTGAGCACTATGTTAATAGGTGAGATTTTGTTACAGATCATTTTATCTTTCTTCAATATTCCTGAAGCTGGAAGAAACAGCTGTATGTATGTTAATAAAGAGCTAGAGTGTAGATGTGGGAATAGCAGAGTGTGATACGAGGTAACGGGAGTGCTGCTTCCTACTATCAGTACTTCAGCGTGAGATGTCTTGCTTGTGTTGTGTTTCTCTGTCTTCCTGTCTGTCAGTGTGGATGTGTCTTTGTTTTTGCGTGCATGTGCTTTTGTTTTTGTTACAGCCCCATGTGCTCCGTCATCCCACCTCCTGCCCTTCTGCAACACCCACCACCTGAAGTCCGTCCTGCTCACCTGGGGTGTATTCCAGAAAACTCAGAGTTTGTTAACCCCAGAAAAGGGAAACTCAGGGTTTTTGGTTCCAATAAAAGACAAAACTAAGCCTCTGGGTAAGTTACCATAGTAATATACTCTGTGAACATAACCTACTCTCTAGCAGGTTTTGTTGAAACAAACCCCGAGTTTCTGCGTATCTCCTCCCTCCTGCTGACCAGCTATTGGACATGAGCTGTGATGTCGTCGCCTTCCCGTTGCTGTTTAAACCAAGTTAATTTGCATTAGGCCATGTAGGAAGAAGAAGCTGGTTCGAGTATCTGCGAAGTCCTTAAAGACTTTTTCGTAGGCTACTTAATTTAAGAACATAGGGTGTCCTTTCATGAGAAATCCCATTGATAACGAGGCAGAGCTGATTCGCGCAGCTTTACGTCGGGAGAGGGTTTTGCGACCCCGTGTGGACATACTGTCATTCCCAGTTGAATACCTAATAGAAAGATATCGGTTTTCTTCACAGTCACTTACATACCTCAACAATATCCTACGGCCTTTCATCGGCAATATCACTCACCGCGGGCATGCGCTGAAATCAGAAAAAATTTTGTGCATTGCTCTACGCTTTTTTGCCAATGGAAGTTTCCTATACAAAATCGGTGATGCAGAAAACGTAGGCAAAGCAACAGTTTGCAGAGCCGTTAGAAAAGTGTGTCTTGCACTTAAACGTCTGCTGCACAATTTTGTAGTTGTTACCTGTCAATGCCATTAAAGAGGAATTCTACAGGATTGCAGGTGCCTGACAGAGTTTGTCATCCATTCAATTAATATTAATTTTGTCAAGTGTATTACTCATTCTGCTGCAACCTCTGCAACTCATGAAACTATTTTGCAGGGTTTCCTAATGTAATTGTCTGCATTGATGGAACCCAGATTCCCATCACAGCTCCTTCAGTAAATGAAGGAGACTATGTGAATAGGAAGTCTTTTCATAGCATTAATGTGCAGGTATATTGCATGTTGTGTTACAGTAGCATACTATATCAGGCTACATCACAGTACACTGTAACTCATAGGCCATCTCTCATTGTCTGCACTGTGAAGATCATATGTGATGCTGCACATTTGATAACAAATGTAGAAGCAAAATGGCCCGGATCTGTTCATGACTCCAGAATTTTTCGGGAGTCCACTGTGAGCACCATGGTACAAAAAGCTTTGGATAAAGAATTTTGCTCTCTGTCTCTTCTGGCTCTCAAAATATGTTAACTGTCATTTCAGGAGAGTTTGTAGGCCACCTTCTGGGAGACAGAAGATATCCTTGTCTACCTTATCTGATGACCCCTTACCCAGACCCAGAACCAGGCCCACAACAACGCTTCAACATAGCCCACAGCAGGACCAGAGCACGGGTGGAAATGACAATTGGCGTGCTCAAAGCAAGGTTTCAGTGTCTGTGTAAACTCAGAGTAACCCCTGAAAGAGCATGCGACATCATTGTGGCATGTGTTGTTCTTCATAATATTGCTACAATTAGAGGAGAGCAGCACCCTGCCATACAAATTGAAAATGATGACCTCATCCCTCCGGCAGATGTCCTGGATGGCAGGGCTGTCCGGGACACCATTTGCCGAAATCATTTTGCATAAATCACCCCTGGTCAGAAATAAAGACAAGAAAACTAGCCATCATCTGTTCTTCTTTATTTCCTAAAACAGAAATGGAACATTTATTACATATTGTTCCATCATTTCACACAATGTAACCATGACCATACACCCACCTCCAGTTGGTGTTCCAGTAGAATTTCCAAATCTGTCTTTTTAATAAGCTTTGACAGATAAGTCTTTTCAATTTCTGTTTTTTCTATTTGTTTCAAAAGGTGCACTTTATACAAGTCCTTTGCAGGTTTTCTGCAGTTACCTGCAAAGGACTTGTATAAAGTGCACATTTTGAAACAGATAGAAAAAACAGATAGGGATAGTATTAAGTTTACAGTTCCATTGTACTTGCATAACTGAAACCAGGAACATAAGTAACATCTCACAGTGTTCATATGTGCTGTGCTCGTTGATGGCTAGTCCTGGCATAGGCCTGGCATGCTCTGTGAAAAAGAATTTAATACAAATAGCTCTTTAAAATTCACTCACCTTCGTCACATCACTTCTATACATTTCAACCCGTCAAATCCTCAGTTATGCAAGACAAATTAGGTTGATGTATACCTCTGTAGGCCTTGCAGAAGGCTCCTCTGTGACAGCTGTGGCACTGTCCTCATCAAGATAACAACAACCAGCACCATGGTCATCATCACTACAGTCATCATCACCATGCCGTAGACAACAAGCTGTTAGCAGTACAATTGGGAGTACATTTAACCAAATGTCTGGAATTCAGATTGCTTACAACTGCAGGGGCTTCTGTTGGGGTTCCTGGAGGCTCTTGAAGGTGGATGACACCATCTACAACTATAAAGACAATAGTAAAAAAAGCCATGGATCTATTTGTGCACCCATCACACCCACACATACTGCACACAGTCTTCTAACACATATACACTGACATTTTATGTAGCCACTTGTGTCGTGGGGGGCACTGGGCTCAGAAGAGCTCCCTCCTGGGATGCCTTTGACCATTGGTCGCCCCGTGTTTTGGCTCAGAGCCAGTTGCTCGGCCTCAGTCAGAGGTGGTGGTGGTGGTCCTCCACCCGTTTTTCGGGCCTCCGCCGTCTTTCTGTTAGCTGGAAAGAGGCAAAATAAAAAAAAGTTACCTACTATCTCAAGGAACACTTAGGCCTGTATGTTAAAACCGACAGTTAGCTCTACATACATAGCCTAAATTTCACACTATATACACACACATGATTCAAACCAAAGTCATATGCCTTACCTGTTTGCACAATGTTTTTGTATTTCATTTTTAACTGCTGCCATGTGCGCTTCACGCCAGTGGAACTGCAACTATAGATATTCTCCTTAGACAGAAATAACTGCCCTACTGCAGTACTGTGAAACTGCAGTTTTCTGAGTATCAAAACTGCATTGAAACTGCAGTATTTGAAGGATTATTTGCTGTTAATATGCAGGAAATGCAATATATTTATTACACGAAAAAATTTTGTTTTTCAGTCCCGTAACTGCAGTTATTTTTGTAAGGGCCAGTTTGATTGTCTTCACAGTATATCACTTTTGCAAGTTTCAAAAAGAAAAGTCGTGCAGGTTGGTCTAGTTCATGCAAAGCCACTTGCTATTTTATAAGGGTCAAATAACCGAAATAGCATTTAACAATGGTATTCACCAGCCTATTCGTAGGGCCTAATTATTTAATAGGATTATATGCTATTAAGAGACGAGAAAAGGCTTAGCAATCTACATTCTCAAAGTTACATACGCATTGATTCGGGCAGCAATGTACTCCCATGTTGCCTGTCTTGCCTTTGCGGAAGCTGCTGTGTTACTTTTTTTCTGATAATGTGTTCGTAGTCGCCATAAGCTTTTAGGAGTATCTCTAGTTCCAGTGGCATGAAATACGATGAACGGTTGCGTTCGCCTGTTGCCATGGTGAATCAATGAATCAGAGCTCTATTGATGACGGCTTTTTATAGTTGTCGGGCACGCGCGTAACTCGAGGTAAACCTACTTAGAGTTAATTGAACTAACCCAGAACAGCTGTATTGGAACCGTAAACTCAGAGTTTCCTATCTCGGGGTTTGTTAACCCATAGGTCAGGGTTTATCTCAGAGTTTGTTGAACCTCCTTTCTGGAACACACCCCTATTCCCTGTTAATTTGTTATTAGTCTGTGTATATATACCCTTTGTTCTCTGCCAGTTTGACTCAGTGTGTTAGCCTGTTTTATTCCTGCCTGCTGTAAGCTGATAGTTGTATGCTTGTGTGTTTGACCTCTGCTTTGCCCCTTGGATTACTCTTCTTGCTTGATGATTTGGAACATTCTCTGCCTCTTTACCTGTTTGCTCTCCAGTTTGATTTCTGCCTTTTTTTTATTTATATTTTTATATTTGCCTTTACTTTGATTTTTGACATTCTGCCTTTTTTGTGGGTCTTCTGGTGTTGACTCATGTGACTGTTTTTGGTAACTGTTTTTGGGGCTTGTGCCATCTAATAAAATGCTTAAGTTTGGCATTCTGGTCTGCGTCTGGGTCCTTCCACCTGAAAGCCTGACACCTACAGATATTCAAAACCACAAACTGCAAATCCCCCAATGGAGAAGGCCTCCTGTGCCAGTGTTTCCCAAACCTCTCTTGGAGGACCCCTTGTCCTGCATGTTTTAGATCTCTCCCTGCTCCAACAAAGCTGATTCAAATGATCAACTTATGAACTCCTGAAGCTGCTTAATAACAAACTGATCATGTAAATTAGCTGTGTTGGGGCAGGGAAAGATCTAAAACATGCATTACAAGGGGTCCTTCAGGAGAGGTTTGGGAAATGCTGTCCTGTGCAACTGCACACTTGAGGTAGCTCTTTTTGGCACAGGGTGGAGTGTGTCTCCTAAGTGTCCCTCCCAGGTTAACCCCTGTCACTACATCAGGACCCAGAACAGTGCCAGGATCAGAGCCCCAGCTGCAGGACCCTGGAGATGGGCGTTGTGGAAACTTTCTAGACCAAACACCTTCACATGCACACCTGAAAGCACTGAGGAGACACAGCTGCTGTCACTCTATCACAGATGTGGTGTCAAACAATGGCCCCCAGTCAGGGAGCATTACACTCCACAAATGTTGTATTGCCTCACAGCATCAGGTTAAAGGGCTTCTTCATCTCTCATTTCCTGTTGTCCTGAGGACAGCAAGCTGCCACACACTGTAGGTCCAAACTATTGTGCTGTAGGTTGATTGCCTGTAAAGAATAACACAAGGTAAGAAACTGCAATACAGTATTTTCCTGTTATTACAAATAGTAATGTCAGAAGTTCCTTCTGATGATTTTGTATTCATAACCGATTTTCATGTTGCCCAGGATACAGAATGTATGTGAACACTGTGTAGTCCATAGTGGTAGGAATGAGTATAAAAATTCTTTACAAACTTTTTTTCTTTGAATTTTGCTTTCCTAGCCTTGGTAGGTGTAATGAAGTATTTTCTGGAATCTTCAGAATTGATGATCCTGCTTACCATGTGAGACTGGTATGTGGCAGATGCATATTGTGTCTGGAGGAGAAACCCAACAGAATAATATGAAGGGTAAAGCCTGTGTTATTCTGTTAAACAGTTCAAACTGGCAGCCTTTTGGAACATGCCTCCACTGGCAGTTGTAACCTAATTAAAACATTTGATTGGCTGATAGAGATACAACCATGTCATTCTACTCAATGAGCAGGTGATAACCATAACTGACAAATTTACACATTTACCTTTGTGTTTTGTCTAGCTGGAGTCATGTATGATTTCCAAGGTGACCATTGAGCTATTTTGAGTACGGGAAGGTTTTCAGAAACCTGGAAACATGCAAATTATGTTATACATTCTTGCAGATGGCAACTATTACAGAGTGTCTTTTTTCAGCTTCAGCTTGCATTTCAATTTCATATCTTCAACACATCAATTTGCACTGTCAAGTAGATAACACCCTGAAAGACCTTGGAGTTTGAAATGAAACTTCATTAAGGTTTTGATGGATTTGATAAAATAGGACAAAACATGGCAAAGAGATTTCTGGTAAATCCACATGCTATCCTTGTTCAGGTTCAGGTTCAGCAGTGATATGCCAGCAAGTGGTACCATAAAACTGAGAAATGCAGGACTCTTAAATGTCCTGTGGTCTTATTTCAGTCTTGGAGAAAGGCCGCTGTGACAGAGCTGGCCGATGCTCTACACATAAATTAGCAGAAGGAGTAAAAACTTATCAAAACAATTATTTATTCAAAAACTGCTCAAACACAGGAAAACCCTTCTACAACCACCAGCACACAAAATGGCTTCCAGCAATCTGAACTTCACTTTGTGTGGCCACACACCTGTATTTAACCAGCCTAATTAGGGCAGGTATGACCAATTAACTGGTTCACAGACAGACAAGACCATTACCAAAACAATTAAACAATTATCAAACAAGCAACTAAGACAAACATGAAACCTGTTTTGGTTGTAATTGATTAAGTAAAGCACTTATTTTACAAGATGACAACATGAGGATCATAAACATATTTTTTATATGTATATAATAAAAATGTGTATATATAATATATGTAATATATATATATTTTTTGATTCTAGCAGGGCCAGCTGGCGCGCTCGCTAAAAAAAAATCCATGTGACAACATGTGCTGGTGGTTAATGAGAGAAGCTGAAACCTGAGGTGGAGTGGTTGGTAAACTAGGCTAGCTATAACCATGTCTCAGAAGAAGCGTAAAGTATGGCGGAATTTCAAACTTTGGAAGAACAACCCTAACAAAGTTAAATGCAAACTCTGTATGCAAGAATTCGCTTATCGTTCAACAAAATCGAAGATGGCAAAGGCAGATAATTGCCGTTCTGCAATTATCTGGGCAGATTTACTATACATATAATGCAGGCAGGGGTGTACTGGGAAAGAAATTCAGCCCTGGACTTGCTCGGGAATTAAAGTATTAGTGATGTGCAGTTCATGAACGAACGAATCCTTTTGAACGAATCTTTGAGGTGAACTGAGTGTACTGAATCCCTGGTCTAAAAGATTCATTCCTTCCTCTTTGCAAACATGCGTGCTGATTAGCTGGCATAGCAGCTATAACTCTCCCTCCAGTGGATATTAGATAGGCTGCTTCGAGGACAGACCGCATGTCACAAAACTGTATCAGCAGTACGTTCATGACAACTAGCCAATGGCTGAAATGCTAAAACTCTCGAAGCACCTCCCGCTGGCAATCTCGGCACAGCTGACGATGTGGGACAATGCCAAAGATCTGGTGACTACGAAGACTCTAAACTCCCCCTAGTGACCCGATGAACTGTTGACAAGTCCCTCAGTTAACCAGTTCCTTCGGACTCCAAAGATTGACTGACTGTGAAGACCTGGTGACTACGTGTTGCCAGAATCGCTAGTTCTCAGTATAGCAGGCTTGGGCTACATCCGCCATTGACTGTGACGAAGGAATCGGAGCACTTCCGTGACATAATTATAGGAATTAAAAATATTATTTAATATTATTTTGCTCATGTGGTGGAGAAATGTTTTTGAACACACTAGTATTTGAGTATTATGTAGGTTTTGAGCACTGTTACTAATATGAGCACTAAGTATGTTTTGAAATACAAGCACAGCTGGAATATATTTTTGGGCACTACTAATGCAAGCACAACTACTGAAAAACATTAAGCACTATTATTAATACACTGGGACTTTCTGTATGTGGTTTTAATATGATTTTATGAGTTTAAGCAAGGCCGGGAGTGATTCAAGGCTGCAGGCATCTGGGAGTTATTCCAGGATGGCTGGTATCAGGATGGATGACCTTGGAGAAGTGCTGCATGGCCAGACCAGCCCTTGAAGTTATTTAGCCCTTTTTTAAAAATTATTCGAGCAAGGGCCTAGAAATAATGGGAAACTCCAGACATGAGTAAGCGGAAGAGATAGGACGAGCCTGCTGTATTATTTAATTATTTTTTAAAAATCATCCAGGTGCAGGGCTGAAAAATAATGGAAATTTCCAAAGTGATATGCTTTAAAATTAATATACAATTAATGGCCATGGGGTTTTTGGGATTTTCCAGGTAAAAGATAATGGTGTATTTTGTGAGATGAGGTAATCTTGAAGGAGGAGTCTGGGAGGAGTTAGGAAATAGGCCACGGTAAAGGAGGAGTTTGGAAAACAGCATAAAAGAAGGATGCAGGCCAAGGGGTGTCAGAGAGCGTGTTGGGGTATGCTTGCGAATGCCTTGTAACTTGTTGATCCATGGACCAACCCGGTTTACTGTATGTGACTGATCACCATATGCAATAAACTAAAGCTTAAACTAACATCAGACTCTGCAAGAACTTATTATTTCCAGAAGACGGTCCATCTGGCCCAGACCAGGGGGACATCCGCCACACTCATCTACCTGGAATATTATTTTATATTTATATTTTCAGCAGTAGCATATTTTAGGTGCGCACAATGTATCACAGCTCTTGTTTATCACAACTGCAATTTTATGTAGGCTATGATTTATTTAATGTTGACATCACATTTCCTTTTAACATGAAAAGTCCTTAATAAATACTGACAAATCAACATAGTAGGCTACAAAACAAAACAGAAATATGATGCATAAGCCTATGCATCACATTTGTAGCGTGCTATATGTCTACATTAACAACAAATAAAAATATGACATCACTGACCAGGCCTAGAAGTATATTAAAATGTTTGGGCTCGGTTAGTTCAAAACTTGTGAAACGAAGTTTTTCGCTTCGGATATAAGCGTGGCTCTTTTTTCCTCAGTGCTTTTTTTAGTTTTAGGAAATGACATGTACTTAGGCTATCATACACGTTAAAATGTGGGGTTCTATTACCTTCCTAAAGATGAAGTATACTGTGCGGCTGCATGATTGTTTGAATAGCATGGTGCAGTTTCACGTAATGGATATTACGATTTAATTATTATTAATGTCATTGACATTTGGTTTCACACGTGCTGTTTTGCCGCAGAGCAGGCTAATAATGGACATGATGTTTGGAACAATGTAGAGTAACTTTTAAAATGCAAAATGCAATAAAAACTTTTAACTTTTAAAACTATTTACAGATTTGTGTATGCTGCCCGACCGGATATGGAAATGAACAAATCAGTGAGACAAAGATTTGAATCATTTTATTGAACTGAACAAAAGGAACCGAATCACTAAAAAGAATCGGATTGAACAGCACTATAAAGTATATTTGGTTACGATTCTCAAGTTCTGTCTACAACTGAGACTACCTCTTAATTAGTTAATGTGCATAGACTTTAAAAACGATTATATTCTTCTTCTGAATATATGTCACGTAGCAAGTTTTATCATCGCGTTTAATGCAGCTAGCTAGCTACCTAGGTACAACTTGGACATCAGCGGTCCTGAAGTTCCCTTTAACCCGCTAGGTAGGTAGCTAGCTTGCATTGGTAATGGCACACAGGTAACATTGAAAACTTGTCTCATTTTATCTAGTGTTAGTTAAAAAACAGCGGTGACAATGCAATATTTTACTTAGGTTAGATGAGGGCGTTGTTGGTAAGCTTATTCAACTAAGCTCTGTTTGAACTAATCGTGACGTGACTTTGTCAGTGTCAAAGTAAAGGATTAGGCTACATACAAACGTGTGTCATTGAAAACTGCTCTGCAACATGCCTTAACAGTGAAAGCATTCATGAAATTATGGTATGATGTTATTGAAATAAACGTTCATTTCTCAGTCCTCCCAATTGAACCATTTCATCACATGATAGGCACACAGTAAAAACTTTATGGATTTTTTGACGGTCCACTGGCCCACCGGGATTTGTCCCGGTATGCCCAATGGCCAGTACACCACTGAATGCAGGCAATAAGTCTATTTACATGGCTAATTTAACCCTTTCGCACGTAACTTATTTTTTAATGCTACGTAGCGCGTGTTACATTACATAGTTCATTATGTTTTCATTAGCGCTATTAAGCTTCTCATAGTTTTCAGTTAGCATTTGCTATATTTTTTTAATGTTAAATCGCTGTTTCCTCAAAGCTAAAATTAGCTAGAATTTTTCCAATCTAGTTTTCTAATCCCACCGGTTTTAGTATACACACTAAATGGCTAATCACAACGGTGTGACCGTACGCGCAAAAGTGTTAAATGCTCAAAAATATGTTCCCATGACTCTTTCATTTTACTATGTTAATGTGGTCGAAAATATCACTGAAACTCATGCCAGTGGATTTTCTGATTGCCAGATAGTCTATATTCTGAGTCGGGTACAGCCCTAGCTCCTTCACATTTCCTCCCCCCTCTCCCAGTATCACGCTAGTGAGAAGGCCAGTGCTGTGGCTCAGGGTCCATAATGTCCATACACAGTAGGTCTTAGCACCTCCATTGTGGGTCCCTCCTGACAGGACCTCCAGACAGCAGGTAACTTCCTACCAGCCTTGCAGAAAACCCCTTTCCATCTGGGCAGTGTAGCTCTCCCCACCGGCTCTATCCAGCCTTCTCTGGGGCTCCCGAGCTTCTCCCACCAAGGGCTACAGGGTGGTCTCTCGCTGGTCCCTGGCCATTCCCCCTCCGGTCTCCCGAACTGTTCCCCTTCTGCTGCCCCTGCACCAGCTCTCCCTCCTGGCCTCGCCAGTCCCAGAGGGCTACCTGAGCTATGCCCCAAACCGGGCCCCACAGGTCAGCAGTTCCCGGAACAGTTTCTCTGTGTCCTCTTCAAATGCCCCAATGGCTCCTTTACCTTGCCTTGCCTTCTGGTTCTCCTGGTTAGCTTTCCCCCTTCTGCTTTCTCTTGTTATCATCAAAAATCAAAACTGTGGGTCCACACACTATATGTAGCAAAGGGAGAGAGCAGTCACCCCACCCAGGCTCAAACCCGGGTCTTAGTCAATCGTAGTGACAGGTCTCCGTCACACTGCCCTCCCCTTCGGGAAGCGTGTGCATGCGCTTCACGCACAGAGACGTACCTCACGCATTCCCCCATCGTACTTCTCCCATCCCAGGGTGCCCCATTCACTGGTGCTTCTCCCATCTCTGTGGTCCCTCACACCGTGCTTCACCCATCTCTGGGGTCCCTCACACTGGTCAACCTAACCTGGGGGTCCCTCATACAGATTACACACTGGGCACGCCTCCAATGGCCTCACGGCAAGCCATCCCAGTGCTTACACCATATGTAGCGAAGGGAGAGAACAGTCACTCCACCCGGGCTCGAACCCAGGTCTACGAGGTACCAAACCTGCGACTTGACTGCAACGCCAAAGAGCCTGAGTAAGATGCGCTCTTGCTTTCCAGATCAATCACACTGTCTTTACTTACTCAGAACACAGACTTCTTTATCTCAGCCCGTCTAATTTTGTTGTGCATTATCTATCGTTAAAAGAACCTTGACTACATATGCTCTGTACTCTAACCTGGGACCTGGGTTTTTTTTGGTTTTGTGCATGTCCAAGGGCTGAAATCTAGTGTGGAGAGATGAGTGTGAGAGAATTTTTTTCCTGTATACTTGGAAGAAAACAATAGTCTGGTTCAATATGGAGACGTTAATGGATGCTTTAGTCAGAGAGGACTAAGGGATACACTTTTAGTTCAGAAGAACATGTTCCATGAAAATGCACAAGGAAACCAGGATGGAGGCTGATAATAGAGATACAATTTCCAGTAATGATCCAGACATGAAGGCTGCTTGAAAGGGAGATAAGGGTTAGAGATAGTGGGCCGGCCACCTCATGGCGTAAGAGGCCAATCGAAGCAATTGCTGTGACACCTGGTGAGGGTGGAAGGGAGGTCAATAGAGAGCAAAAAACCAGCAAAACACCCACGACCGTGTTCAGCACAGCTCCCAGTGGAGCCAAATGCTAACAGGTCAGAGGGTAATGCAGAAGTATAAACTAGTTGAGTGTATCATAAATGAGTTAATTTGATCCTGCAACCTGCTGAGTATTATCTCAAATCCAGCAACAGTAGGTGAACAAAAAAGGAGATTTTCTCCACAAGAAAGACAGCACATACAAACCCACCTATACCTACACAGACAAATACGTGATGACATGCTTTCTTAGCCAATGCATGGAAGGTGGGCTTACACATGAATCAATATGCAAATCAAGACAAATCAAGGTTACCAAAACCATGGGTGCCGAAGTGGCATCTAAAAGCATCACTAGTCTGTGGTGTCATTAGACACATCTGCGCTTGTGTCTCCCAGGATCCTAATACTGACTGCTGTATCAGTGCTTTACAGACACTTGCCAGGCACATAAAAGGCTACTTGATTGTCCCTCGAACTCTGTCAAAGTTGTGGTGAAATATCGTGGATGCCAAAAGTATAATTGCTGGATTATAATTGCTGCTCAACACAGTACGTGTGCATGCTAGCAAATTCATTGTGACTACACTGTGTCTACACTACATTGTGACTACACTGCTGTGTCAACCTCTTTACTCATGTTTGTAGGACAGCCAGTCACAACCAATGAGGGAAGTGGTGGCTGTTGAAGGCAGATGCGTGCGTTTGCATCTTTGGAAGTAATAATATTAAAGTCTGCCAATCTAATAACTAAATCTGACTCCAATTTAAGCCAACCTTTGTTTTGTTCCTCAATTCCCAATCCTAATTAGCAACCCAGGAATTCTCAGTTCGCTTTGGCTTGTAGGTGATCAGGCTACATAGACCACGACGTAGGATACCATCCCAGCACATTTAATATAACTCGCTGCCATGTCTCATTCTGACCCGCAGAATATAAGTTAGGCGGCCCACCTAGGGACTGCAGACTCGTCAGAATAGTGCAATACTTAAGACTGACTATGAGCGTAAGTATCAGTGGGTTTCGAAATGCACGGCAAGAACATACGGAAAAACCTTGAATCCTGCTACGTGCGTCATTAGAAATGGCTAAATGAAAATCACAAACAAAGGTTAAGGCCAATATCTTTATTATTCTGAATTGTCCAAATTAAAAGTATCCCAATCAATTGAAGTTGCAAGATTACAACAGGCAGTATGGTAGAATGCGAATGATGGCAAAGACACACAGCCTACCTATGCAGGGCCACGCGGCTATACGCAATGGTGCGCAGGAGTCCGTGCTGACGGTGCTCCATGGCTATGCACTTCATGCGCAGGAGTCCGTGCTAACGGTGCTCCATGGCTATGCACTTAATGCGCAGGAGTCCGTGCTAACGGTGCTCCCTGAGTGTAGAAGTTTTTCCCTTTATATACCCAAACCTTAAGGAGTTGGTCAGCACATGAGGTGGGGTCATGGACAGGACCCTGATAGGTTTTGTCCTTATCTGGCTATTGATTGGTGCCAGTGTTTATTCTTGTCCTGCTATTTGGGGCACGTGCATTGGTGTTCATTCTTTTCAGCAAATTTTCAGAATAAGGGTTAGGAGACTCCCTACTGTTGTAGGACTATCACCCCTTTGCTACTCACATTGTATGGATCAGAATGAGTCCAAACAGGACATGTGTACCTTGAACCGAACAGAATATACAGAGATAATAGTTGATAGTTACAGGTTGGGATTTCACCACTGGCCTGGAGGAAGGGTCCCTGAGGGATGTGGGATCATCAAGATCCCGTGCCCTCTGACTCTCCCTACCCCCTGATGACCCATCCTGTCGTACTGTTCCTTGGTGTGGAGGAGCGGGAACACATTCCTCAGCCAGATGGTTGTCATTTATGGCCCAAGAATGCTTGCTTGAGCTACAGTCCCTTATTCGGTCTCCCTTTCCCGCCTTACATGTTCAAATACATCACATCGCACAGTTCATAGCCTGTCTAAAAATAACATTACAACAATGTCTGCCACAACTAAGAATTCAGAGGAAGCCCTGATTATGCTCCATGTTAACATGTTGTTAATATTATTGTTGTTGTTGTTTTTTTTAATTGAATTATCAATATGGAACTGTCACACCTGCTCCCAGTCAGCCTGTTCAGCCACGCCCCGCTCAGCGCGCTCAGCCACGCCCCGCTCTGCAAGCTCAGCCACGCCCCACTCAGCCTGGCTCCACCACACCTGTGGTGCGTTCAAGCAATCAAGCCCTGCCTTTATAAGGACTCTGTTTTGGTTACCTCATTGTGAGGTATTGTCTTTTGAGTCTTTACTGAGCCGTTTGTTATTCTCGCATTCTGATTGTTCCTGTGTTTTTTGACCCCTCGCCTGTTTTTGGACCTTGCTCTTGTGTTTTGGATTCTGGTTTGTTTGCTCCTTGGATTTCCCGTTTTCGACCTGTTTTGTCCCTGACTACGCCTTTTGGATTCTGGAATTAAACTTGTGTTTCCGCACTTGGATCCCAGTCTGTTTCATTACAGGAACACAGTAGACGCAACCACTGACACTCACATGGCCCTTGGGATATCCTTGAAAATGTCACTTTACACTTGGACTTGACTTCTATCAGTCTTTAATTGACTTCCTCCCTCTTCTGGGTTCCAGCACCATTTTATGGGCAAGTGGTTGTGACATTTCTAGTCAGTTCCCCTGGTTAAGCTCCTAGTCTCATAGACATCATGCAAATTCTCTCCCTCAGGTGGAACTGACCATTTCCCCACCACCACATTTTTGGTGCTATGTCATTAGTCAAGGACAGCCAATGCTTTGTTGCATTTTTATATGATCTCTCTACCCCTTTATCTGGTTTTCATTCAATCAGAAAAAATTTGACAACTAAACTGCCATTCAGAACAACCCATCCATTTTCCAGAATGTCCTATAGTATTTTTTTTTTTAATGAAACCATTGGGTTATTTTCCATAAAAAAATAATAAAATTAAACACTAAAACTAGCACTAAAACCATTTTTGTGTCTGTAGTAACAATGACTCTCATTCTCTCATTCATTCTCTCATTCAACTCTCATTCATTTCTGTTCAATTACAGGAACTACAGGAAATCATATGATTCATGTGATCCCTGCTACTTTCATACGATTTAACACAGTGTTTCCCAATCCTACTCCTGGCGGCACACTGTCCTGCATAGCTTCTGTCTGCTGCTTGATTAAATCAGGTGTGTTCAGCTAATCAAATGTGCCACTGATGTGTTCAGTCAGGTAGGTAGAGCAAGGATAGATAGACGATATGCAGGACAGTGTGTTGCCAGGAGTAGGGTTGGGAAACAATGATTTAACACATCAAATTCATATGCAAATTTCAGTGATTCAGCAGATTCCTTGCAAAGATGTGTATTGTTGAGCTACAGGAAATGACTGACATTTTCGGGTCTAACAGAGGTAATTTGATAAAATCGGATCAGTAAAAAATGACACAGGTAAACCAGAAATAAGGTATGCAACATAAATGAAGATGAACGCCCCCCCCATATCGCGACTGTGGCGAGCATACCAAGTGTAATCTGCGCAGTGTCACTATCCAGGCCTAAACTGGGGTAAAGATTGGCCCTAATTAACTGTGAAATTACACTACATAAAGCCATGAATGGCTCCACCTGCCCCCGGACCCTGCAGTAAAACAATGACATTGAGGAAAAGGACAAAGAGGGCGAGAGGAAACTTATACCTGCACAGATTACCAAGAGATTGCCTCAGGTGATATTCATCATATTCCAAGATCACCAAAGTCAATGCAGTCAGTCACCTTTTCACAACAATCCAGTTTATCATTGCCCACATTAACAACAATAATGCAGCTGCGGACACTAATTGTTTAAGA
This sequence comes from Megalops atlanticus, assembly GCA_019176425.1. Taxonomy (NCBI): domain Eukaryota; kingdom Metazoa; phylum Chordata; class Actinopteri; order Elopiformes; family Megalopidae; genus Megalops; species Megalops atlanticus. The sequence continues at coordinate 862,255 of CM032883.1, forward strand.
ACACCAAACACTAATTTACAAGGACAGAAAGGCTGTGGGGTGGCAGAAAGAGTGAGAAAGAGAAGTCCAGAAAAGTGAAAACGAAGTCTGAAAAGGCAACAAAAAAGTTGTTGCTGATCTCTGTGCTCTCTCATTTGCAAATGTACTGTGCATCAACAATGAATATTTATATTGTGCTCTGTGTGTAAATATATTTATATAACATTAATAGCTTATGAATATTTTACATGGATGAGTACAATTTTTTCTAGCCTTTGTTTGAATATTATGATTTCTAGCTGTTGAAAACTTACCTGCAGATTTTATCATTGGGTCTTTGGGGGAAAACAAAATTCAGTTCCCCGCAATTTAGTTCCAGTTCTGGTTAGAGCAAGGATTTTTGGATGTTGCAAAGGTGGGAAATTCCTGTAAGAATGCAAGCTGTGGTGCCCATGAATGCATACAGTTGTACGCAAAGGTTTGGGCACCACTGGCCAAATTACATATTTTGTTGATTTTTGAAGTGAAAAGTAGTAAACATGACCTCTACAGCAAACACAGTTTAAAACGACATTTTCTGCAAATGTTAATGCACTGTTACTTTTGATTTCATGAAAATAAAATGGTACTTTTGCATGTGCAAAAGTTTGGATACCCTACTTAGTAAAACCTTTTGCAGATATATAATGTTTAAGATCTACCCACAGATTTTCAATGATGTTCAAGGGGACTGTAGCAAAGGGTGAGAGCAGTCACCCCACCCATGACATGACTCGGGCAGGGACTCAGTCGCAGACCAAAGAATGCCGGCAGGCAGAAATCGTCACCGTAAAAACAGGCAGGGGTCAAAAACCAGAAAGGCAGTCCGAAGGGCTAAATCCAGAAGGCGGGTAATGGGGCAGGCAGGGTCAGACAACGGGCAGGCAGAGGTACAGGCAACGGGGCAGAAATGGCAGGCAAAAGACAGGTCAAAAACAGGCAGGTCAAAAACGGGAAAAACAACGAGAGAAAAAACACGAAGCAAATGCGGGAACGAAACGGGCAGAAGCAACCAAGACGAACTGGCAACAGAACAGGGATGAACAGGGCAGATATAGGGCAGGGCTGATAACGGGAATGGGAAACAGGTGCGCAGGCAGGCAGGGGAAGATAATGAGGGAAACAGGCGGGCGGAGACCGGGCGGGGAGCGGGGCAGGGCAGGAACACAGAGAAACAAAAGCACATGGACAGAAAAAAAAAAACAAAAACACAACGGCTAGCAGGCGGGAGTACTGACAACCCAGCCTCGAACCCGGGTCCACGGGGTACCAAACATGTGACTTTGACCACAACGCCAAAGAGCCAGGCTCGTTGGTATGGCAGTCAGAGCGCATACTCAACCGTAGTGACTGCCCTCCCCTTCGGGAAGCGCGCCCATGCGCTTCACACACCAAGGCATCCCTCATGCATTCCCCTGCCGTACTTCTCCCATTCCAGGGTGCCCCACTCACTCGTGCTTCACCCATCTCTGGGGTCCCTCACACCATGCTTCACCCATCTCTGGGGTCCCTCACACCAGGGTCAACCTAACCTGGGGGTCCCTCATACAGCTCACACACCAGGCACGCCTCCGATGGCCTCGCGGCCAGCCATCCCAGTGCTTACACCATATGTAGCGAAAGGCAAGAACAGTCACCCCACCCGGCCTCAAACCCAGGTCCACGGGGTACCAAACATGCAACTTTGACCACGACGCCAAAGAGCCAGGCTCGTTGGTATGGCAGTCAAAGCACATACTCAACCCTAGTGATGGCACTCCGTCACAGGGACTGTGAGGGCCATTCTAAAAGCTTCAGCTTGTGTTTCTTGAAGTAGTTCATGGTGGATTTTGAGGTATGTTTTGGATCATTGTCCTGTTGTAGAAGCCAGCCTCTTTTTAGCTTCAGTTTCTTGACTGACTATGTGACATTTGCTTCCAGAATTTGCTGATATTTAATGGAATCCATTCTTCCCTCTGCCTGTGCAATGTTTCCTTTCCCACAGGTGGCCACACAACCCCAAAGCATAATAGATCCACCCCCATGCTTAACAGTTGGCAAGGTGTCTTTTCATCAAATTCTGATCATTTTTTTCTCCAAACATACCTTTGGTGATTGTGGCAAAAGAGTTCAATTTTTACTTCATCAGTCCACAGCACTTGTTTCCAAAATGCCTCTGGCTTATCTATATGTTGTTTGGCATACTTCAGATGTTGACTTTTGTGATGAGGTCACAGGTGAGGTTTCCTTCTGATGACTCTTCCATGCAGATCATGTTTATGCAAGCAACGCAGCACAATGGAACAGTGCACCACCACTTCTGTGTCACCTTAACCTTCCTGCGGGTCCTTTGCAGTTTTATGGGGGTTTTGCTTTGCCTTTCTGCCCAGCATACGAGTAGTTCTGTCAGAGGTTTCTTAGTCTTCCAGATCTTGTCTTGACTTCCACAGTTCCCCTTAGCTGCCATTTTCTTAATGACATTTTGGACAGTGGAAATTGCGAGCTGGAAGCGCTTTGATATCTTTTTATAGCCTTCCACTGCTTTGTAGGCATCAATTAGCATCATTTTCAGATTGTCAGTCAGTTGCTTAGAGAAGCCAATGGTTGTTCAGTGTTGGCACAAGGTTTGAAGAGTCAGAGAATTTATTAAGCTCTGGAATTGCCATCAGCTGACAATTCCTAATGACAATTCTTGACCTGCCTAACGAGTTCTAATGAGTCAATTAAGGCCTAATGAGTTAATTAAGTTCTGAGACTTTACAACTGGTAGGGTGCCCAAACTTTTGCACATGCCACAATCACTATTTTATTTTTTTTTCTATTTTTTAAGTTCATCAAACATAAAATAACTGTGCATTAACATTGGCAGAAAAAGGTTATTTTTTAAAATAGTGTCCTGCAGAGGTTCTTCAAAAATCAACAAAATACGTCATTTGGCCAGGGGTGCCCAAACCTTTGCATGCAACTGTATAGCCATTCTGGGTTTCATACTGATACAGTCAAGCTAGACCACAGGCTGTCTGCCTGAGATGTAACACTGAGCTGCAATACCTGCTGCTGCCAGGTCCTGTTTGACTCGAGCCAGTTGAAAATAAAGAAAAGTAACTGCATTTGTCAATACTGCAAAGCCAAGAAAAATAGAAAGCACAGTATGTGACATGGCAAGGGATATGTATATATGCAGGGGTTAAAGTGGGATTTGGCAGGTGGGGGAACCCTAAGTTCCAGTGTAGCGGTCATGGCCATAACCAGGGTTTGAAAAATACTGAGGTCCTGGGGGGGGTGTTGATTTTTAGGTTTTGTCAATGTTGTTGTCTGGGGGGGAGGTTAGGTTTTGTCAAAATTACACATATAAACATTACATTCGTAAGAACATTATCTAGAGCAGCAAAATACATGTCTACGGTATGAAGCATGATAATTAAGCTAATGTTATTTGTAACCTTAGCTAGCTACAGTATACAACAGAAGTGAGTACACCCCTGTGCAATTTCACTTAAATGTCAAATGATTCAAAATCCTCTTATGAACAATTAAAAACAAATACTTTAGAAAGACTATATTGAAAATACAGGCCTCAAAGTAGAAACTCAATGCAACAGAAGTGAATACACCTGTGATCACTGACACACAAGTTAGAAAACCTGTGATCATTGAAACAAAATTGAGTACACCTGTGATTTCCAATTAGCCTAATTGCATGAACATGGTTGTAAAATGACCTGTGAACACCAGAACTTTCTCAATTTTGGACCTATGAGATGTGTCTATCTGCATGTCTGCATCATGGCTCCACATGGAAAAGAATTGCCAGAGGAAGTGGAAAATCTGATTGTGAGACTTCACAAAGATGGAAAAGGATACAGGAAGGTTGGTGACCAACTAAAAATCAGTCGAAACACAGTTGCAGCAGTAATCAGGAGGTATAGAATGAGCCATAGTACCACTAATCAGAGCCGCAGTGGCCGTCCTCCTGAAATGACGCCACGGACAGTGAGCTACTTGTACAATCTAGCTCTGAAAAACAGACGGGTAAGTGCTTCAGACTTGGCACAGGGGTTATCAATAGAAATTGGAGTTTCTGTGACAGCTCAGACAGTGCGTGGTCAGGTAGTTAAAAAAAAAAAAGTTTTATTGTTAAATGTTGGGCGGAATAGGTATGCTAATAGGCTAGTTAAATATATTCTATTTCTATTCCCGCTATTTCCTGCTTCCCGCACGATTTAGCAAGCAGATATTCTCCCATGTCAATAAACAGGGTTGGGAGGGTTACTTAAAAATGTATTCCATTACGATTACTTTTGGATTGTCTCAATACCAAATATGCAAATAAAGACAAGAGAAAAGAAATAAGATGACTTTAACGTGCGAATGCGCATTTAGATTAATAGCAGTAACTATGCGCATTTACTAACTATATTGTTAAATTGGTAGCTAGCTACCTAGCTAGCTAGCTTACAGTACTAAAGTTGTCAGAACAGGTTGCTTGCAGTGTCTGTAGTAAAATTAACTATTTGGTTAGAAGAGATGTGATGAGGCTGTATTAGTTTGATAGCTCGCTAGATAGCTATTAGTAATATGACAGTTGAGCAAAGTGCGTGAAGGCCAAATTAGCTAGCAAGCTATCTAGCTATCAAAATTAAACCTTACCCTATTTTTATGTTGTGCAGGTCCGTCATTACTGTTCCATCAATGCCACTGTACCTGTGCTCCAGCTGTATTTTAGTAATGAGGACACACACCCAGACTTCCGGCTGGGCAGGGAGGCAATACAGCAGCTCCTGGTGGCCCTGAAGATGAAGAGGTAGCATGGATGGGGCCCAACTCTGGAGACTCTGGTGTTCCTGTTCTAGCTGGCCAGCGGCTCTGCTTACAGGGTTGTCTCCAGGGTTTTTGACATGCCTCTTCTGACCGTCCATAAGGTCATCCACAGGATGGCGGATGAGGTGGTGGCCGTCCTCCCCCAGTTTGTCCACCTCCCACGCAGTCAAGATGAGGTCCAGGTGGTCGGGGATGGTTTTAAGCGGTTGGCGCAGCACCACACATTTGCCAAGGCAGCTGGGGCAATAGATGGCTGCCACATAAGGATCAAATGTCCTGGCGGCCCTGATGGTCACAACTACCGGAACAGGAAACTGTTCCCATCAGTGGTGCTTGAAGCGGTCTGTGACCACCAGGGTCGCTTCATTGACAGTTTTGTGGGTTACCCAGGAAGCGTGCATGATGCACACATCTTGAAGAACAGCCCCATCTACACTAGGGGGACTTACCCTCCACCTGGTTATTTCATCCTAGCTCATGGTGGTTACCCATGTCTACAGGAACCCCTGGCCCTTATCGAGCCATGTAAGAGGCCAGTGAGAGGCATGGCAGAGCAACGGTTCAATGATCATCGCTCCAGGGATTGCACAATCATTGAGCGTGCCTTTGGAATGATGAAAACCCGCTTCAGGTGCATCTTTTTAGAAGCACTTGAAGTACATCCACAGTTTGTCCCCAAGGTGATGAATCATTCCAGTGTTTCTGTAGTGAAGTAGTTAATTGAAATCCTAATATCCTAATCCAAAAAAAAATCACTTAATGTCTAACAATGTCTATAGTTACATAAGATTACTATGTATCACAATATTTGTGGTCCTGATTTTCCATATATCAACAAGGTTTTGTCTTTTTTGCTCTGCCTTGTGCACAGCTAGTGACCGCGTGTGTTATTTTGCATAACATATGTGTCAGGGTTGGGAGTGAACTACCACCAGAAGATGTTGTCCTAGAGGAGAACCAGCCACCTGTTGAGCGCGAAGGTGGGGAGTCTCGGAGTGGGGCTGCATGGCGCGCAGCTTTGGTCAATGAGGTGTCATCGCTTCAAGAGGCACCTATCAACCATGACTATTTTGCCCAGGTGAATACCATGACCTACATTACTACACATTTTCTTAAAGTACCTTAAAGTACCTTCATGTTACAATCTGCTTAAATGTACTTGTGTAATTGTATTTTATAAAATGGTCATCTCACCACTGGACTAACTTAAAACTCTCCTTCTGTCTGCAGTCTTGAAACATCATCAGCATCAACAGCATCAGCATCTCACATCATATAATCTCATTTTGTTTTATAGTAATGTAAATAGTTTTTTTTTTTATCATAGTTAAACTGTTGTCTGCAACTCTTATTTACACATAATATTAGTGCACATTGTAGCATGAACCAGAAATATCAAGAAAAAAGGCCCAAAGTCAAAACAAGGTAAATTTTATTTTTTTATTTTTATTTTTCAGTCAAACGCTCTAAGAGGGCAAAGAACCTATCGGCCCTCTCTCTGGCCTCTGCCTCTCTCCTTGCATCAGCCTCTCGCTGATACTGAATGTCCTCTTTCAAAAAAGTGAGAAATGGATCCTCTCTCTCCCTCCTCCTTTTCCTTCCTCGTCTTTGCCTGGCTCTCTCCCTGTCACTTTCCCTCTTCTCCTCCATCCCTTCCTGTGACGCTTGGGCAGCGCTTGGCCCTGGTTTGTCCTCTTGGATCAAAGCAATCAGGCAGGGTGGCGAGACTGCCGCCAACTGCCCTAATGCCTCGTTCATGAGGGAAAACCAGGGCCAAGTTGCTGCAGTTGGTTTTCCATCTTCTGTGCCATGTCCCAAGGCAGGACACTTGCATTCCTGAACAGTGAGGACCAAACTTGGCTTGTTGTGATGGCAAAACAGAATATCTATTTCACTACTATTGTAGTCGTACATCTAGGCTTACATTCAAGGGTTATTCAAAAGTGCATACATTAATATGTGAATGTGAATACAAAATAATCCTGTCCATAGAACTTCTCCCACCTTGTATTTAGTTTTTAAATTGTCCCACTTTTTTTTGCTTGGGCGTGGGTGACCCTATCTCCAATCCCCATCTTGTCCTATGTAACTGACAAAAAAGCAAAGCAGATTATAAAGCTATAAAGCTACTTCTTGAACAATATTTATACTACCTAAACAATCTCACTACATTTGCTTCTCACCGATATCCATTAGCGGCAGTGCCCCCAGTGAAAAGATGCTGGTGTTGCACACGTAGGTGTATAAAACCCTCCGTTTGTTCCTTAGTCCCTGTTTAAAAAAAAAAACAGTATGCATAATGTGTGTAACGTAATGAATGGTATACACTCAGTTTCCAGTTTATTAGGGACACTGAGCTTAACTGCTGTCCTGCAATAAATCTTGAATCGCCACCTCTCTTAAACTGGTTCAACATAAACTGAACATTATGACACTTACATTATGATGTTGTATTAGACTTAGTTTTCGCTAGGTGTACCTAATAAACTGGCAACTGAGTTTTGATACATACAACTTCTCATAGATTTTTTTTGTTCAGCTAGCGAAGACAGTGTAAACAAGGTGCAGCTTTACCTACCATCCTGCAGGTACATTTGATAAACACATAAATTTAAAAATCTAGCAACGCAACACATATATTCTACACTGTTATTAATTAAACAGATAAAAAAGCCACTGGACATTTCCATCTCAAACACAAATGTTATGTTTGAAGGTGGTAACAGCAAGCCAGCTAACAAACTTAGCATAGGTTATGACGGCTTCAGTTAGCCTACCCCGCGAGGTATCTAGCTAATTATTAATAGCAATTAGCAATTTATACTTGCATTAACACATTCTGCTTTACTTTCATGGAACACATTTACACACATTCACACACATTTACACAACAAATTTACAGTGACAACAAATTTACAATGAAACTGAATATACTTCCACTGCGTCCGAATACTCATACTTCCATACTATATAGTACGCAAAAAGCAGTACGTCACAATCCGTAGGGTGTCCGAGTACTTAGTAGGCATTTAATAGTAGTCGAACGGTACCCGGATGACCTACAATGTCCGTTGAAATTTTGAAGGCTGTGTCCCAATTCAGGGGCTGCATCCTTCGAAGGACACGGTCTATGAAGGCGTGGCCTTCGTAGACCGCGAAGGCCGAACCGAAATGAGACGGTCTGGTCTACGTGAGGATTTCCTATTTGCGTCACCAGCTGTTCCAGCCCTTACCGTTGCTTCACCAAGCGCCGCTCCTGTCGCCTAGCAACCTTGACAGTAGCAGTTAAAAATCGGGACACAGCTAGCTAGCTAGCTAGCTGTGTCCCGATTTTTAGCTAGCTAGCTAGCTAAAAGATGGAGCCAGAATTTTTAATTTTATTTTTTAAGGCTGAAACATAGGTCAGATGCGGGAAGCCAAGCTGCAGTAAGCTAGCTAGCTAACATCCCTAACGTCACGTAACTTAACACGTAACTATTTTAACGAAAATTTGAGGTTTTAAGGCCCCTTGGTTTTTTTAACATTTGCATCGTTAGCTATTCGATTAAGTTGAAACCCAATACTTAGATTTAAAAGTGTACTCCTCGGCCAATGTGTTTGTTGTGCCCACCATTTTCTTTTTGAAAAGTGATTCATCACCGGTGTGCAGTGAATTCTGGGATAGGTTGGCCAGCAAAGGATACACCTGGTGCATCCTTCGTTGCCTGGGAAAAGAAGGGCGCATTTCTCGGCCGCATTTGAAGGAGGCTTCGAAATGGGACAGCCTTGTCACGCCGACTGTGACGCAATCGGTCTTCAAATGCAGCCTTCAGAGGATGCAGCCCCTGAATTGGGACACAGCCGAAGTATGCAAACTTACCACACTACGCTATCCCATAAGTCAGCTGGAGACCGAATAACCGAGGAAGAAGAATTCCCCGGGAAAAAGAGAAGCGGACCAAAGCGATGGCAGACCCAATCGAAGCCTGCTGTTACAGCATCTCTGGGGTGTCTCCGACGATGTATAAATGTAAGTATCAGGAACAGTTTAAACATTTCAGCCGTTGCAAAATAGGTTATCTAATCAAAAGTAAAGGTAATTTGTGTATCATCTTCTAGTATGAGGAGCCTAAATGAACTCGTTTTTGTGAACTTCAAGCTAAATTTATGTAAATTTACACTTGTTAGCTAGCTTAGCTAATGCTGTGTAACGTAAATGTCAGTCTGCCTCCTACACTGAGCAGCCCGTTCTCATCCAGAAATGGTTTGTTAGTTTGTTAGCTAACGTTACACCGTGATTTGTCTAGAGTCACCTGGGTTGACTAGTTGATATGGGTTTGCTATGGACAGTTTTTACTTAAATTGGTAAAGTAAAAAAAGTAAACTTAATAAACTTAAATAATTTAAAATTGTTATCCTTACAGCATTCAAGCAGGTAAAATGTTGGCAGGCAATGACACATTGCTATGTCTTAACTTACTGTGATGTTACAGGGACTGATGAGGACACACGGAATCTTATTAAGTGGAGAGTTGAAAATGAAAACCTGTTTACAGGGAAGCGAAACGCCGTCATTAAAGGATTTGAGTATGTAGAAGTACTAATAAGTTGAATTAATTTCGACATGAAAGGATATTTAGATTTACTACTGTGTTATTATGCTGTGAAATATGTGTGCCCGGCATGTCTAATAACATAGTTTGTGTATTTTTCCCCACTTGTTTTGCTGAAGAGCGTTCATGGTGGAGTATGCCCTACAAGGCAAGGTGACAGCAGCGTATGTTAAAAAGAAGTGGGAAAACCTGAAGCAAAAGTACAAAGTAAGTTATGTGCATTTTCAGCGGTGAAATGGCTGTTAGAACCTTAATTAATTATTTGAATCAAATAATGTTTTGCTAATGTTTTGTAGGAACTCCGCAGTCCTCTGACAGGTGTCAGTGCAGAGGGTGGCGAAGTAACAGCAACATCCTGGAAATGGTATGCTGCCATGGATGAGGCAATAGGGGGGAGGCTGTCGGTAAGCCCTCCTACCCTCATTGCCTCATCTGGCCAGGGTGCTGCTGTTGCCTCGCCATCCTCCGAATATTGCAGCCAGATCTCTAGGAAGACGAAGAGCGAGAGGGAGGCCCTGGAGAGAGAGGAGAGGTGTTGGAGGGAGGTTGAGGAGAGAGGAGAGAGGGAGAGGCAAGAAGCAGAGGAGAGGTGTTGGAGGGAGAGAGAGGAGAGAAGAGAGAGGGAGAGGCAAGAAGCAGAGGAGAGGTGTTGAAGGGAGAGAGAGGAGAGAAGAGAGAGGGAGAGGCGAGAAGCAGAGGAGAGGCGGGAACGAGAGGCACAGGAGAGGGAGGAGAGGAGAGAAAGAGAGACGAGGGAGAGAGAGGAGAGATTCCTCCTCCTCTTGGAAAAATTAATAAATAAAAATTAATATATTTTTGTAACCACATTGCCTCATGCTCATTATTAAGGCTTTTACAAAAGTTATTAGATGTGTATCTGATTTAGAAAATAGTATGAGTGCCTCCACCCAGCAATTAACATACCTTTTCTTCTTTGAAAAAGGGGCGAGGTGGTATAAGATATAGGAAGACATTGTATAGCCTAAATGTCAATGTCAAATGACAAACGCATACAAATAAAAAAGAGGCGTTTAAAACTATGTGTACCACAAATATATCAGAGAGCTAAACAGAGGGAAACTGATTATTTGGTTGAGAAAGCAAGACCTCTTTGGGAATGACAAACATAACCAAATGAAATACAGACAGTGAATTCTAGATTTAATGTCTGTGTAATTACATCATCATGGAAGGGATACTGCAAAACACAATTAAAAGGGAATGTCACCACACTAAAGGAACACAAAGTTTATTATACAAAGGCAAATTTGGATTTTATATAGGAAACTATAACACTTGACAAATAATCTGAACTGATTGGCACATACTTATGTGATTAAATATTTAAAACTGATTTATAAATAATGTTGTGAATAAATAATTATTTACAGGTAATCATGCTCATGTAGAGCTGGCACACAGCGGTCTGGAGCAGAGACGGCTGCAGCTAGATTGTCCCACACACTTTCGCCAGGCCTCGTCTCCACATCCCTCACGTCTGCAGGACCATCGTGGTCATTTCCCTGTTGGCAACGCAGAGGTTGTGGAGGACGGCACAACACGCCACAACATCTGGCACAAAAGCAGTGCTGACCTCGAAGGCTTTAAAGAAAATAGAACGCCACCTTGCCTTCAGCATGCCAAATGCCCTCTCAATTGGCTCTTGCTTGATTGCTTGCTCTTGCTCGATTGCTCTAGCCTGGACGAGTTCCTGCTGTGATTGTGGAGTGCTGTACTGTGTTTGTGGAGTGGTCTCTGTGCTATTACATTCAATTTGATAAAAATAGAAATTGGGTCTATTTACCCAGTTATTAAATAAGGTAGGTCTCATCTGCTGCTAAAGTTAAATCTTTTGTTGCCATTAGGGGACAGAGGGAATTTTCCACTTTTTTCCTCCGTCGAAGCGTTATCCAACGAGTTAGCTCGTTGGCAAACGCAGCTAATTCGGCACATATTCTAGCCAACAAGAGTTTTTTTTTGTTTTTTCGTGTTTTTTCGTGTTTTTTTTTTTTGCTTAAATATATAAGCAGCATACTTTAGCTAGCTAGACGGGTGGTTCAGCTTGCTAGCTGGTTCGCTTGTTTAATTTTTTTTTTCTACTGTTCTTCAGCGTTAGATTTCAGGATATTCTGATTCTGGTTGTGTTAGCGCATCTGCTGAACTGTAAATGTAGTTTTATTGTATTGTAAGTGGCATTTCTTGTGCTTGATTTCTGCCTTTGGCTGTTCTGAGCCACCTCGGTGCTTTTAGCACTTTTTTAGCTGGTAATTCTGTCTCGGCAGTAAATCTTTATTTAGGGAAAGAGTGTTCAGTTAGGGGAAAAAATGTGGCCAAAACTGTGTGAGAGTTGCCGGATGATCGGATTTCTGGAGGGAGACCTCCAGGATGAGTTCATCTGCGACCGTTGCCGACTTGTTGAGCGCTTGGAGAACAAGATACTTGATCTTGAGGCCCAACTAGCTGGACTCCACAGTAATCCTGAATTGTTAGAGTTCCAGGAACTGATTAGTACACCCTACAGGGAGAAAGTGTGCTCACCAAAGTCAGGTAGGGGGGAAGATACAGACTAGATAGGGCGAGAGAGCTGGGTTGCAGTAGGGCGTAGGCGTAGAAAGGGGCACACAATTCCAAGAAGGGCGGCATCTCCAGAGATCGCTGTGACCAACCGTTTTGTGCCACTGCAGGACAAGTTGGCCCACGATCCTGAGAGTGGGAGGACTGAAGAGCCCCAGGGCACCCAGGCGGCCTCATCCTCCAAGAAAAGGGAGTTGGTGATAGTGGAGGACTCATTAGAGGGGTAGACAGCATAGTGTGTTCGCGCGACAAGGAGTCTCGCATGGTCTGTTGCCTGCCTGGTGCCCAGGTTGGAGACCTCCTGGAGCATGCGCACAAACTCCTGGCCAGAGCGGGGGAGGATCCAGTGGTCATGGTCCATGTTGGAACCAATGACATAGGAAAGGGTAGGTTCGGGGTTCTGCAAGAAAAATTTATTGAGCTACTGGGGAAGATTAGGAGCAGAACCTCCATGGTAGTCTTCTCTGGAATTCTACCTGTTCCACGTGCAAGCAAAGGGAAGCAAGCCTTTATATGGAGGTTTAACACATGGCTACAAACCTGGTGTAGGAAAGAGGGGTGCAGGTTTATGGGGCACTGGGACTCCTTTTGGAACAGGGGTGACCTGTACAAGCGGGACGATTTACACCTGAACTGGAGGGGTACAGCTGCACTGGGCCAGTGTATGCTTAGGGTAGCAGAGGGTTATTTAAACTAGGGTCTGGGGGGGGCAGGGAGGTTATACAGTGAGATGGGTAGGGATAGACAGACTGCTGGAATAGAACACACTGTGGGAAAGATTTTGTATCAACCCTAACAAAGTAGAATAGTTTTCCTCATTTAATGAAATGGTGTAGGTTTAACATGCATTGGTGTCCTGAACATGTCTTTGTGTCTATTTCCTCAACCCTCCCTTAAAGGATGAAACCAGCAGAAATATAGGAGTCTGGTTCCTGTCTGGCCACCCCATTGTTCCAGACCAAGGAAACACATCATATGGGTGGCCAGATAAGCTAGACCAAACAAAAGTTCTGACAGACCCTTTAGAATGCCAACATCTGCAAAAAAACAGAACAATGGTATAGGTGACATGTTTTTTCCAAAGGTGACTTATGTATACAGGATGTGTTGGGTATAAGAAGGGTTCTCAGTCTCAGAGAAGATGGACTTGTTGCTTGGCACTGTTTGTGTATGTAACTTGTCCCTGGCGTCGTGAATACAGACTGCAGTGAACCACCTACTTGCCTGCATCGAATTTTTGACCACAACACCCCGGCTAAGTATCTTATTAGTAGTGAGGAAACGATGCTTGTAAATCAGTCAGTGCAGCACTGTAATAGAGGTGGTACTGAGCAGCTGGGGGCAGGGGGGAAGGACGGGAAATGCACACGTGGTACCCTGAAATTCCTCTGTTTAAATGCTAGAAGCATAAAAAATAAAATTTGGATTTGGACATATGGATTAAAATATTGGGGGAAAAACGAAAAAGGTCTGGATGTTGGAGTATGCTATAGGCCACCAGCCTCAGACAGTACTGTCAACAGTATGCTCTTTGATAATATTAAGCTAGCATGTCAGGAGGGTGAGACAATAGTAATGGGGGACTTCAATTACCCTTCAATTAATTGGGAAGCTGTGTCAGGTCAAGGCAATTGTGAGGAAGAGTTTTTGGATGTTGTAAATGACTGTTTTTTGATACAGTCTGTTACTGAACCCACGAGAGAGAACACAATTCTGATCTGGTTCTGTGTAATAATCCTGATAGAATCGGCAGTACTGAGGTAGGGGAACCACTCGGAACAAGTGACCATAGTTCAATTACATTTGAAGTTTTTTGGCAAGTTAAGTCTGCATTCTCAAATACTAGAGTATTCAACTTTAGATGAGCTAACTTTATTAAGATGTGTGATTATACAAGGAATGTAAACTGGGTCCCTCTTCTAGATGGAAAAACTGTGAAAGAAATGTGGTGCATTTTTAAAACGATTATTCTGGATGTACAGCGTAAATTCATTCCGCAAGTGAGAAAAGGGAAGCCGAAAAAGAAGCATCCACAGTGGATGAATAAGTCCTTATGGGACAGTTTGAAACAAAAAAGGCAATTATTTAGAAAATACAAGTTGGAGAGCTCAGAGAGTAATAAGATTGAATACAGTAATATGCGAGCTCAAGTTAAGAAAAAAATAAGGGAAGCTAAAAGGCGTTTTGAAAGGCAGATTGCACTAGATGCAAAGAGCAACTCTGAACGCTTTTTTCAGTATTACGGTCAAAAAAGATAGTTAAGGATGAAATAAGAGGTATAAAAAATAAGGATGGAATTATGGTTCATGATAACAAAGCTATTGCTGATACACTAAACAGTTACTTTGTGGAGAGTTTCACTAGTGAAGTGTTTTCGCATATGCCTTTAGGTGCAGTCAGTTCTCAGAGACTTATGGAGGAAATTGATTTAAATGATGCAGAAGTACTAGATAAACTTCAAAAACTTAAAACAAATAAGGCAACAGGCCCTGATGGAATATATCCAAGAGTTCTCAGAGAACTAGCAGAGGTAGTTTACAAGCCTCTGACAGTTATTTTTAAGCAATCCCTTAAAACTGGAGAAATACCAGATGACTGGAAACATGGCAGTGTAGTACCTATCTACAAGAAGGGAGACCGGACTGATCCAGGAAATTATAGGCCTGTCAGCTTAACTTGTATCGCATGCAAAATACTGGAATCCATCATTAGGGATAATTTGGAATTATTCCTGGAACAAAATGGTGTCTTAAATGAAGCCAACATGGTTTTCACAGAGGGGGGTTATGCTTAACAAACCTCCTGGACTTCTTTGAGGAGGCTACATCATGTTTGGACTCAAACCAAGCTTATGATATTATCTATTTGGACTTTCAAAAGGCATTTGACAAAGTTCCGCATGAGAGGCTCATATTGAAAATGAAATCTGCAGGAATTGCGGGAGCTATGACTGAGTGGGTTCAAAGTTGGTTGTCTAGTAGAATGCAGACTGTAACTGTGGGAGGAATTGTATCAGAACAGGGTCCTGTACGAAGTGGAGTCCCGCAGGGATTGGTGTTGGGGCCTTTGCTATTTCTTATATACATAAATGATCTTGATGCAGAGGTTAGTAGTAAAATAGTAAAATTTCCAGGTGATACAAAACTAGGGGGTCTAGCCAACAGTATAGAATCAACTAAGGTAATACAGGAAGACCTAAACATCATCCAAAAGTGGGCAGATACCTGGCAGATGACATTCAATTTAGATAAATGTAAAGTCTTGCATGTGGGAAATAAGAACCTTCACCTACTTCATGGGTGGAAAAAAAAAAAAACTAGAATGTGCTCAATTTGAAAAAGACTTGGGAGTAATAATTGACCCAAGCTTAACAAGATCTAGACAGTGTGCTGTAGCAGTAAAAAAGGCCAACAGGATGCTGGGATATATAGCCAAAAGTATTGAGTATAAATCTGAGGAGGTTATATTGAAATTATACAATGCCTTAGTCAGACCTCACTTGGAATACTGTGTGCAGTTTTGGGCACCGCACTGTAAAAAAGTGACAGGGCTCAGGCAAGGACTCAGTCGCAGACCACAGAAAACATCGTATACCAGCAGATTTAGTAAGTCCACAAGCAAGATCGTAATCGTAAAACCAGGCAGGGTCAAAACCAGAGAGGCAGTCCGAGGGGCAAATCCAAGTACAGGTAAACAAGCAGGCAGGGTCAAACACCGGGCAGGCAGATACACAGGCAAACAGCGCAGAGGGGCAGGCAAAAACAGGTCGAAAAATGGGCAGGTCGAAAAACGGGGAAAAAACAGCAATGAACACAAGCAACGAACGGCAGGGACGAAACAGGCAAAAGCAACTGTGACGAACTAGCAACAGGACAGGGATACGCAGGGAAGATATAGGGCAGGGCTGACAACGGGAATGGGAAACAGGTGCGCAGGCAGGCAGGTGAAGGTGATGAGGCAATCAGGCGGGCGGAGACCAGGCAGGGAGCGGGGCAGGGCTAGAACACAAGAAAAACAAAAGCACATGGACAGAAAAACAAAAAACACAACGGCTAGGGGGTGGGAGCACTGACAAAAAGATATTGAAGCTCTTGAAAAAGTTCAAAGAAGGGCAACTAAATTAGTTCCTGGCATGAAATACAAAAGCTATGAGGAAAGACTCAAGTTACTTAACCTATTTACACTTAGCGAGAGGAGGCTTAGGGGTGATTTAATTGAGGTTTTTAAATTTATAAAAGGATTTAATAAGGTTAACTATAATAGATTTTTTTAGGGTGAGTTCAGTCTGTAGAACAAGAGGACATAAATGGAAACTAGTTAAGAGTAAGTTCCACACTGATACAAGGAAATATTATTTTACACAAAGAGTTGTCAATGCATGGAATAGGTTGCCAGGTCATGTAGTTGAGGCAGAGACCCTTGCTGTGTTCAAGTCTAGACTTGATGCAGTTTTGGATACTCTTTAATTAAGAAATGGCGAGCTTAGTTGGGCCGAATGGCCTGTTCTTGTCATAATATGTTCTTATGTTCTTGATACCGTAAGAGGGCCATGAAAATTCTATTTCATGGGTGAGTGAGCACATTCACGGTGCCCCACGGATCATGCTGCCAAGTGAGGCCCGAGTGTCACTTGCAGGAATGGGTGGAAGGGGAAAGAGGGCCACGCCGCCACCCCATCACAGGTACTGCTAAAAAGCTTCCACTTGAAGTGGGTGGGGGGGAAGGGGGTGGCACTATAGCAGATGAGAAACCGTTTTCTCTCACTTACGGATAATGAGTTGAACGTTAAGACACATGGAACACTGTACTTTTTTATATAATGAGTGTTACGACCCCGTCTAAGGTTAGGTGTAACATAAAATGTGTGGACACCCCCCTTTTCTTGTATCTAGTCCAGAACACACACCGTAAATAAAGCCAGGGTTCTTTATTTGAACACAAAACTTCAGGGGTGGGAAAAGCCAAAATAACAAACAGAACACAACTTGCTGAGGAGAAAGGGAATACATTTCCTAACCAAAGAAAATAAGAAAACAAAAATGCAGTCTCTTCCCTGACTCCCTAACTATCCAAAAACCGGAGAAAAACCTACAACAGAAAACGGCACCCACCCCCTACTACCCGCTGGCTAAATAACAAAACGGTAACACAAAAAAAGTATTTACAGCTATTTACAAATTTCAGAGAGTGCACACACAAATGCGCATCATCAGGAAGCACTCTAGCAATTCACGGAAAGGCATTAGCAAGAGGGGAAGCGCCGCTCCATCCTGAGGTTTCCTCCTTTTAAATCTTCCCACTCGTTCCTCACCCAATTGCAGCGGGGCGCCAATCTGCAGAAAAAAAGAAAACGGAGGGTGGAACAGCGCAGGAGCGGGAGCAGACACACGAACGCCATACGTCCAGGGACGTAACATGAGCATCACAGGCCATTATATTTATGACCTGCACTTACACAGTTAAAGATGATTTGGGGATATGTTATGGTGGTGTTAATGAGCAGTACAAAATGTACTTTTTCATGTTCTCATACCTATTAATGCAACAGCTATTGATTTTTATGCATTTAAATATAAAAATCTTCCACATCTAAATAATGTAATCCAATAACGTAATACTCAACTCAGCCTAATACCTCTCGTCTCTGCCAATAGTCAAAATCCAAATTAGCACCTCCTTCTTGTTGCTCTGTCCTGTTACACCAGCTGCTTGACATGGGATATGACCATTTTCACTCAACATACAACATAATAGCCTCCCAAAAAAAAAAAAAAAAAAATTCAAAAATTCCAGAGCCACCTGCATGGCATGCCGCATTCTCCCAGGACTGCCTTGTGACAACAACCCACTAATGCTTCTGGGTGCTGTGTGCCACTTCACCATGAGTTGATTGGCATTTGCTTTGCAAAAGGCAAAAACAACAGTGAAAATGACAGTGTTGCTCCCCACAAAAGTGAAAATAATGGCAACAACGATGGGACTTAGAAAACAAAATTACAATGAAAAAAATGACTATTTACACAAATGAAAATGATTTTAACCAGTTTAATCTGTGTTTTTTGACCCGGATTATACATTTTAAGGGATTACAAGCAAAGCAAACACAAAAAGAACAGCTTGTCTTGTTACAAAATGCAACTGGGGTAAAGCTGGTGATATAATTCGATACTTAATACTTGGAGAAAATGCAGTGCTTTAATTTCACCAGAATACCATCTGTTTATTTCATTTTCCTCGCTCTAGAAACCAGTGGCAGTTTGGGCAGATTAGAGAGCAGCTAAACCGTTTAAACTGCATGTCAATAATTTGTCAGGTATAATTTGAGTCAGGTCTTTAAGTGACAAATCTAGGTGGGGAGTTGTTGGGAATCACTTGCTGTGCTAAGGGTGGCATTCATTCATATTGATTCATCAGGTACAATTTCCCCTGTGAAAGCCCTCTCACCCAATCTGAATTCCACACAAGTAAGAATCTGATTAAAAATCGGATATATTTCATTTTGAGAAAACAAGAAAAAAGAGCCTTACAATAGCTCATGGCATCTGATGCATGGAGGAAAGCAGGGGCAGGGTTCTGTTATGGATTGATGTCATAACCACCTGGGTTGGTCCTTTTGACTGTTTTTACAAGCTGTTTTATTTATGTTTGTTAAATTTTATTCATCTATATTTTATGTAAAAAAATAACAAGGTCATTTTTTGTTTTTCCTCTATACATCCACAAAATACTTTATGTCTATGACCACCTACATGTCGACTTCAGGTTTTTAGCTTAATTAACACAATAGTATTTGGCATCAGTCTCTTCACTGATCATCTGTCTTCCTGTGGATGATTTCATCTGCACTATTTGTGTTTCCTATGTACTTGACTGATGTAAGAAGTATTCATGTATCCAGCGGCAGACTGGCAACAAAAAGCAGCCCGGGAATTTGCTGTCAAACAGCCCCAATTTGATACACCAAATTTGAACTGACACAACATGTTTGTCCATCAACGAATCATTAATTTAAAAAAAACACAATCTGTGAATTTGTATTGTTTGTGTTAGGCTAATATGTAAAACGATTAAACTAATTTTCCTCCCCATGTCTGTGTGTACAGAAAGCAAAAATTCAAAGTTGAATTAATGTAATGATCACCTGACACCTAATTTGACTTAACAGCCTGCTATAGGCTGTAATGTGAAAAAGAATTGATGAGTAGTCTAGAAGAAAATGATCAAATTTACATGTTTATTTTACCCATTTACAGTCGAAGTTGATGACCATTTTTTAAAACACTTAAGAGAAATTTAGCGTAAACTTCTCTAAACGTTTGTGCACTGAGTCTGACTAGTTAAACCTTGGAAATGGTCAAACCTGCATTGAAACCCCAAGGTTAACAAAAACATTTTGTTTTTTAGTTAGTTCATTTAGCTAGTTCACAACACATAGCATGTGAGCATGACAAAGCACCTGCTCCCTGCTCACTCCTCTTTGATGTTTCTGCCTCTTCACCACTGTCCTCATCATCACCTGCAGACTACTTAAATAAATCCGTTATCTTAGCAAAGCCTTTTTCTTTGTTTGGTGCACCTTGTCTGCACTGCTGGCCGCGGGTTTTCTCTTTCTATCCATGTTTCAGCAAAGAGTGCTAGATACTTTTAATGAATGCTAGATACTAACTGACTGAGTGCTAGATACTTTCAGTTGTAAAGGCAACTACTACCTGCTATTATGGATTGCACCAGCCAGGTCGCTGCAGCTGAGATGACCTATTGAAAATCTGCATATAGGCCAAATAATGCTGGGGTTGGGAAAAAAAGACCGGCCCTCACAAGACCGGCTCACCGGGAAAATTCCCAAACTTCCCGATGGCCAGTCCTCGCCTGCATGTATCATTGGTAGTTTAACAATTTTAGCAGTGTAAAAACACCTACATTTAATTTTCCAGAATGCAATATTTTCATTTCAGAATCAGAATCAGAATCAGATTTATTGGCCAAGTATGTTAGCACACACAAGGAATTTGGTTCCAGTCGTTGGTATCTCTCAGCATTACAGACAATATACAGACAATGTACATCTTATCTACAGACAAAATACACAATATGCAATATACAGATAAAATGAAAGACAAAAATATACAGATATCCAGATTATATAAAAGACAAAAAATATACATAAAGTGTAAGTGTGTGTGGTGGTGCAAGCTACAATAATGGCATAGCAGAAGATTTCAGTCCAGAAGGTCTTAGATGTTCAGCATTAACCCTTAACATGGCAAATCGTCAAAAGCTGATGGGTAAATCCTAGTAGGCACCCTAAAAAATGTATTGTAGTTAACCTTATTGAGTCCTTTTATAAATTTAAAAACCTCTATTAAATCACCCCTAAGTCTCCTCTCGCTAAGTCTAAATAGGTTAAGTGACTTGAGTCTTTCCTCATAGCTTTTATCTTTTCATGCCAGGAACTAATTTAGTTGCCCTTCTTTGAACTTTTTCGAGAACCTCAATATCTTTCTTGTAGTGCCCAGAACTGCACACAATATTCCAAGTGAGGTCTGACTAAAGCATTGTATAGCCAGACCTCACTTGGAACATATGCCTGAGTTCACTGTTAAAGAAAGAGCTGGCCAGAGATTTGTCCTGTACCCATTAAAATCCTGTCAGGTTAGGGGGTTAACCACAAGCAATCATATCCATATTCCCAGTGTGACCGGTAGCATAGCTTACCATTATGCGTCTGTAGGATGACGCGCAGAGACATAGTAGTGTTCGCCTCTGTGATTGCATGGCTAATTACGTAATTACGAACACTTGTAGTCCTACCGGTATGTTTTTGACTTTATGGCCACTCCGAGCTTTCGTAGGCTTCCTTCCTGGTTCGTTAAAGTCCCATTTTCATGAATGCACCATTCTGATTGGAACAATTACTCATTCGGAGTTGCATCTACAGGTGCGTGATTATTCAGTGTTCACCAAATGTTTCTGTCTCATCCACTACGATTCAATGCCATCTTGTTATCTGATTTGTTAACAGGTATCTGTAGCCAGCACACGACTTTCTGCCCTGATGTGGCGCTGGCTGAGGTATAACTCTCTTCAGCTGCAAAGGGAAAACCAGGTTAGGTGGTGGTAGGATTGCCTTATGGCGTCCACGTTAAGATGGGAATACCGAATGATTCTTTGTTCGTATTTCTTAGGGCTGCCTGACGCTAGCTGCTGTTTTGCCCAGCTAAAAATAGCTTATGTCAAACGTCGTGTTTGTTTTTCTCTTGTAGCGAATCTGATTACTCAGACTTAAGGAAAAGAGAAATCTGTTTCACCATTGTAGTTGGGTCTGTGTGGATAAACTAACTGGTGTTTCTTTTAAAATTTGTAGACTGTATTTTAGTATAATTTTGTATTTTGGGTTCCTTGCGCTAGTGGGTTAGACTATCGTTCTGGTGGGGGGGTTAGTCTGCAGTGGTTTGCCCCGTCACTCTGCATGCGTAAATTGCACTGGGTCACATGTTTGCCACTGGTTTGTGTTTCAGAGAGGCACTGCACTTGAGGTGGTAAGTAATTTAGCACTTGTGTGGATCCCATAGTAAGTATACCTCCCCCAGCCGGTTGATAGCCCACTACTTGGAACAGTGATTTAATAAATTAGGATTTTGGACATTTTTAGCTAAGTATTCTGGAAGTGGGTGGGTATTGTAAGAACCATATTATTTAAAATATTTCTATTTTTGTATTTGTAATAAAGATTTCTCTGTAAAATAAAGTAGCCTCATCCCTCATTGTGTTGTCAGCTTACTTAGGCAGTTGTCTGTCTTCCTGCATTTCATTCCCCCCACAGTCACTTCCAGGACTTAATATTTTTAATAAAATTGCATTCTGATACAAAAGCAGACAGAGCAGCATCCCAGACCAAAGAAGGGGCAGAGGAAAAAAAAAAGAAAAGACAAAAAACTCCTGATCACTCCTCTGGTAAACTTGTGCCAATGGTGAGGCTGCTGAATAATGAATCACAATGTGCTCATGAGGACAATGGTGGGGTGAGAAAGGTTCATGTTGATGGCTGGAGAATGAAGTCGCTGTGGAAACCTTATTGACCACAGTGCGGGGGACCTGGAGGCTGGAAGCACCATTGTGTAAACTGCTCGTCTGGCACAAAACCCTTCAATCCTTTGGTCCAGTTTCATTTAGACAGACGGACTGTTTGTATAATAACTACAGGGCTAAGCCGTTTGTCCCTTTTTTCATCTAATCGATTTCCCTTGCACTCCGGGTAAATCACTCATTCACTGCCTACAGGTCGTTGCTGCTGTTATATCTCGTACTTATATTAGAGTGAGTTCTCGGCTAGAGAGCTTCCTGGTTTTTTCTTACCACCATTGACCCACCCACAAATCCCTCCCTTCTGCTGTTGCCCATGACCCTGCCCCAACAACAATGCATTGTGCCGTTACAGTTAGGGTCCTTCTCTGCCAAAGACCACCTTGTCATACGTGGTGGGGGGTGCATAGAGTTTAATATGACCTTAGTCTTACACTAAACATATGCAAATAAAATCAGGGAAAATATTAAGTATAAAAGTGAAATACTGTGTGTGTACAGCCTGGCAGAGGTGAGACAACACAGGATTTACTGAGTTAATAACACTTCACACATTCATTTTTTTATTTGTTTTTTTTAAAAAAACATTTACTTTCCCAAACAAGAGCAAAATTCTCTCACTTACAAAAGAAAGAAAAGAAACAATATGGAAAATAATGCAGTTTATTGGATTACACAGGTATTTGTTTTTGATTGTGCTCTTGGCTCATCGGGTCCTCACTGTTAGAATATAATGATCCCACCTCCCAATGCTTTTATCCCAAAGAAGACATAAACATGTGGTTGAGAACTATTCACTGGTGGCTTTGTCCTGTTTTTCAAAACTTAGAGCAGCTGTTCCCTTTTTCTGGTGAAGCATGGTAGGAGGATTAATTTGTGAGTAATGTGGATTTGGGCATAAGCTGTTGTTAATTTTACCTAAGTACATTAATCTTTTCTGATGGCAGTTGTGAACCAGAATGCTGTCCTTGGTTTTGTGACCTAACAAAGGAAACAACAGGTCAGCACTGAAACAAGGAAACAAGAGCTCAGATGGAGGAAAAGATCTGATCAAATAACCTGACAATCAAAGAACTGGCAATATTCTAAAAATGTACATATGAGTTATTACAAATGATCCGAAAATAACTTTTTTAAATTGTAAATTTAAAATGTAAATTATTCTATTAGTCTCTTACCTATATTTATTACATGTCAAGATAAGAGGCAATGGCATTTTTTCGAGGCTCATGCATTTTATGACTTAATTTTAATCTACAGGTACAGTGGATATAAAAAGTCTACTAACCCTTAGAAATAGCTGGTTTTTGAAATGTAAGGACATAACAATGTAAATGTCAGACTTTTTCCATCTGTAATGTAATCCAACAAACAAAAATCCAGAGAAAAAAACAAATAGTTAATTACTAGGAACATTTTAACCCTCCTATTGTCCTGGGGTCATAATGATCTGAAATTGTATTCAAACCTAAGAAAATGATATAAAACATTAATCTAAGTACATGGCCTCCTATGTAGCTTCCTAAAATGACCCCAAAAATGGAAATTTGGGGATTTAAAAAAAAAAAATCATTTTCAGTGTAGCTGCCACAAAAAAAGCCTATTGTCTTAGGGTCAATATGAGATAACTTTTGATGTTGAACTATCTGTATGAGCAGCTCTGTCTAACTCAGAGTGCCACAAACTCATCAAGTATTTCCTCATACTCATAAATACCTGGTACTCGGCCCATTAGCATGCATACTAGTTTAGCATGCTAGGTTGCTAGCAGTACACAATTTCCATGTTGTTCCATACTGTATAAAAACCACTGATGCCCCCTGACCTCTAATGATTGATTTGACATTTTACACATGCTCAACTATCAGCAGCAAGAAAAAGATGTCCCCAAACACCAGAGCCAGTGCCGACGACTGCCCCAAAACGTGTGCGATGTCATCTTTGCACAGGGTCTGATAATAAAACCCCAATGATCTGCCAGAGATGCAAGCGACATGCAAACACATGCTTACAACTTTTGCCAGTCATGTGTTTGAGATAACACCTCATGATTTTTCTACACACTGTCAACACACTGTATAATAAGAGGGACTGCATATAAAAAGACTACAAAAAAAAAAAAATACAATGAACCCCCAAACTTCACCAAAATATCCAGAGCAGGCACCTTGTCGAGGTGGGGTAGCTTGAGTGTCTCAGTGATCATTTGAGCTATACTGATAGGGGCTGTACCAATCCCTGTGAGGTCCAACCATAACAGGAAGGCCAAGGGTGAGAGATTAGACTAAGACCAGATCTTTTTTGTCTATTATTCATTTGAATTAGTGTATGTTTGGATTATTGGATGTTGGAAAGAGCAATAACTCAAAGATTTTGCTATCAGTCTTGAAATCAACTTGTCTTGGTTGAAGGGAAAAAAGAGAAAATTCCAATTCTCACGCTTCCATTGGGCAGTTTAGATGTGTTCATGGTAATATTACAGAACCACAACCTCCTTGACTTAATTTAAATATGTCTGTAGGTAGTTTCATTGGCATTCATAAGTTTGTAGCTTTATCTTCTTTCACTTACAAAATTTGAACATTCGGATGTTATAGTCAGCTACTTCAAAAGGGGGCCCTATAGACTTAATTTATGTTGAGACAGTTTCAGTTCATAAATATCAGAATCTATTATATCTTAAAAGGCTAAGAGTTGTATTTTGGGGAATTTTATGACAATTTTACCTATATCCAAAACATTTTTCATGCTTTTGCAGTGCATGGGACCTTTGGGGGGCGCTAGAGAGTTAACAAAACAGCTTATGTTGTTTATGACTATTTGGTTGTATTCTACACTAATAGCTGTAACATTTTGCCAAAATTCACATTTGTATTCAAAGGTTTAGTGGAGTTATGAGATAAATTGGACCCCGAGTCATACGGACCCAAAGGTAATAGGTGTTAGTATTTCTTAAGACAACAGGAGGGTTAAGGTAGGCTAGGCTAAGCTATGATGTTCGGTAAGTTAGATGTATTAAATGCATTTTCGACATATGATACTTTCAGCTTACGATGGGTTTATCAACCCCATCGTAAGTCGGCGGCCACCTGTAACGTTATCGTAAACATAAAATGAATGTTTCTCACTTACTCCTTCTTTGCTGGTTATTATCCCGAGTGTGTTGGGCAACTGGCAGTCCACAGTCTGTGACCATTAG
This sequence comes from Megalops atlanticus, assembly GCA_019176425.1. Taxonomy (NCBI): domain Eukaryota; kingdom Metazoa; phylum Chordata; class Actinopteri; order Elopiformes; family Megalopidae; genus Megalops; species Megalops atlanticus. The sequence continues at coordinate 887,521 of CM032883.1, forward strand.
CCATGTAGCCATGACCTTTGACGGGATACTCGTCCGGTGACGTTGCAGTCAACTGTACATTACGCAGTGTGAGCGCAATGTTCCTAATAATTAGTGTGCTTGCAATGCGAAGCAGTGCAAGCAAACTATTGTTATTCTTTAGTTTTATTAGTGTGCTTGAAACGCGAAGCACTGCAAGCAGACTATTGTTATTCTTTAGTTTTATTCTTCTTCTTCTTATTCCACCAAATTTGGGGACGCTTCTCCTCCCACAGTTTTCAAGATATCCACGCCAAACCAACTGTAACCCGTCCGGTCTGACCCCGATCGGGTTGCTTGTGTACAGCTAAGCTGTACCCGCACTCGTTCTCCGGTTTTTGTCGTTTTTTCATCCCTTTTTTCCCATAGACTCCCATTCATTTTCAAAATCACCCCCTTCACCCTTCATGGCCTTCCCACTCGCTCTTTTCACCCCAGAGCCACCATACCTCACATGTTGCCTCAGGACAAATCACCCAACACTCATCCAAGACCGTTTTGACCCGCACTCGTCTTTTTGTCATTTTTTTCATCAGTGTTTTTACTCATTTATTCATCCCTCCATCCTCCCATTGACTTCAATTAATTTTTCAAAGTCTTGCCGCTCGGTCACCTTTCGGCCTACGGTCACAGTACCACACGTGCTGCCTCAGGTCATGCCACCAATCACTCATTGAAAGCCATACTGACCTGCATTCGTCTTTTACTCGTTAATTCATCCCTCCATCCTCCCATTGACTTCAATTCATTTTTCAAAGTCTTACCACTCTGTCACCTTTAGCCCGACAACCACCGTACCACATATGCTGCTTCAGGTCATGCCACCCATCACTCATCGAAAGCCATACTGACCCGCACTCGTCTTTTTGTCGTTCACTCATCCCTCCATCCTCCCATTGACTTCAATTCATTTTTCAAAGTCTAACCGTTTAATCACCTTTCAGCCTACGGTCACATTACCTCACATGCTGGCTCAGATCATGCCACCCAACACTCATTGAAAGCCATACTGACCTGCACTCGTCTTTTAGTCGTTTATTCATCCCTCCATCCTCGCATTGACTTCAATTCATTTTTCAAAGTGTTACCACTTGGCCACCATTTGACCAATAGCCACAGGACCTGATATGCTGCTTTGGGTCATGTGACCCAACACTCACCAAAGATGGGTGTGTCACTAGCAACCATATTGTTTACCCTAGCAACCGCCTATCAACCACTTAGTAACACCCTAGCAACCGCCTAGCAACACACTAGCAACCGCCTAACAACACACTAGCAACCACCTAGCAACGATCAGCGACCATATTGTTTACCCTAGCAATCGCCTAGCAACCACTTAGTAAAACCCTAGCAACCGCCTAGCAACACCCTAGCAACCACCTAGCAACCACTTACAAACGCCCTTGCAACGCCCAGCGACCATATTGTTTACCCTAGCAACCACCTAGCAACCACTTAGTAACACCATAGCAACCACATAGCAACACCCTAGCAACCAACTAGCAACCACTTAGCAAAGCCCTTGCAAGGCCCAGCAACCACATTGTTTACCCTAGCAACCGCATAGCAACACCCTAGCAACCAACTAGCAACCACTTAGAAACACTTTGACAACCACCCAGCAACGCCCTAGCAACACCCAGAGACCATGTTGTTTACCCTAGCAACCACTTAGCCACACCCTGGCAACCACCCAGCAACACCCTAGCAACCAAGTGGCAACCACTTAGCAACGCCCTAGCAATACCCAGCAACCATATTGTTTACCATAGCACCCACTTAGCAACACCCTGGCAACCACCCAGCAATGCCCTAGCAATGCCCCTGCAACCATATTGTTTACCCTTGCAACCGCCTAGCAACCACTTAGTAACACCATAGCAACCACCTAGCAACAGCCTAGCAACCTCTTAGCAAAGCCCTTGCAATGCTTAGCAACCATATTGTTTACCCTAGCAACCACTTAGCAACACCCTAGTAACTGCGTAGCAACCACCTAGCTACCACTTAGAAACAATTTGGCAACCACCCAGCATCGCCCAGTGACCATATTGTTTACCCTAGCAACCACTTATCAGCACCCTGGCAACCGCCCAGCAATGCCCTAGCATTGCCCCAGCGACCATATTGTTTACCCTAGCAACCCCCTAGTAACCACTTAGCAACACCCTAGCAACCACCCAACAACGCACTAGCAACCAAATCATATACCTTAGTAACCATCTAGCAACGCCCTAGTAACCACCTAGCAACAGCCTAGCAACCACTTAGCCACATCCTGGCAATCGTCTCATATACGTTACCATGTTTTCGCTGCCGGGTTGCAAGCACACTCTGCATTTTCTTCAGGAAATGCACTTTTCTAGTTCTTCTTCTTCTTCTTATTCCACCAAATTTGGGGACGCTTCTCCTCCCACAGTTTTCGAGATATCCACCCCAAACCAACTGTAACCCGTCCGGTCTGACCCCGATCGGGTTGCTTGTATACAGCTAAGCCGCACCGCACTCGTTCTCCGGTTTTTGTCGTTTTTTCATCCCTTTTTTCCCATAGACTCCCATTCATTTTCAAAATCACCCCCCTCACTGTTCATGGCCTTCCCACTCGCTCACTTTTCACCCCAGAGCCACCATACCTCACATGTTGCCTCGGGACAAATCACCCAACACTCATCCAAGACCGTTTTGACCACTCGTCTTTTTGTCATTTTTTTAATCAGTTTTTTTACTCATTTATTCATCCCTCCATCCTGCCATTGACTTCAATTCATTTTTCAAAGTCTTGCCGCTCGGTCACCTTTCGGCCTATGCTCACAGTACCACACGTGCTGCCTCAGGTCATGCCACCAAACACTCATTGAAAGGCATACTGACCCGCACTCGTCTTTTACTTGTTTATTCATCCCTCCATCCTCCCATTGACTTCAATTCATTTTTCAAAGTCTTACCACTCAGTCACCTTTGGCCCGACAACCACCGTACCACATATGCTGCTTCAGGTCATGCCACCCATTACTCATTGAAAGCCATACTGACCCGCACTCGTCTTTTTGTCATTCACTCATCCCTCCATCCTCCCATTAACTTCAGTTCATTTTTCAAAGTCTTACGGCTCGGTCACTTTTTGGCTTACGGTCACAGTACCTCACATGCTGGCTCAGGTCATGCCACCAAACACTCATTGAAACACATACTGACCCGCACTTGTCTTTTTGTTGTTCACTCATCCCTCCATCTTCCCATTCACCTCAGTTCATTTTTAAGGTCTCACCGCTCGGCCACCTTTGGCCTGACAACCACTGTACCACATATGTTGCCTCAGGTCGAATTACCCAACACTCAATGAAAGGCATACTGAGCCGCACTCCTCTTTTTGTCGTTCACTCATCCCGCCATCCTCCCATTGTCTTCAATTCATTTTTCAAAGTGTCACCATTTGACCAAAAGCCACTGGACCTGATATGCTGCTTTGGGTCGTGTGACCCAACACTCCCCAAAGGTGGGTTCGTCCCCAGCGACCATAATGTTTACCCTAGCAACACCCCAGCAACCACCCAACAACGCACTAGCAAACAAATCATATACCTTAGTAACCATCTAGCAACGCCCCAGTAACCACCTAGCAACACCCTAGCAACCACCTTATATACCTTAGCAACCACCTTATAACGAACAGACAGCGCTTCAATAACAATCTGACGTTATAAAATACCGGGTTATTTCAGAGATGCTATATGCACTACTTAGTAGTCCAGCTAAAATGACACCACACACTCTGTACAGTTCAATCATATATTTTTTTACCACAACCCAAAAAAAAAAAAAGCAAATCCAAAAAAAACCCCCAAATTTCCCTCGACAACACCCCAACAATTCCAGTCCTTATGTATAGGATATTCAGTCACTAGTGGGGCAAGCGGCGGCAGATTCCGAAATCCTTAATTCGTTCCCAATTCGATCGGGAAAAAATTATATATCCGTGGCAACCCAATGAAAAGTTTCCTTTTTCCTCCCCCAAAACGAAAAATATCAAAAAACAGCAGTAATGTTCCCAAAAAACCCCCCGAAAAAAGAGTAACAAAAAAAGAACGCTCTCACCGGTTAATGGTGTGGTTCGTCGTTGCTTTTTGTTCAAATCGTTCAAATACTGCTGATGAATGGTCCTTTTTTTTGGGCTCCCTGGCATATATCAACCCTTCCACCAGGCATCCAACTCCTTTTCTCCTTTTTCCTCTGCTGCTGTTTTCCCTCAGGGCGTCCTATGTTTCCCCTTTTTTTGAATTTTGCGCCGCTCCCCTCCGTTTCCGTTACGTCCTTCCTTTATGGGAGTATACGGGACACCCCTGCCTCCCTTACCCCGCACTACTTTCGTATCAATGGTTTTGTATTTCTGTGTCCGACATGCATTTTTTAGATACATCACATTTCATTTGCATTTTTTTTTTTTTGTTATTACCTGATCACAATTATTCTTTCTTTGTGACACTGTCACAACCTAGCAACAGCCTAGCAACCATCTAGTAATGCCCTGGCAACCACCTAGCAACAGCCTAGCAACCACTTAGCCACATCCTGGCGATCCTCTCATATACGTTACCATGTTTTCGCTGCCGGGTTGCAAGCACACTCTGTATTTTCTTCAGGAAATGCACTTTTCTAGTTAGTGTGCTTGCAATGTTTCGCATTGCAAGCAGACTATTGTTATTCTTTAGTTTTATTAGTGTGCTTGCAATGTTTCGCATTGCAAGCAGACTATTGTTATTCTTTAGTTTTATTCTTTTTCTTCATCTTCTTATTCCACCAAATTTGGGGACGCTTCTCCTCCCACAGTTTTCGAGATATCCACCCCAAACCAACTGTAACCTGTCCGGTCTGACCCCGATCGGGTTGCTTGTATACAGCTAAGCCGTACCCGCACTCGTTCTCCGGTTTTTGTTATTTTTTCATTCCTTTTTTCTCATAGACTCCCATTCATTTTCAAAATCACCCCCCCTCACCCTTCATGGCCTTCCCACTCGCTCACTTTTCACCCCAGAGTCACCATACCTCACATGTTGCATCGGGACAAATCACCCAACACTCATCCAAGACCGTTTTGACCCGCACTCGTCTTTTTGTCATTTTTTTAATCAGTTTTTTTACTCATTTATTCATCTCTCCATCCTCCCATTGACTTCAATTCATTTTTCAAAGTCTTAGCGCTCGGTCACCTTTCGGCCTACGCTCACAGTACCACACATGCTGCCTCAGGTCATGCCACCAACACTCATTGAAAGCCATACTGACCCGCACTCGTCTTTTACTCGTTTATTCATCCCTCCATCCTCCCATTGACTTCAATTAATTTTTCCAAGTCTTGCCGCTCGGTCACCTTTTGGCCTACGGTCACAGTAGCACATATGCTGCCTCAGGTCATGCCACCCATCACTCATTGAAAGCCATACTGACCCGCACTCGTCTTTTTGTCATTCACTCATCCCTCCATCCTCCCATTGACTTCAATTCATTTTTCAAAGTCTTACCACTCAGTCACCTTTGGCCCGACAACCACCGTACCACATATGCTGCTTCAGGTCATGGCACCCATCACTCATTGAAAGCCATACTGACCCGCACTCATCTTTTTGTCGCTCACTCATCCCTCCATCCTCCCATTGACGTCAGTTCATTTTTCAAAGTCTTACCGCTCAGTCACCTTTCGGCCTATTGTCACAGTACCTCACATACTGCCTCAGGTCATGCCACCCAAGACTCATTGAAACCCATACTGACCCGCACTCATCTTTTGCTCATTTATTCATCTTTCCATCCTCCCATTGATTTCAATTCATTTTTCAAAGTCTTACCACATGGCCACCATTTGACCAATAGCCATGGGACCTGATATGCTGCTTTGGGTCATGTGATGCAACACTCACCAAAGGTGGGTGTGTTCCTAGCAACCATATTGTTTACCCTAGCAACCGCCTATCAACCACTTAGTAACACCCTAGCACCCACCTAGCAACACCCTAGCAACCACCTAGCAACCACTTAGCAACGTCCTTGCAACGCTCAGCTACCGTATTGTTCACCCTAGCAACTGCCTAGCAACACGCTAGCAACCAACTAGCAACCACTTAGCAACCCCTTAGCAACCACTTAGCAACACCCTGGCAACCACCCAGCAACAGCCAAGCAATGAAGTAGCAACCACTTGGCAACACTTTGGCAACCACCCAGCAACGCCCTAGCAACGCCCAGCGACCATATTGCTTACCCTAGCAACCACTTAGCAACGCCCTGGCAACCACTGAGCAACGTCCTAGCCACGCCCAGCGACCATATTTTTTACCCTAGCAACCACTTATCAGCACCCCGGCAACCGCCCAGCAAACGCCCTTGCATTGCCCCAGTGACCATATTTTTTACTCTAGCAACCCCCTAGTAACCACTTAGCAACACCCTAGCAACCACCCAACAATGCACTAGCAACCAAATCATATACCTTAGTAACCATCTAGCAACGCCCTAGTAACCACCTAGCAACAGCCTAGCAACCACCTTATATACCTTAGCAACCACCTAGTAATGTCCTGCAACCACCTAGCAACCACCTAGCAACCACTTAGCCACATCCTGGCGATTGTCTCATATACGTTACCATGTTTTCGCTGCCGGGTTGCAAGCACACTCTGCATTTTCTTCAGGAAATGCACTTTTCTAGTTCTTTTTCTTCGTCATCTTCAAAATCATCCCCCTCACCCTTCATGGCCTTCCCACTCGCTCGCTTTTCACCCCAGAGCCACCATACCTCACATGTTGCCTCGGGACAAATCACCCAATCACCCAACCAGTCATTTTTTTAATCAGTTTTTTTACTCATTTATTCATCCCTCCATCCTGCCATTGATTTCAATTCATTTTTCAAAGCCCTATCACAGTGCCACACTTAGGACGCCAGCAAACATACCTCATATGCTGGCTCAGGTCAAATCATCCAACACGCACTGAAATCCATACTGACCCATACTCATCTTTTACTCGTTTATTCATCCCTCCATCCTCCAATTTACTTCAATTCATTTTTTCAAAGTCTTACTGCTCGGTCACCTTTCAGCGTACGGTCACAGTACCTCACATGCTGGCTCAGGTCATGCCACCAAACACTCACTGAAATCCATACTGACCTACACTCATCTTTTAGTCGTTTATGCATCCCTCCATCCCCCCGTTGACTTCAATTCATTTTTCAAAGTCTTACCGCTCAATCATTTTTCGGCCCACGGTCACAGTATCTCACATTCTGCTTCAGGTCATGCCACCCAACACTCATTGAAACCCATATTGACCTGCACTCGTGTTTTTGTCGTTCACTCATCCCTCCATCCTTTCAGTCACCTCAGTTACAGTTCATTTTTAGGATCTTACTATTCGGTCACCTTTGGCCCAACAGCCACCGTACCACATACGCTGCCTCGGACCAATTCACCCAACACTCATGGTTGTTCCTAGCAACCATGTTGTTTACCCTAGCAACACCCTGGCAACCACTTAGCAACACTTTGGCAACCACCCAGCAACGCCCTAGCAATGCCCAGCAACCATATTGTTTACCCTAGCAACCACTTAGCAACACCCTAGCAACCATCTAGCAACACCTTAGCAACGCCCAGCGACCATAGTGTTTACCCTAGCAACCACTTAGCAACACCCTGGCAACAGCCCAGCAACGCCCTAGCAATGCCACAGCAACCATATTGTTTACCCTAGCAACCCCCTAGCAATGACTTAGCAACACTCTAGCAACCACCCAACAACGCACTACTAACCAAATCATATACCTTAGTAACCATCTAGAAACACCCTAGTAAACACCTAGTAACACCCTAGCAACCACTTTATATACCTTAGCAACCACCTAGCAACAGCCTAGCAACCACCTAGTAATGCCCTGGCAACCAGCTAACAACAACCTGGTAACCACTTAGCCACATCCTAGCGATCGTCTCATATAGGTTACCTTGTTTTCGCTGCAGAGTTGCAAGCACACGCTGCATTTTCTTCAGGAAATGCACTTTTCTAGTTAACTATTTGTTTTTTTCTCTGGATTTTTGTTTGTTGGAATATCACATAATGGGCCATATGTATCAATATTTGTGTACAATTTGCCGTGAAACCATGTGTACGCTCAATCTCACAATTTGTGTACGGATGTTTTTCGTCAGAGTTATCAAACACCATATATATACGCCTGATTGTCTTCATAAATCTGAGCATAAATCAAATCAGCGTGAGATTATGTGCACATGAACGCACTTAACGTCCACTCCCACAATTGTTCTTATATGGACCGAGACAGGCCTTTAATTTGTTGAATCAGCATATTAAAGATCCCAGGTAAATCTGAGTGAAATGTAGAAATTGATGTTGAGGATCAATGGCAGGACGTAAGAAAAGAAATTATTCGGACTTGGAGATAGAGATGATTGTTAATGAGTTGGAGAGGAGAAAAATGTCCTTTTTGGAGGCCAGAGTAGGGACATTTCAAATCGACAGAAAAATGCGGAGTGGCTCAAAGTGGTGACTGCTATGAATGCAGTTTCACCAGAGGTGCGTACGGTGGAGGAGAAGAAAAAGAAGCGGTCAGATTTTAAACCTGAGTGTCCTTGCACCATTTAGGGAATCGGAGCGCTCGGTACTTAGGTCTACAAGATGCAAAATAATAGAATTTATGAACGATTCTAACCACTGAGAGATGACTGCTAAAATCAACAAAATAATAGCCAACAGTGTCAGGGTCATTAAATAAAAAAGCAGAGATAATCAGATCGTTTTGTCTGTCTTTCTGCTCACACCATGCAGCTCTCTCGCTCTCTCTCTCTCCCGTTGACCGAGTTGTGTTGTTTCCAACGAGTATTCCAACGTTTCCAATATTTTTGTTGTTTGTGCTTCTTTCTATAGGGTACATAAAACCTAAACTAACTTAAACGTAAACTTAAACCCCCTCTTGCCCCCTCGTGGCCTCGGGTGCAGACACACTGGTGCTGTGTGCGCTTATTCGTTTTTTGGACTCTCTTTTAATGCTGGCTTCACCACTGCTGTGAAATAAATGTATTATTTGATTTTGAAACAGTAGTCTTGTGTTCTTGTTATTTAGCCTTTCAGAGGCCATTGCATGGTTAAATCAATGAATTTCAGTAAACCTACCACCAGACCAATTTTAGGTGGTGACCTGGCAATCTGCCCCAAATATTCCAATTTCATATAATGACCATGACGCACTAACACATGGAAAAGGCAAGGTAGGGAATTGTTTGCATCTAGTCAAAACGCCACTATATTGCTACCCGCAGGATGAAAAAGAATGCAGAAATAGGCAATAGCAGGATGATAATCTACTGTTTTACTATATGAAAAGATTTGCCCCCTCGCCATTTTTAACTGCCCCCTCAGTCACTTCATCCTGGCGCCGGGACCTGGCGCGATAACACTTATCAATGATTGACACAAGACCCGTTTACTTGCATCATCGTTAGTTCCTCTTGGTGTCGCCAATCTGCAAATTACAAATTTTATGCGTACGCCACCTCAAGACCATGCGCAGAGGTACGCATGTTTTCCCAAGAAGTATCTTTTCATAAATACTGTTTCATGTGTAGAAAAGTGCTCAGCACGATTTTAGTGCGTACGCACTATTGATACATGTGGCCCTACAGATGGTCTGACATTTACATTGTTGTTATTTCTGTCTTTACATTTCAAAAACCTGCAATTTCATAAGGGTGTGTAGACTTTTTATATCCACTGTATTCAGCACCTCAGGGGTGTCTGTCACTTCCATTTGGACATGCATCACCTCACGTGAACGCATCAAGCTTTTTTAAAACGCAGCTCCTTTCCTTAATGATTAATAATGAAACCAAGATGGCTAACTGCCAAAGGGAACATTTTAGTAAATACCTTGTCCAAGACATTTCTTGACATGAACACTATAGATAACGTCATTTTGTGAATTGTGCTGTTTGTAATTATGGAGATGATTTCTTTGCATGTAATGTAAATATGGACAATTGTGTTGACAATGCTAGTGTGAGTTTCATAATATTTTCTCCTCTTTTTGTCTTTTTTCCTTCTGATTTTAGAAATGTATTGGCAGAACTGTCCCGCAGCTTAACTGAAGGTATAAAAAATATGAGAATGACAAAGGTGACCATTGTCTTCCTCACCTTTCCTGATCAAGGTGTAATTAAGGACATGCAGACAAATGGCATTGCTTCTTCCTGTAAAGATATGCTTGTGGCTTTCTTTTTGCTATGTTGATGACAATCAAAATGGGCATTAACACAGTCTTGTCTTTGTCTCACACAAAATAGCAGATAAACAGAGTAAAAGTTTGCAAGCCTTCTTTTATTCAAAGTATAGTTTTGAAACAGTAATTTTAGAGAAATGAAAAGATCCTACTCTAACAGAGAACAAAATTATAAATAATAGTTTTCCCACTGAGAGTAAATGCAGTTTTGGGGGTTCCACAAACTGATATGCTTATCGTAAAGATGCTTCCTTCAGTATTTCAACATGAATAATTATTCTCAATAGAAATAGAAACAGAATTATCCAAAATAAATTGTTGACTGTTTATCACCTATCAACTACCTGTTTGCCATTTGTCTTTAAGTACAAAACACTATGAAGTAAAGAAATTTTTAATAAAACAATTCACAATTCACATGTAGTAATGGTTTAATTAAGCATATGTTACCAGACCTTTAACCCTCCTATTGTCTTAAGAAATACTAACACCTATTACCTTTGGGTCACTATGACCCGGGGTCCAATTTATCTCATAACTCAACTAAACCTTTGAAAACAAATGTGAATTTTGGCACAATGTTACAGCTATAAGTTTAGAATACAACCAAATAGTCATAAACAACATAAGCTGTTTTGTTAACTCTCCAGCACCCCCCACAGGTCCCATGCACTCCAAAAGCATGAAAAATGTTTTGGATATAGGTAAAATTGTCATAAAATTCCCCAAAATACAACTCTTAGCCTTTTAAGATGTAATAGATTCTGATATTTATGAATTGAAACTGTCCCAACATAAATTAAGTCTATAGGGCCCCCTTTTGAAGTAGCCGACTATAACATCCGAATGTTCAAATTTTGTAAGTGAAAGAAGGTAAAGCTACAAACTTATGAATGCCAATGAAACTACCTACAGACATATTTAAACTAAATCAAGGAGGTTGTGGTTCTGTAATATTACCATGAACACAAACTGCCCAATGGAAGCGTGTGAATTGGAATTTTCTCTTTTTTTTTTGCTTTAACCAAGACAAGTTGATTTCAAGACTGATAGCAAAATCTTTGAGTTACTGCTCTTTCCAACATCCATATAATCCAAACATACACTCATTCAAATGCATAATAGACAAAAAAGAGCTGGTCTTAGTCTAATCTCTCACCCTTGGCCTTGTTATGGTTGGACCTCACAGGGATTGGTACAGCCCCTATCAGTACAGCTCAAATGATCACTGAGACACTCAAGCTACCCCACCTCGACAAGGTGCCTGCTCTGTATTGTGGTAGATATGGGTAGGTAGGGTAAAGGGATAGTTTGGTGAAGTTTGGGGGGAGGGGGTGGTTTTTTTTTGTATTTTTTGTAGTCTTTTTATATGCAGTCCCTCTTATTATACAGTGTGTTGACAGTGTGTAGAAAAATCATGAGGTGTTATCTCAAACACATGACTGGCAAAAGTTGTAAGCATGTGTTTGCATGTCACTTGCATCTCTGGCAGATCATTGGGGTTTTATTCTCAGACCCTGTGCAAAGATAACATTGTGCACATTTGGGGCTGGTGTCGGCACTAGCTTTGGTGTTTGGGCACATCTCTTTCTTGCCTGAATCACCAGCGATGCCGATGTTACATTACGTGGAATGCGCTCCCTCTGTGCCATGACAGGTGCCACAAGATCTTTCCCTAACTGTTCAAGGAAAAGTCTACGCTTGTGCAAGGTTCAACTTCTGTATATGTATAAAATGTCAAGTCAATCATTAGAGGTCAGGGGGCAGCAGTGGTTTTGATATAGTATGGAATACAGTATGGGAAAACATGGAAATTATGTACTGCTAGCAACCTAGCATGCTAAACTAGCATGCTGTCAGTACTGTGGCATCTTAGCCGGTTTTGTTTTTGTTTTCCCCGTCCATGTGCTCTTGTTTACTGTTTCTCTGTGTTCCAGCCCTGCCCTGCTCTCCGCCCTGTCCCTGCCCATCTGATTACCCGATCGTCTCCACCTGCCTCCCCGCGCACCTGCATTCCATCCCTTCATCAGCCTAGCCCTATATCTTCCCGGCTTGTTTCTTGTCTCGTTGCCAGTTTGTCTCAGTCTTCTGTTTCGCTACTTGCCGTTTGTCTTCGTGTCTGCCTGCCGGTTCTGTTGCCTTGCCTTGCCTGTTTTTCTTGACTTCGTTTCCACGATCTGCCCATTTGGTTTTGGTTACCGCGTCTTCTGGTTTTGGTCTCTGCCTGTTTTGACTATGATTTTTGGATTACCCTCTGGATTTAATAAACTCCTTGTGCACCAGTCTTCCTATGCTAATATCTTTGAAATGGGCCTAGTACCAGGTATTTATGCCAGTTTGTGGCACTCTGAGTTAGACAGAGCTGCTCATAAAGATAACTTTTGATGTTGAACTATCTCGGGTCATACTGACCCTAAGACAATGGACGTGACTTTTTTGTGGCAGAAAATGATTTTTTTTTTTTTTTAATTGCCAAATTTCCATTTTTGGGGTCATTTTAGGAGGCTACATAGGAGGCCATGTACTTGGATTAATGTTTTATATCATTTTCTTAGGTCTGAATATGATTTCGGGTCATTATGACCCCAGGACAGTAGGAGGGTTAAAAATAAAATGATTCAATGCTCTTATAAACAGCTAAGAGAAGGAGAGTAGTTTTTCATTATACTGTTCAAGGTGATCTATAGGTAGCTTCAATGTAAATGATATTCCATTTTCACAGCTTGGTCTCCCAGAATTCAATGGCTTTAAGTGGCAGTGGCAAATTCTGCAATAGATTATTTGGACAGACTAATGATGTCAGCTGTTTCATGAGGGAGTACTACCATTCCAACACTCAGCATGATCAATCAGGAAGTTACTGAGCACAAAAAAGGAAAATTTGAACGTTTCTGCATGCTACACGGTCACCACAAATAGGTCGACACTGAGAATCAGATATGGTAAAGCAGAACTTGCCTATAGAAAAACATAATCAAATTATGTACTAATATATGGGAGATGTTAGGTTCTACTTTGTGGAATGGGCAGTGAGATGAATGAGACCAGTCTGGCAGAGACGAGGTTTATTCCCCAGGAGCCAAAGTTACGCATGCAAACAGCGCCTGAACTAAGACTGCCTAGGCTCAGATGAGCGCTCACAGAAATACCTAGGTGTGATTAGGCCACACCTCAACAGTGGTTACTTGAGTTTAGACAGAGGCAGTGGACTACAGGCATTGATGTGTTAATGACCCTTTGTTCTAGTACAGTTCCCGTAAACAATTTGGTGTTATTTGTCCCAATATGGTGGTGGCACTTTGCCAGTTCCCGCAGACGATCTGGTGTCATCTGCCTTGGTATGGTAGTGACATTTTGCCCTGTAGTGACACTGCCCTGGGACAGTTACTGTGGATAGTTAGATGAATACAATGTTGATCCTAACAGAGTCAATGTAGGATATAATTATATATCAAATTTTATACTAGCTGTAATGACACAAAATTATGTCTGGATTAAATCCCAATGCACTGCACTGCACTCACAGAAATGCACATGTACATGTATATTGTGCCATTCATGATATGCTGTTATCTGGAATGACTTTTACAAAACAAATAATGTACACGTACATCTATTATATATAATGTCATATGAACACATGGAAAACGTGGTAATCAGCCCTGCTTATGTGGCATGTGGTTGTATTGTAGGGCACTAACCCGTGTAAAGGATCCGACTACACCACCTTGGGAGTTTCACCCAAGGAAATATTTACCTCAAATCAGTACCATTAACCCAAAAGGCACTCAGGTTCGTATACTAATAAGCGGGAGACGTGGTTCCATCCATTAATGATCTTTTATTAATAACAACAAGAAAAAAAATAAACAATGATAAAAAAAAGAGCCTTCAGTTACACCATCCACACAAATCACGAAGAACAAGGGTAGTACCGAGAGCTGAGGCTTACCAGTGGGGAGGCAGGCTAGCTAGGGGAAGGGAGGTATCCCAAGGAAGAGCCACCCCAAATCACACGTGCCCACACATCCACACACAATGGTGAAGGGTCAAAACTAACGATGTACAAGTGAAGACGGCACACAGGAAAGGGGGATACCACCACCAGAAGAAACCAGCCCCCCCCACTTGAGGCTCTCAGCTTCTGGAAAACAGAGAAAGAATACATACATTTAGTGGGGCAACACATCCAAACAAACAAACGAAACCACCAACACACCTCAACTGCAGTTGACCAAATGCTGAAACAATAAACACTGGTTATCAGCAGCTATAGAAAAGGCCTCCTGCCAGTGGTGCAACACAAAATGAAAAGAAAACCAAATGAACTGGCATAGGCCAAAGGCTGAAACAATAACACTGGCTCTCAGCAGCTGTAATAAAATGGCCTCCTCCCAGTGAACTAACAAAAAAAGAAATAACTACAAACACACAAAACAAAGGAATTGCAGTGGGCCAAATGCTGAACCAATAACACTGGCTATCAGCAGCTGTAGTAAAATGGCCTCCTGCCAGTGAACTAACAAAAAAAGAAATAATTACAAACACACAAAATAAAGGAATTTCAGTGGGCCAAATGCTGAACCAATAACACTGGCTATCAGCAGCTGTAGTAAAATGGCCTCCTGCCATTGATGAAAGCAAATACAAGAAAAAAAGAAAAGAAAATTACAAATTAGGAGCTAAATAAAAATAAACCCCACTCGCAATGCACATTCACATACATGCAACTACAACAGACTAACAGAGGTAGGAGGCAACTAACACAGCAAAGGGGAGACACGTTCAAACGAACATAATCCGAGACACCAGCAGCTAAAAGCGAAGCCAGCTATAGAAGCTAGCTATGGACAAAGCCAGCTATAGAAGCTAGCTATGAGCAAAGCCAGCTATAGAAGCTCGCTGTAGGCAAAGCCAGCTATAGAAGCTAGCTGTAGGCAAAGCCAGCTATAGAAGCTAGCTGTAGGCAAAGCAGCAGCGTTCTTACAGCGGGAGCCACCGTAGCACTCGTAGTTCCCCAGTCGAGTTGCTAAGTACCAACCCAGGCCTACGGTCCCTGTGATACATGATAAAACATCAAGTTAAAAGCAAGGATGATTACAAAAAGATTAAAACTAGCACCATAATAGGCTACATACCGATCAGGCGGCGTCTATTTGCTCAGGGAAGGGGAGAGCCTACGGGGCTAACTCGGCTACTAGCCACGGTTACCTATAACAAAACACTCATTTACGACATGCAACATAAGATTACATCGCAAGGAAAACAGGTGCACATACCAGCAATGACCTGCGAGAAGGTAGTTTCCAGGGGAGAGGATCCACCATAAGAGGATCTACAAAAGCTTATAAATGGCAGTCAGGGTCTACTGGTGGCACTGAAATGGACTCTTCTTCAGACTAATCTCTGCACAATCCCTGTTCCCAGTGGACATGGGGCGGGGGAGGGGGAGGTGGGAGAGAGAGATCAGTACCACTGAATCTAAGGCATCCATCTCGGTTTGGGGCGACTCTCGCCTCTCTGCTCTCCAGATGAACCACTTGGGACCCCCCCAGGGAAGCACTTTCTCTTCTCCACAAATAAAATCATAGAGTGAGAGATAGAGAGCAGGGGATCTGACTGAGACATATTGCGGAACCCACTGGTGAGCTCATACTTCCAAGTCTTCCAATTTCAAGACAATTATGAAACATGCAGCCACAGTTTTAATTTGTTGTCTTCACCATTCATTTTTTGCCAAGTAAATAGTAATGCAAGTGGCATTTTATATCATACCCAAATACATAAATTTTCATCTGCTGTAGTAAGAAGCAGACATGGTCAAAACCTTTGAAGGTCATTGTTTTTCAGGAGACTCATGGAAATGCATTATATCAGCCCTGGGGCAAAGCACTGCTTAATAACATTTCCATTCTGCTTTGTGGGTAGGAGCACAGGCAGATTTACCTGTCTTGCTCAGCAAAAAAGGAATTGTCATGTAAAATGAAAGGGGGAAATTCACTCCCCACTTCCCAATTCAAAACCTTGTAGCTGACAGGTGTATAGCTCGTATACATATTGTACACACTGTAAAATACTCATTTGCAAGTACTGTGAGTCTAAATACCCTGTAGATGTATGTGCCCAATATATGTCAAAGACAATTACCGGAATAAACAGAATCAGTTTTTTCCCCATTGTGTTAAACTTTTAATGTGACATGCACAAGAATTAACATTATACATCATTAATGCACAAGTTATTCTTTACTCACATGTCATTCTTTGCGTTTATGCCCATACTATTACATTCCATCATTCACCGAAATTCATTTATAGTTCATAACATGGCTTATAACTGTCTGGGATAAGAAGGGCATCATTGTCACTAGATTTTTTTATGAGAAATGTTCTCGAGCTTGCCCCCTGCAGAATCCATGAAAATATTTCACCAGAAGTGTTTAACGAGTGAGAGGACATGGCACATTACGATGGCGAGTTCTCTGTCATCCCTAAAAACAAAAAAGTAAGAAAAATAAGACACATGGGAGTTCTGGCTTTTTGCTGATTAAGAGTCTCAGGTTTTTTATGGATTGTCTTTGAGATGTGTAAATCTCTGCACAACGATGTCAGCCCCTCCAAGCATCTCTGATTTTTCTATGGAGGGAAGATTTACTGGCCCCCTTTTCGCGGCATTTGTCATGTAAAATGTAATCGTTACAATGCTGTGAACAGAATTCATTGTGCAAGAATTGGCTGTAGCATTTGAAATTTCATGGGTTTCCTTGCATGCAGTTTAATGTGCCTTTGGAAGAGTTTTTGCCAGTTTTCCATTTTTCCCACAGCAATAATATGTTACATACCTTTTTTGTCAGGCTGTTCTAGATTAAACTTTTGGAGATGAAACTGAAAGTTTAGACCTGTGTATTTCTCGCTATTTTTGACAATTAAAAAAAATCTTTAGCCCCATCATCTGTGAATGGAAGCAAACTCATTAAAAGAGAGGAAAATTTCCCGGCGATTCTAATGCTTGAGGTTTAGCTGTTGATTTCAATTCTGCCATGTCATCACTGTTCGGTTCCTCTGTGAAGACACTCATTCAACTTACTCCCTCTCTGCAGCGATGGCTCCCAAGGTTCTGAGTCAGAGGACGACATGGCATTACAGCCACAATAATGCCTGGCTTGCAATGACAGTCTCTTTCCAAAGTACTCAATCTTGTGAGCTCACTAAATGGGAAACATGTTTGACAGAAGAAGGCACACATTTATATTTGTGAATGGCGCTATTTTTACTTTAAAGTATGCAGTGGTGCTCGACTCTAAACCAGCACTCAGCCATGGCTTTTTCTTGCAAAAAGGAGTCCCTCAGAGACAAAGTTAATTCATCCATCTTGATGCCTACAGAGTTCTTAGATGTTGTTAGAGTCGTAAATGACCTAAATGACACTTGTAGTGCGGTACAGCATTAGACACACAGTTGATGTCAATTTTCCTTTGAAGGGATTCACTCCCCGGGTTTTTGAACCCACTTGGTGACGTACATGCATATGGCCATTGATGCAACCTATTCACTTGCCTTTTGGGGGGGGGGTCAGATGTCGAGCGTACTTCATGAAATACAACTTATGACTGAGTATCACAACAAGGAGAAATCAGTTTAAAGAAACATGTAGACACTTCATATTCTGATCCCAGCTGCACTGGATGTGTTCAGGGCATGCACTTCCCATCAGTTCAGTGTGGAAGCCATCATAATCTCACTCATTCTTAACCATCATAATCTCACTCTTTCTCTGACATGACATTGAAGTTAGCAAGTATAGCTGGCCAAGTATACATTTGCTGTAACAGTCTGTGCAAATTGTTTAGAGGCTAAATACAAAATGTAACAACAAAAATGAGAATGAAAATGAGACACCGCAATTCAGAAATGTGGAAGAACAGAGGAACTGCTCCCATGTCACATCAGAATGGGGAAAGTCATTTCCCAGTTGAGGGAAGTGCTCCATGTCTTCAGCTGCTCGCACGTCATGTAATTATTGGGTTTTAATGCTAAAGTTATGATGGATAATTATTTAGTAAACACAACTCTTGTACTGATAATGGAGTCATCAATCCCCGAAGCTCAGGGTCCATAAATATTAAAAGCTGGGGGAGCGGAGCACTCCATGGAGTGTGGATCTGGGGTGCCTCTGTGGAGTCTCCCTCTATCTCTTGCACACTCTCCACTGCTCCTCGAGTGAACACATATCACACTGGGGTTTCCTTTCAAAACTGCATTAAGAATTAAGTCAGACTCCTATCAGCACATGGCTATATCTTGCAGCCTGGCCCCAGCTCTGTGAAGGATTGTTTCCCTTCCCCCCTTTTCTTAAAAGTTGTTGTTAAGTCTCATTGCAATGTTTATGTTCTGCAAAAAATTATTTTTAGTGTGTCACCCTGAGCTTATGACCAGGGAGAGTGAGACGGCCAACTGTGACCCTTAAGAAAAGCTCCCGCACAGCCAGCAACAGCTATCAAAAGAACAGTCCCTTCATTAAGGGCCCTGGTGGAACATTCTTGTGCATTTTCTGCTGAGCTGCCAGAGTTCTGCTGGAAAATGTTCTAATCTTGAAGCTGGAATGGGGGATGAAAAAAAGATGAAAAAACGAGGGAGAGAAAAATAGAAGATTTGGAAAGGATTTAGGCAGGGAAAAGATTAGAAACCCATATCTGTCATATCACGGTGCCTCCACACTGGGGAGTTGAATGAAGCAGCTGTCAAATTTGAAACATATAAAAGCAGTAATCCTAGAGCAAACAGAATACAGAGGTTTTAAAACAGAGTTCAGAAAAAAAGAGGGGAAAGGAAAAAAAAAAAAACCAAAGTATCTATTGGTGTCTGCACCCTGCTTGAGGAGAATTCTCTGGGAAGGAGTCCAGAGGTCTGACAGACACACCAGAGCTGCAGGGGGTCAGGGGGCAATGTGGACAGCGGGTGGTGGAGAGCATAAGGCTGGCAACGTGGTAAAGATGGCTTGGCCATGCTCAGAAGCTGTCCGTGGCACCATGTTGAGCTGGGGGAAAAGGTCTCAGTCACAGGTTAATGTGCATTGTGGGAGATTAGGACTGACTAAGCTGCCCAAGGCAGTACAAATATAGCTCATGTCATTTTTTATTTTCCCAAGTGAAAACAAAAACAAAAGGAATTACTGCTGTGACTGGAGCAGTCTGGCCATGGAGCAGAATACATATTGAATGGGGTTGGCATGGTGACTATGCTTTTCACCCTCTGGGCCTGTTGTTTGAAGTGGTTGTAAGAGTGTGTGTGTGTGTGTGTGTGTGGGGGGCAGTTGGCAGGGGGGAGGGTCTCTGATACCAGAAGGTGTGAACACTGGCCAAATTCAAGCTCTCCCAGAACCTGGGCTGTCTTGGGTCGCATGCACAGCTTCAATTAAATCAGTAATGCCAACACACTTACATCTTACTCTTAAAACTCCTTACAGACCAGATCAAAACATATTTACGATGTTGCCTAAACCTGACATGATTCAATCTCTGATGTCATTAGGAACTACAATTACCAACAATCTTTACAAGTCATTTATCCAGAATGACTCTCTTCCACAGTTTGCAAAATGACAATTCTGAAATGAAAAACAATGGCAATAACAGGTAGCCTTTCTTAGTCTGTTGACCTCCTCTCTAGACAAGCTTGTGTGAACTGTAAAGCACTCAGGGGATCACTGGAAGTAAAGGTCTCAACATTTTCAGTGGAATAGTGGGGAGAAAGGTTATTAAAATTTCCAAGATGATAAAATCTGTGTGTAGTAACTGTCAGGAGTTTGTCCTGACAGCGGTAATTTGTCACACTGTACTCCCTGGGAGAGCGAGGGGGCTTGGGCATGCAGCCAGGTGAGGTGAAATTCAATAATTGAATTATTGGGATGTTGACAGGATTCGCTGCCTGGTGCGTGCTCCGCACCTGGCGCCTATCTGGTTAAGCAGACACCAGGACTATTTAGGCAGGTGAGTGAGAGCAGCACGACAGAGAGATGCTGGGAGACCGAGTGCACAGGGTTTTCCTTTGGGAATTGTTGTTTGGTTATTTTTCATTGGATGTGCTGGCATGGCGGTTTTTGAGTTGCTTATTTTCGGTTTGTTTGGTTTGTTTGTTTTTGGTTTGAGCTCCAGGAGTCACGACCCAGGGCGGGTTTGAAGTTTGTTTGGTTTGGTTTTATGTTGATTTTCCTTTTTTCTTTTGGCATGCATGGATGCGAGTTTGTCTTCGTGTGTGTGTTTTTAGAAGGCTCCAGGGAAGAGCAGCGACCAGAGAAGAGTACCATGGTGAGTCCTGGAGGCAGAAGTGAAGCAGCGAACAGCTCCAGGACACAGCCGGGACCGAGGAGAGCTCCCACCCCGTGAAAGTGAGTGCCCGGGAGGTGGATCCCCCAGTTGAGAGGGAAGCGACACCACGAGTCGGCAGTTGTGTGCGTGAGTCCCCGGCACGAGGTGAAGAGGGAAGGGGGTGGACCGGCTGCCGAGTTGTGTTTCCCTCAGTGAGACCCCGAGGAGCTGGTACAAGCTGACAGCGAGAACACGACATGGGCTGCCGCCGGAGCCGCAAGCCCATCCATGGGAGTGATGAGGAGGGCGTGTTCTTTTGGTTTTCCTTTTTTATTCATTTTGGGATGTAGGCAAGGCCCGGCACGGTGGCGCAGGACGAGCTACGTCCCCCCTTATTTCCTTTTGTGTTCTGTGTGTGTCTTTCATGGAGTGTATTGCAGTGGGCACGTGTGTGGAGGTTAAGTGTGTGGTGTGTGGGTTGAAGTGTGTGGGGTTGCGCACCTGCTATCTGGGTCCAGTAAGGGGAGGACAGAAGTGGATAGCAGGGCGGGGTGAAGGAGAACAGTTGCTGGCGGGAAATGTAACGGCGTCCCTTTGTTTTTGTTTTTATGAATTTGTGTAGTTTTTTTTTTTTTTTTTTTTTTTTTTTCCAATTTGTAAAAATAAAGAGCATGTTATCCTACTCACCTTGTCTTGGTGTCCTTGTGGCGGGTGGATCCCTAGGAGGGAATGAACTGGTTGGGGCGGGGCTGGGCATTTTGTCCACTCCTGACATAACCTTCTATCTGTCTGCTGAGAAACAGCTAATCTCGCATCCAACTTCCTTTTTTAAGTTTCACCAACCAGCTAGCATACTAATCAAATGTGGCATTTCCACAGCAATACAGAGAAGTGTTGAACCTCCTGGCCCTCCTATGCATGTGGAATATTAAAGCCATGTTGACTTCCCATAACCCTTTCAAGGAGAAGAGGCTCCATGCACCCACACAAACATCGAAAGATAAAGTATGCACACTAAACATGTTCCTGTTTATTTTAAGTTCAGGCAGCAGAGGCCAAAGTAATCACATAACTAAGTGCTGCTAATGATAAATCAGTGGTCTCCAAAACCCTCCAGGATAGTACTGGGTGGCTAAGCTGTCCATAATTTATGAGTGGGTCATACACATCTGCATGTTCAGCATGTTTCCATGTTTTTGTTTTTTTCCTTCAGCTGCACATTTTACAGTACGGGAAATCTTGTGCCCCTCAACAAACCTCACTTCCTTTAGGGCATTATGAGTGGTGGGTCATGTCTAATGGGAACCAAGAGATTATGTTCTGTGCTGTGCAAGGTGGAGCGGAGCATGGGGTGGGGGTCCCAGTGACATGCCAGTGTGGTGTAGCCAAGTTCGCAGCAAAGCTCCTGCCCTCCATTTTGTTCCATCTCTTCCCCTCTGCACCCCCTCCACAGACTCATATTCCCTTATTTCATTACTGATTTTGCAGTCTGGTTTTCACTCTGTCACATTCAGGCATATATTAAAAGGCAGCGTTCCAAACAAGCTCCCTAGTCATGTACATCCCCCATAACTACTCTGGCACTCACACGACCAACTTACTTTACCATTCAGGTGCCCAGCCCTTACTTATGTTATAAGCAAACAGCTTACTTATGTTAAACAGCAAAACTGGACATTTCCCCTCAGACATGCTTGGCTGGCACCCCCTCTTTTAGGGGACACCCTGGGATTGGACAGGGGGTGGATGCTGCTGGCAGCCCTACCACCTCGGACTCCATCTGGCCAGATACTGGAGCATCACTCCTTGGTTATCCTATCGCCCATGACTCCTCCAAAATTACAATATTCTGGTGTGAAATATTTAATAGGCCGTATACTGGAGCTTGAGAACTAAATTGCGCCGCAGCTTTCCAATGAAGACAAGTCAATCTGTTTTTCGCACAAATCCCACTAGTGCTCCTTTGAAATTAAGGAAGGAAAGGAAGAAAAGCAGAAATGAATTGGTGGGGGTTAAGAAAGAAAAAGGAGATTGCCACTGCTGTGGAAGCTCCCCAAAATTCTCATTTTTCTGAAGCTTATGGTTATCTTATTAGATATGTCTCTGCCATGCATAGTTATTGTGTTGGGAGTCTTTCAAGGCCCAAATCCCAGCAAAGCCTGTA
Organism: Megalops atlanticus; assembly: GCA_019176425.1. Classification (NCBI taxonomy): domain Eukaryota; kingdom Metazoa; phylum Chordata; class Actinopteri; order Elopiformes; family Megalopidae; genus Megalops; species Megalops atlanticus. The sequence goes on from CM032883.1 coordinate 910,300, forward strand.
ATAATCTGTCAGCTGAGGGAGATGGCCGACACAGACAAAGGGCCCCTAATCCACCCAGCTCAATAGTGCTTTCAAGCTGGGCTTTTAGTGCTCCTCTGCTGCCACACTCTCTGTGACAATGGACATATTGTCAGGCCTGTTTCTGCTCCCGACAGAGCACGCTTGAACATCCCTGGGGATGCTGAAGGGTTAACAATAGGCATAATGGGGCGGTGTGTTAAGATCATGCTTTTGACCTCTGTGAGGGGTCGTGGAGAAGCTTGATGGAGGCCAGCGTACCAGGTAATTGACCGGACTGAAATCTGTACTCTGCTTTTACCCCTAATCGTCAGTCTAACTGCTCCTAAACCCAACCCCAAATCTATACTTTTATGTAGTTGGACAAGTTATGCGACCACATTCAGGTCCACAGCAGGTATTTTTACATTTACATTTATTCATTTGGCAGATGCTTTTATACAAAGCGACTTACAAGTGACAACACAACACAAGCAATACAACACAAGCGAAAAACCACACAATAGTCAACAATATTAGAAGTACTGCATGAAAAAGTTCCAAAGACTGGCCAGGCGAGATACCAACTAGCAGGTAAATGTAGTGAGTGCATTAAGCCATTACAGCCAAACCATTTCAACTAAATCATTATGTTTAAACCATTACAACCAACCCATTACACCAAATCAATATGTTAAACTATTACAGCCAAACCATTACACCAAATCAATACGTTAGACTATTACAGTCAAACCATTACATTTTTTTATATAGTTTAATAGGAGATGGGGTGAAAGTGGAAGAGCTGTGTCTTCAGATGTTTCTTGAAGACAGAGAGGGACTCAGCAGAATGGATGAGGTGTGGAAGTTCATTCCATCAATGGGGGACAACAAGAAAGTCCTGGATAGTGATTTAACACCACAATGCGATGGGACCACCAGGCGCCGTTTGATGGCAGAGCCTAGCAGTCGAGAGGGAACATAGGGTTGCAGCAGTGAGTTCAGGTACTTAGGTGCAGTTTTGTTGGTCACCCTGTACACGAGCATCAAGGCCTTGAAATTGATGTGGGCAGCTACAGGGAGCCAGTGGAGTGAGATTAAGAGGGATGCAACTTGAGCCCTTTTTGGCTGGTTGAAAACCAGACGTGCAGCTGCGTTCTGTATCAACTGCAGAGGTTTAATAGTGCATGCAGGTAGGTCAGCCAAAAGAGCATTGCAGTAGTCCAGTCTTGAGATGACCTGTGCCTGGACAAGGAGCTGTGCAGCATGTTCGGATAGGTAGGGCCTGATTTTCCTGATATTGTACAGCGCAAATCTGCATGATCTGGTAGCACAAATCTGCACGATCTGGTATATACTACCTCCATGGTGATAAACAGCTTTGACATATGGATACACCATACATAGGTAAGTGAGCAGAGGCCAAAGTAATCACATAACTAAGTGCTGCTAAATGATAAATCAGTGGTCTCCAAAACCTCCAGGATAGTACTGGTGGCTAAACTGTCCATAATTTACCAGTGGGTCATACACATCTGCATGTTCAGCATGTTTCCATTTTTGTTTTTCCTTCAGCTGCACATTTTACAATGGGAAATCTTGCCCCCTCAACAAACCTCACTTCCTTTAGGGCATTATGGTGGTGGGTCATGTCTAATGGGAACCAAGAGATTATGTTCTGTGCTATGTACAAGGTGGAGCGGAGCATGGGTGGGGGTCCCAGTGACATGCCAGTGTGTAGCCAAGTTCGCAACAAAGCTCCTGCCCTCATTTTTGTTCCATCTCTTCCCTCTGCACCCCCTCCACAGACTCATATTCCCTTATTTCATTACTGATTTTGCAGTCTGGTTTTCACTCTGTCACATTCAGGCATATATTAAAGGCAGCGTTCCAAACAAGCTCCTAGTCATGTACATCCCCCATAACTACTCTGGCACTCACACACGACCAACTTACTTTACCATTCAGGTGCCCAGCCCTTACTTATGTTATAAGCAAACAGCTTACTTATGTTAAACAGCAAAACTGGACATTTCCCTCAGACATCTTGCTGCACCCCCTCTTTTAGGGGACACCCTAGGATTGGACAGGGGTGGATGCTGCTGGCAGCCCTACCACCTCAGACTCCATCTGGCCAGATACTGGAGCATCACTCCTTGGTTATCCTATCTTCCATGACTCCTCAAAAGTACAATATTCTGGTGTGAAATATTTAATAGGCCGTATACTGGAGCTTGTGAACTAAATTGCGCCGCAGCTTTCCAATGAAGACAAGTCAATCTGTTTTTCGCACAAATCCCACTAGTGCTCCTTTGAAATTTAAAGGAAGGAAAGGAGAAAGCAGAAATGAATTGGTGGGGGGGTTAAGAAGAAAAAGGAGATTGCCACTGCTGTGAAGCTCCCCAAAATTCTCATTTTCTGAAGCTTATGGTTATCTTATTAGATATGTCTCTGCCATGCATAGTTATTGTGTTGCAGGAGTCTTTCAAGGCCCAAATCCCAGCAAAGCCTGTAATAATCTGTCAGCTGAGGGAGATGGCCGACACAGACAAAAGGGCCCCCTAATCCACCCAGCTCAATAGTGCTTTCAAAGCTGGGCTTTTAGTGCTCCTCTGCACCACACTCTCTGTGACAATGGACATATTGTCAGGCCTGTTTCTGCTCCCGACAGAGCACGCTTGAACATCCCTGGGGATGCTGAAGGGTTAACAATAGGCATAATGGGGCGGTGTGTTAAGATCATGCTTTTGACCTCTGTGGTCGTGGAGAAGCTTGATGGGGCCAGCGTACCAGGTAATTGACCGGACTGAAATCTGTACTCTGCTTTTACCCTAATCGTCAGTCTAACTGCTCTAAACCCAACCCCAAATCTATACTTTTATGTAGTTGGACAAGTTATGCGACCACATTCAGGTCCACAGCAGGTATTTTACATTTACATTTTATTCATTTGGCAGTGCTTTTATACAAAGCTTGACTTACAAGTGACAACACAACACAAGCAATACAACACAAGCGAAAAACCACACAATAGTCAACAATATTAGAAGTACTGCATGAAAAAGTTCCAAAGACTGGCCAGGCGAGATACCAACTAGCAGGTAAATGTAGTGAGTGCATTAAGCCATTACAGCCAAACCATTTTCAACTAAATCATTATGTTTAAACCATTACAACCAACCCATTACAAATCAATATGTTAAACTATTACAGCCAAACCATTACACCAAATCAATCGTTAGACTATTACAGTCAAACCATTACATTTTTATATAGTTTAATAGGAGATGGGGTGAAAGTGGAAAGAGCTGTGTCTTCAGATGTTTCTTGAAGACAGAGAGGGACTCAGCAGAATGGATGAGGTGTGGAAGTTCATTCCATCAATGGGGGACAACAAGAAAGTCCTGGATAGTGATTTAACACCACAATGCGATGGGACCACCAGGCGCCGTTTGATGGCAGAGCCTAGCAGTCGAGAGGAACATGGGGTTGCAGCAGTGAGTTCAGGTACTTAGGTGCAGTTTTGTTGGTCACCCTGTACACGAGCATCAAGGCCTTGAAATTGATGTAGGCAGCTACAGGGAGCCAGTGGAGTGAGATTAAGAGGGATGCAACTTGAGCCCTTTTTGGCTGGTTGAAAACCAGACGTGCAGCTGCGTTCTGTATCAACTGCAGAGGTTTAATAGTGCATGCAGGTAGGTCAGCCAAAGAGGCATTGCAGTAGTCCCAGTCTTGAGATGACCTGTGCCTGGACAAGGAGCTGTGCAGCATGTTCGGATAGGTAGGGCCTGATTTTCCTGATATTGTACAGCGCAAATCTGCATGATCTGGTAGCACAAATCTGCACGATCTGGTATATACTACCTCCATGGTGATAAACAGCTTTGACATATGCATACACCATACATAGGTAAGTGAGCTACCTTTGGTGTGTGGCCAGCTTAGGGATGGTAATGACTACAGTGTTTCCTTTGTGGCGTGACACACAGGGGACTAATGCAATGGTATCACACAGGAAAGGAGGCAGAAATGAGGCTACCCTGTCACCGCTCCCCTCTGTGGCCAGTGCTCTTCAGAGTGCAGATTAACCTGGGCTGGGGGTGCGGGGTTTATTCTCTCTCATACCTGTGGACTAGGGTGGGGGGTGCTGGAGAATTCCGTCCCTCTGGTGGTCAGGTGACATGGCCCACTAATGTCCTCACCCTGTCCACCCCCCTCCACCCCCCTTCACCCTCCTCCACCCTTCCACAACATGATCTTAATGGGGCCATGCTGTTATGACCCTCTTACAGCTCTACAGCAATGGATCTTGAAATGGTTAGGACCGCAATGGGCTTTCCCTTGGGGATGAGGAGGACTGGGGGGTGAGAACTTTGCTCCCTACTCTAAAGCACGAGAAAAAGACTGACTTAAAACAACTCCGATTACCACCTTACACCAAACAATAGAGATCACGGGAGCGCGCAGCGACTCTAGCAAAACTCTCACGATTTTATTCCGACTTTTGGAAATTTGTCTGCGATAGTGAAACCGCTTGAAAGTCGTTTGGTGTAAGGCCAGCATTATGCCGGAGCTGTTTTCAGTCAGTCCTTTTCACGTCTTGCCGTTACGATAAAATCACCTGTGTTTAATATTATCGTAAGTTTTTAGTCTTGGCTGACGCAAATAGTGACGTGGACATTGTCAACAACCAATAGGTGAGCTCTCTCAGCACCAAACAGGAAATAATCTCAGAAGGAATCTAATTGCAGTCTTGCAAATACAGTTGACCCTCCCACATCGCGGCTTCGATTTTTCGCGGGTTGGCAATAAGCAATTAAAAATGTGATTTTTTTTGGGAGCTTTGATGCCTTTTGCGGGAAACCGCGTAGCACTGCAGACGACATGTGTAGCAGATGAAAAGTAAAGAAAACGTAAAAAAGTTTAGTAAGTCATAAATGCATAAAATATATGTATAATATTAATGTATTTTATCGCTTAATACCATAAATGTTCACAAATATATATATTACATATGTATAATTTTATGTGGTTTTTCCACATCGCGGAATTTTACGTGGTTTTCCACATTGTGGTTTTAACTTGTGATGTGGGAGAGTCAACTGTGAGTGACCCTGCAAGATCCCAGTCTTTGCAAAATCATATCTGTGAGTCTTTAGATGTGAGAGGGTGGCAGACTTTAGTCTTTTAAAAGTCTTTTCAGAGTCTTGTCAAAGTCCTCTATTGTGTGGGAAGCTTTAGGTGTTGCCAAGCGTCGTATGATGCAGAATCATTTCGTAATGAGGAGAAAAATATTGTGTTCAGTATCCAGGTTTTAACTCCAAAGATTTAAATCCATAAATTCAGTTTGTTCTATTGCATTTGGCCATTAAAAGCGAAATATCCGAGTCTGTTTTTGTGAAAATGAATTGCTGTTATTACATCCCCCACCCCCCGTGGTTACCATGCTAGTGCCACCCCAAAGTTTTCACTGGCCCCACCTGGCCACCCCACTGAACATTTTCTGGGGGTGCCACTGTTGTTACCAGCATTGATTTAAAAAAACGCAAAATAGTATTTATCAAATGCTGAACAATTTTTTGGAAAGCGTGAGAGTGGAGCGTGGCAGCGCCTGCTGCGTTTCAATGTTGTATTGTCATGGATGTAAATTTAAACACCAGAGCACGGGCCACATTAAATTGATTGTCAGAATTTATAGGTGGGCCTAATTAAAAGTTGTGGAGGGCCATGTCTGGCCCGCGGGCCTTGATATTGACATGTGGTGTAAACCAATATCTGCATTGATTACCTCTTCCCATTTGCAATGTGTTGATCTATGACAAGTCTACAAGATTGATTTGTCACATTACATTAATGAAGTAACCTCAATGACTCAATGACTGCCAGCACATAATCAGTGGTGGATTTTGTGCTGTGTGGTTTGGTGATGATGCAAATTGAAAAGGCCTGAACAAAATCTCATACTTCAGTGATGCACAGATATTAAATGTTTCATGTAGTGGTCAGGCTTGGAAACATGCTGGTACATACAATAACACAGAATGGTAAAGGACCTGGATTTGTGTCCACAGAGCTGTAGGTTTGAGACCAAGGTGGAGCAGTGCTGTTGTACTCTTGAATGAGGGGCTTAGAGTACCCCAATGGCATCAGTAAACATCTGGCTGAATCAATAAGTAATCTGTACAAGAGTAGCTATTTATTGATATGGCTGAATGCTATATAAATGTATAATAAATACAATAATACAAATAACTAGATTAAATGCTATCTCTTACTGTCTTATATATTCATCTTTTCTTGCCTCGTCTCATCCAACAGGATTTCATCATTAAGTCATTAGTAGACACCACACACCCCAGGCGGATGCAGTATGCATTTGCATGATCACTAGAAACTGCTCTCTGCTACAGTGTAATAGGTTACAGATGTACATATTACATCATGCTACAGGACATGGAAATATATTACACTTTACAACTAAGACTGTAGGCTTGTGGACCAAGATGGCGGCGCGTGCACATCGCGAGGCTCAGTGTCTTACCAGATTTCGCAAAATAGTGTTAATTTATCTGGTTATTTCCTGTTCGCCTGATTCAGCTATGTGAACTTCACCTATAGCAAACAGATACTTTTGGACATTTATTATCGGTGCAGCAGCACAGTTTTGGACCATCCATTCAACTTCGACGAACTACCACTGGAGTTAGAGAGGACGCTGCGGACCTGCGGACAACTCATACCGTCACGGAAGTATCCGGCGTCGGTGAGACCGTAAACGAAGACGGGGAAGCGTGGAGGTGTGCGGGCTAAACTAAGGCTAAATCCACACCGGCCAGCGTTACCCAGCATCTTCCTCGCCAATGTACGGTCTCTGGCGAACAAGCTGGACGAACTCAGGACTTGGACCTGACACAGAGAAGGCTTATGGATTGCAGCTTCATGTTTTCACGGAAACATGGCTTAACAACGATGTCCCGAACAACGTGGTGGAACTGGAGGCGCACGGTCTTCAGGGCTGACAGAGCTGCAGTAGCGACAGGTAAAAGCAGGGGCGGTGGTTTATGCATCTATGTGAATAAATCATGGTGCACCAACTGTACCATTGCTGAAACTAATAATACCTGATTATTAAGTGCAGACCCTTTTATCTACACGCAAGAGTTTACATGCATCATCGCTGCCGCAGTTTTATGTACCACCGGGTGCAATTGCTAAAGTTGCCATGAAAGACCTCAGTGCCGCTATTAGCAAACTGCAGACACTGTATCCAGACGGGGCCTTTATTGTTGCTGGGGACTTCAATCACTGCAATCTACGTACCGTGCTTCCAAGATTTCACCAAAATGTGTCATGCACCACAAGGGGACATAAAACCTTGGATCATCTTTCATTGTTCCTGTTTCCCAAGTACAGCCGGTCATTAACATTAAGGTCATTTGGCAAAACGCTTTTATCCAGCGACTTACAATGACATTAAACGTGTGAAACCCACAATGAGGACTATCAAGATCTGGCAGGAGGGTGCTGACTCTGCTCTTCAGCACCAATTCCAGCACACAGACGGGAGTGCTACCACAGCTATGCTACCACAGACTCTCGGGTCAACATTGACTCTTACACCAACTATTTCCTGGATCACATCAACAGGTGTGTGGACAGAGTGACAACACAAAAACAAATAAAAGCTTTCCCCAATCAGAAACCCTGGATGAACAGAGAGGTTCGCCTCCTGCTCAAAGCCAGGGATGCAGCCTTCAGGTCTGGAGACCAGGAGGCTTACATCTCAGCCAGGGCCAACCTGAAGAGGGGAATCTCTCAGGCTAAACACACATACAAACTGAGGATCGAAGAGCACTTCAACTCCTCAGACCCCCAGCGCATGTGGCGTGGCATACAGACCATCACCCAATACTGTGCCGCCATCCAGCTCTGCCTCCCTCCCTGACGAGCTCAACCACTTCTACGCCCGTTTTGACCGAGGAAACAAGGAGGTCACCCACAAAGCGGATCTCCCACCTGGTGAACTGTCTCCCTCACTCTCCATCTCTGATGTTTGCGCCACCCTGAGCAGGGTGAATGCAAGGAAGGCAGCTGGCCCGGATGGAATACCTGGCCGGGTGCTCAGAGTCTGCAGGGCAGCTGGCCGGGGTCTTCACAGACATTTTTAATCTGTCTCTGGCCCAGGCAGTTGTCCCCACAAGCTTCAAGACCGCCACCATTGTGCCAGTGCCAAAGCACTCCACTGCTACAGCCCTGAATGACATCCGCCCGGTTGCACTCACCCCCATCATTGCAAAGTGCTTTGAAAGACTGGTCTTAACACAACTGAAATCCTGTCTGCCCACTACCTGGACCCCCATCAGTTTGCCTACTGCACTAACAGGTCGACAGAGGACGCCATCTCCACGGCACTCCACTCTGCCCTGACCCACCTGGACAGTCCCAACTCCTACGTCAGAATGCTGTTCATTGACTTCAGCTCAGCATTCAACACTGTGTTCCCCTCAAGCTGATCTCCAAGCTTAGCCAGCTTGGTATTAGCACCTCCCTCTGCAACTGGACTCTGGACTTTCTGACTAACAGACTCCAGTCTGTTAGGTTAGACAACCTCTCCTCCTCCACTCTCATCCTGAGCACCGGCGTGCCACAAGGCTGTGTGCTGAGCCCTCTTTGTACTCCCTCTTCCACGACTGCACTCCTGTACATGGTTCTAACACCATAATCAAGTTTGCAGATGACACCATGGTGGTAGGCCTGATCAGAGGGGATGAAGACAGCCTACAGGGACGAGGTCAACACCTGGCCCACGTGGTGTGCCGACAACAACCTGGCCCTTAACACCCAGAAGACCAAGGAGATCATTGTGGACTTCAGGTGAGCTAGGAGCCATGCACACGCCCCATCTACATCAACGAAGATGTAGTGGAGCGTGTATCTAGCTTCAAATTCCTTGGCGTCCACATCTCTGACGATCTCACCTGGTCCCTGAACTCCTCCATTCTCATAAAAAAGGCGCAGCAGCGCTTTACTTCCTGGAGAGCCTTAAGAAAGCTCACCTGTGTCCTAGGATACTGGTGGACTTTTACCGCTGTACGATTGAGAGCATACTCACCAACTGCATCTCAGTGTGGTACGGCAACTGCACTACAAAGCACTACAGCGGGTGGTGAAAACTGCCCAACGGATCACCGGCACCCAACTACCCACCGTTGAGAACATTTACAATAAACGCTGCCTGGGCAGGGCAAGAACCATTATCAAGGATGCATCCCACCCTAACCAGGGACTTTTACTCTCCTTCCATCAGGCAGGCGTTACAGGAGCCTCTGCTCCCGCACCAGCAGGCTCAGGAAGAGCTTCTTCCCAAATGCCTTGTAGCTGACAGGTTTGTGTGTGTGTGTGTGTATATACATATATATATATATAGCCGGTATAGCTTTAAGACCGCGGGGAAGATGGGAGAGGATAAGAGTGGAGTGAGAGCAGACACAGGTGTTGTGTTCAGTGAGGCTACCGTGAGAATTCAATTTCGCGTTTGTGTGGGAGCGTGGCAGGCAAGGCGCTGTGAGACTCCATTCACTCATGTGACCCTACAAGCCTGCAAGGCACAGAGCCAGCTGTGGAAGGCTGCCGGTGTGTGTTTTGGCGGTTGCAGTTTGACTAGCGCCGCTATTTAGGTGCTGCTTCTGCATGAGCGTGAGGAGAGATTGTCGGGGAGGACCACCATTTCAGGTAGTAACTTTGGTTTAAAAGTAATGCTTGAAACACCGTGTGCAGCATATTGTCTCTGTTTTAAGACCGTGTGTTTTTCTTCTCTTTTTCCTCCTTGCGCAGTCAGCCAGTGTGTGTGAGATAAAATCGCTGCGTGACGTGGACACCATGAAAGAAAGAAGTGGCCCACTAGCCGCCACTGCTTTTCCCATAGTGTAGGATAATTGTTAGAGCCTTTTATCCGTGCATGGTTGGTGCTGGCACGTTGAAAACTCGATTGTAATCGATGGCTGGTATTTTAACATCGTGGATTTTGGTGATCTGGTTAAGAGTGCATTTGACGCTCTCAGGAATACTTGTACTTACTACTTATTACTTGTACTTAATCCCGTCTTCGAGGCTGTTTTAGCTTTTGTATATTTTAACGATTACTGTGAATGTTTGGAGGTTACTGCTGTTGTTGCATGTGGCTGATGTATGGGCTTTTATGACATTTAAATTTACATTTATTCATTTGGCAGATGCTTTTATCCAAAGCGACGTACAAAAGTGCAAATAGTGAGCAAACAACAGGCACAAGAGCAAGATGTGTAAAAGGTCATACAATGCAAATAGTGCTGAAGCTGAGCGCAAGGTCAGTGACGCTGAGCCAACTAATCTGAACTAGGATTGCATCTCAAATACAATTACATAAAAAATGGAGTACCGCTATACTACCTAGGTAAGTGAGCAACAAGTACAAGACAGGAGTCACATTTACAAGGTCAAAGTTACAAGGTCGAAGAGGGAGAGGTATCAGTCCAGGTAGAGTGTCAGTACCCCTGCCTGTTTCTACGGTGACGATTTCTCTGCCTGCCGGCATTCTTTGGTCTGCGACTGAGTCCCTGCCCGAGTCGTGTCAGTGCGAACTGGCCATAATGGACCCAGCAGACCTACCTCAGCTGAAAGCCGCGCTGGAGTTGCAGGGTGCGCTGTTGGGAGGGCATCAGAGCCAGCTGGACGCCATCGGTCGGTCCCTGGAGAGCTTCGCGCCAGCATGGCGGTGTTACATCGCAGCTGCAGCAGCTGCAGCTTAACCAGGACAACCACCCCTCTCCCTCTCAGCCTGCTGCCGCCGCTCTGCCTGTCCCGCCCCGCACCTTCCAGCCGAGAGCCCCGATTGCCACCCCGGAGTCGTATACAGGGAATCCAGGAACCTGCCGGTCGTTCCTGTCTCAGTGCTCCCTCATCTTGAGCTCCAGCCATCCACGTTTCCCTACGGATCGAGCCAAGATTGCCTCGTCATCACCTTGCTGTCGGGTCGTGCCAGGGAATGGGGCACTGCGGTCTGGGACGCTTGGCGGCCCCCTTCTGCCACTCTTTCTCTGCCTTCGCTGAGGAGATGAGGAAGGTGTTCGACCGCTCTAAGCACGGTCGCGAGGCCGCCAGGAGATGCTGCTGATCCGCCAGGGGCGTCGGTCGGTGTCGGATTATGCCATCGATTTTCGCACCCTGGCGGCCACCAGCGGTTGGAACACTGAGGCGCAGTACTCGCTGAGCCCATCAAGGATGAGCTGGCCACCCGGGAACTGCCCTCAGCTTCGACACCCTGGTGGATCTGGCCATCCGCGTGGACCAGCGCCTGACGCAACGACGCAGGTAGAGAGCTGCTGACGGATCGCGTGGCCCCGCTCAAGCCCCTCCTTTAGCGCCTGCTGCACCGACCCCTGCTTCTCCGCTGCCTGCCTCCCCGGAGCCAATGCAGGTCGACCGCACTCACCTGTCCTCCGCAGAACGTCAGCGCAGGATCAGTACCAGGTTGTGTCTGTACTGCGGGCAGCCCGGTCATTTCGTGTTGACCTGTCCAGTAAAAGCCAACGCTCACCCGTAGCAAGGGGATTACAGGTGAGCGTCACTCCTATCCGTCAGTCCCCTGATATCCGTCCTCTGTTCTCTGCTGCCCTGCTTGTGGGGGGGGATCAATCTCACGCGGTCTCCGTCCTAATAGATTCTGGGGCCGGACGGAGTTTCATCGACGCCGACCTGGCGGTTCGTCTGCGTCTTCCCGGGTCCCGCTGCATTCACCTCTGAGGCCCATGGCATCACCGAGCCCCGCTGGTCCGCATCACCCACGCCACACCCCCAGTCAATTTTCTTGTTTCTGGCAGCCATCGAGGAGATTGTGCTGCACATCATCGACACCCGCAAGCTCCCGTGGTTCTGGGGCACCCTGGCTTGCACAGCACAATCCCCATCGACTGGAGGAAAACCGGATCCTGGGCTGGAGCCCACACTGTCATTCCCACTGCCTTCGCGCGCTCTGGCTCCCGTGTCTCCGGTCGCCCCGCCTCCTGAGGAATTCCCGGACCTGTCGGCAGTTCCCCTGAGTACATGGATCTGAAGCCAGTTTCCAGCAAGACTTGCGCCACCTCGCTGCCCCCCGCATCGTCCCTACGACTGCGCCATTAACCTCCTGCCGGTTCGTCACCGCCCAGGGGGCGCCTGTATTCCCTGTCCTGCCAGAGACGGAAGCTATGAATAAGTACATCCGAATCCCTGCCGCTGGCATTATTCGTCCGTCCTCCTCACCCGCTGGGGCGGTTTCTTCTTTGTGGGCAAGAAGGACGGTGGACTCCGCCCCTGCATTGATTACCGGGTCTCAATGCCATCACGGAGAGGAACCGCTACCCCCTGCCTCTTCTGTCCGCCGCCTTTGAGCCGTTGCAGGGGGGCTACAATTTTACCAAGCTGGATCTCCGCAGCGCTTATCATCTGGTCAGGATCCGAGAGGGGGACGAATGGAAGACTGCCTTCAACACTCCATCCGGGCACTACGAATACCTGGTCATGCCATTCGGTTTAACTAATGCCCCTGCCGTGTTCCAGGCCCTTGTCAATGACGTCCTTCGTGACATGTTGAACCGTTCTGTGTTTGTGTATCTGGACGATATCCTCGTCTTTTCCCGCTCCCGGTCCGAGCATGTTCAACATGTCCGTCGCGTTCTCCAGCGCCTGCTGGAGAACCATTTATAAGTCAAGGCGGAGAAGTGCGAATTCCACCGCAGCACTACCTCCTTCCTTGGCTTCGTCATCACGGCAGGGAGCATCCAAATGGACGGCAAAAGTCAGAGCGGTGGAGGAGTGGCCACGCCCCACCTCTCGTCGGGAGCTGCAGCCTTCCTCGGGTTTGCCAACTTCTACCGCCGCTTCATTCGTAATTACAGCATGGTAGCGGCTCCCCTCACAGCTCTGACCTCTGTCAACAAAGCCTTCTCCTGGTCTCCGCAGCCGAAGAAGCGTGCCCGCGACCTGAAGGCTCGTTTCACCTCGTCGCCCATCCTGACCCAGCCAGACCCTGCCAGGCAGTTCGTGGTGGAGGTGGGACGCTTCTGACGTGGGTGTGGGGGCCGTCCTGTCTCAGCGCTCAGCGGCCGACAACAAGCTCCACCCCTGCGCTTACTTCTCCCACCGCCTTTCGCCGACTGAGCAAAACTACGACATCGGCGACCGGGAGCTGTTAGCCATCAAGCTGGCGCTGGAGGAGTGGAGGCATTGGCTGGAGGGCGAGTTTGCGTTTCTGGTGTGGACCGATCACAAGAACCTGAGTACGTCAGGTCCCCGTTGGTCCCTGTTTTTTGCCCGATTCGACTTCACCCTGTCTTATCGTCCAGGCACCAAGAACCGTAAGCCAGACGCCCCCTTTCCGTCAGTTCGCCCCCACGAGGAAAACCAGAAGCCCAGCAGCATTCTGCCCGCCCGATGTATTGTCGGGCGGCGACTGGGACGTCGAGACCACCGTCCGCACCACTCTCCGGACCGAGCCGGGTCCCAGCTCCTGTCCTCCTAACCGTCTTTTTGTTCCTCGCTCTGTCCGTTCCCAGGTCCTGCAGTGGGGGCACTCTTCTAGACTCGCCTGCCATCCCGGTGCCCGTTGCACGGCGGCATTCGTCGGGCAGCGTTTCTGGTGGCCCACCATGACGGAGGATATACGGAGCTTCGTAGCCGCCTGCTCGGTCTGTGCCCGGAACAAGACATCCACCCAACCACCCGCCGGCCTGCTTCAACCCCTGCCTGTACCCAGACGACCCTGGTCTCACATCGCCCTGGACTTCGTCACTGGCCTGCCCCCATCAGACGGTAACACCACCATCCTCACCATCGTCGATCGCTTTTCCAAAGCAGTTCACCTCATTCCTCTGCCCAAACTGCCCTCCGCCAAGGAGACTGCCCATCTACTCGTTCACAATGTGTTCCGTCTGCACGGTCTGCCCACCGATGTCGTGTCTGACCGGGGCCCCCAGTTCACTTCTCAGTTCTGGAAGGCGTTTTGCAGGCTACTGGGCGCCACTGTCAGTCTGTCCTCTGGTTTTCATCCCCAGTCCAACGGCCAGACCGAGCGAGCGAATCAACAATTGGAGACGGTGTTGCGCTGCCTGACGTCCCAGGAGCCCGCGGCGTGGAGCCAGCACCTACCCTGGGTGGAATACGCCATTAACTCTCTGCCCTCTGCATCCACAGCCCTGTCCCCTTTCCAGTGCTGTGTGGGCTACCAGCCTCCCCTGTTCCCTGCCCAGGAGGAGGAAGTCAGCGTCCCACCCGGCAGCAGCGTTTGTCTGACGCTGCCGCCGTCTGAGACGCGCATGGCTCACTGCTTCGCAGCACGGCTCGGACCAAGCGGTTTGCGGACCGCCACCGCTCCAAAGCCCCCTCGCTATCGCCTGGGTCAGCGAGTGTGGCTCTCCACCCGGGACCTTCCCGTTAGGGTAGACTCCGCAAGCTGGCTCCCGCTTCATTGGACCCTTTCCCATTACTAAGGTGATCGGTCCCGTAGCGGTTGGGCTCAGGCTCCCGCTCTCCCTCCGCCGCGTACATCCCACTTTCCATGTCTCCAGGATCAAGCCTGTTGTCCGCAGCCCTCTCTCTCCTGCTCCCGGGCTCCTCCGCCGCCCGCCTGATCGATTGAGCAGCGGCTTACACACGTGCGTCGTCTGCTGAAGGTTCGGCGCCGGGGGACGCGGACTCCAGTACCTGGTTGATTGGGAGGGCTATGGTCCCGAAGAGAGGAGTTGGGTCCCTGCTAGGGACGTCCTGGATCCTGCCCTTGTTCGGGACTTCCACCGCCGGCACCCTGGTTCGCCCGCTGTGACGCCTGGGGCGTCCGTGGGGGGTACTGTCAGTACTCCCGCCCGCTAGCCCGTTTTTTTTTTTTTTTCTGTCCATGTGCTTTTGTTTCTCTGTGTTCCTGCCCTGCCCCGCTCCCCGCCCGGTCTCCGCCCGCCTGTTTCCCTCATTATCTTCACCTGCCTGCCTGCGCACCTGTTTCCCATTCTCGTTATCAGCCCTGCCCTATATCTGCCCCGTTCATCCCTGTTCTGTTGCCAGTTCGTCTCGGTTGCTTCTGCCCGTTTCGTTCCCGCATTTTGCCTCGTGTTTTTTCTCGCATTGTTTTTCCCGTTTTTGACCTGCCTGTTTCTGACCTGTCTTTTGCCTGCCGTTTCTGCCCCGTTGCCTGTACCTCTGCCTGCCCGTTGTCTGACCCTGCCTGCCCCATTACCCGCCTTCTGGATTTAGCCCTTGGACTGCCTTTCTGGTTTTGACCCCTGCCTGTTTCTCACGGTGCGATTTCTGCCTGCCGGCATTCTTTGGTTTGCGACTGAGTCCATGCCCGAGTCGTGTCATAGAGTCTGAAGAGGTGTGTCTTCAGCGCACGTCTGAAGGGTTGGATTGAAGGAGTTGTTCTTAGGGGGGTGGGGAGTTCATTCCACCACTGGGGGGCGATGATGGAAAAGCGTCACTGTGAGGAGCGTGGGCCTTTCGTTCTGTTGGTGGGTGGAGCGAGGCGTCCGGATGTAGCAGAGCGGAGTTGACGAGCGGGTGAGTAGGGTAGGATGAGGTCCTGGAGGTAGGTCGGGGCAGTCTTTCTTGCAGCGGAAAAGGTGAGAGTCAGGGTCTTGAAGCGGATCCTGGCTGCAATTGGGAGCCAGTGGAGGGATCTCAGTAGGGGGTGACGCGGGAGAACTTGGGGAGATTGTAGATCAGCCTAGCAGCTGCGTTTTGGATGAGCTGCAGCGGCTGAATGGTGCAGGCTGGGAGGCCTGCGAGGAGGGCGTTACAGTAGTCCAGCGGGGAGAGGACAGTGGCCTGGACGAGCAGCTGGGTGGAGTAGGTGGTCAGAAAGGGCGAATCCTCCTGATGTTGTAGAGGAGGAATCGACAGGAGCGTGCTGTCTGGGAGATGTAGTCGGTGAAGTCCAACCTGTTGTCGAGGTGGCGCCCAGGCTCTTCACCGAAGTGGAGGAAGTTACTGTGGTGCCGTCAACAGTAACCAAGAGCTCTTGAAGAGGAGAGGTCCTGGCCGGGATAAGCAGCAGATCGGTCTTGTCCAGGTTGAGCTTGAGGTGGTTGGAGGCCATCCATCTGGAGATGTCAGCCAGGCACGCGGAGATCTTTCGTTGACCTAGGGGTGGAGGGGGAGACACGCTAATTTTTAATTGCAGTGATAACCAAATTTCCTGTGTGTATGCTGGGCTTAGTGTGGGCATTCAGGCCTGCTTGACATGTGTGAAGTGGATGTGGGGCTTGGGTTTTATCTTTGTATTTATTGGAGTGCGGTGAAATTTGTGGTGCTTTTATTCTTCCACCTGATACCAGAGTCTAGTTGGTGTGACGCACTGTTTGGCTGTGACAGGCCCTTTATGCCCCCGCTTTAACCAGGTGGATAATATGAAGGTTTAGCTTAACGTTGCCCATGGTATAACAGTGATCTTCTGTTTTTAAATCTGCATTGAGAAAAATAAAAGATATATATTTTTGATACATTAGCCTCCTGTCCCGGTTATTCTGGACCCCTGCCTTTTGGGGAACCCAGCTTTGGTGATTTGGAGGGTCCCTTGCCCCCCCAAGCAAGGGTGGCGTAGTTCAACGACCAGATTCATTTTACTATTGGTATATAGTTCTTGCCATATATATATATATACACTCACTGGCCACTTTATTAGGTACACCTTGCTAGTACCGGGTTGGACCCCCTTTTGCCTTCAGAACTGCCTTAATCCTTCGTGGCATAGATTCAACAAGGTACTGGAAACATTCCTCAGAGAGTTTGGTCCATATTGACATGATAGCATCACGCAGTTGCTGCAGATTTGTCGGCTGCACATCCATGATGCGAATGTCCCGTTCCACCACATCCCAAAGGTGCTCTATTGGATTGAGATCTGGTGACTGTGGAGGCCATTTGAGTACAGTGAACTCATTGTCATGTTCAAGAAACCAGTCTGAGATGATTGAGCTTTATGACATGGCGCGTTATCCTGCTGGAAGTAGCCATCAGAAGATGGGTACACTGTGGTCATAAAGGGATGGACATGGTCAGCAACAATACTCAGGTAGGCTGTGGCGTTGCAACGATGCTCAATTGGTACTAAGGGGCCCAAAGAGTGCCAAGAAAATATCCCCACACCATTACACCACCACCACCAGCCTGAACCGTTGATACAAGGCAGGATGGATCCATGCTTTCATGTTGTTGACGCCAAATTCTGACCCTACCATCCGAATGTCGCAGCAGAAATCGAGACTCATCAGACCAGGCAACGTTTTTCCAATCTTCTATTGTCCAATTTCGGTGAGCCTGTGCGAATTGTAGCCTCAGTTTCCTGTTCTTAGCTGACAGGAGTGGCACCCGGTGTGGTCTTCTGCTGCTGTAGCCCATCTGCCTCAAGGTTCGACGTGTTGTGCGTTCAGAGATGCTCTTCTGCATACCTTGGTTGTAACGAGTGGTTATTTGAGTTACTGTTGCCTTTCTATCAGCTGGAACCAGTCTGGCCATTCTCCTCTGACCTCTGGCATCAACAAGGCATTTTCGCCCACAGAACTGCCGCTCACTGGATATTTTCTCTTTTTCGGACCATTCTCTGTAAACCCTAGAGATGGTTGTGCGTGAAAATCCCAGTAGATCAGCAGTTTCTGAAATACTCAAACCAGCCCGTCTGGCACCAACAACCATGCCACGTTCAAAGTCACTTAAATCACCTTTCTTCCCCATTCTGATGCTCGGTTTGAACTGCAGCAGATCGTCTTGACCATGTCTACATGCCTAAATGCATTGAGTTGCTGCCATGTGATTGGCTGATTAGGAATTTGCGTTAACGAGCAGTTGGACAGGTGTGCCTAATAAAGTGGCCGGTGAGTGTATATATATATATATATATATATATATATATATAATGTTCCCCGTTATCTTCCTTGATTAACAATAAAACAAATAATTCACAGAATAATTGACACCAATGCGTAAATAGAGTAAATGATTATGCTCGCGAAACAGCACAGATTGTCTGCAGTTTGTGTGCTATTGCAAAAGCTACAGCATGAGATTGTTTAATTAACAAGGATGGCAATTTGAATAATTAAGTGGCAAGTAATCCCAAAGCTTTCTCTTAAATGTTTCACATTATAGCTTTCTTCTGTTACAAAATTCAAATGACAAAACGGAGCTAAATTTAGTTTTAAATTACTGAGAATAAACTATTAGGTTAGGTTGAGTGCAATGAACAATAACGTTTAGAACACAGACCTCACAAAAGCTGTAATGTGTCATGAGCATTTAACGTAATTTAAATCGATAAATGCCATCCTTGTTAATTAAACAATCTCACGTTGTAGCTTTCACAAGCTGCCACTAATATATATATATATATATATTAGCATAAGGGCAAAACCCTTTTTCAGAATTCTCTATTTTTGCCCGAATTCATTGTCAGACTTTTACTCCACTGTAATTGCTTGAAATCGACAACTGTCTATTGTGGTGCACATGGAGGCACCAGCTAGAGTGGCATCATCCACCCTACTCTTCCTGCGCCGTTCACTGCCATGCACCGGAGTGGCTAAGAGCCAGCACACTGGCCAGGAATGGGCCACTGTAGTGAAGGGAGAGAGCAGTCACCCCACCCAGCCTCGAACCCAAGTCTACGGACCGCAACGCCAAAGAGCCAGGCTTGTTGGTATGGCAGTAAGAGAGCATACTCAGAAGTAGTGACGGGTCTCCGTCACACTGCCCTTTTCTTCAGGAAGCGCGCCCACGCGCTTCATGCACAGAGGCGTACCTCGCGCATTCCCCCATCGTACTTCTCCCATCCCAGGGTGCCCCACTCACTGGTGCCCCACTCACCCATCTCTGGGATCCCTCACACCGGGGTCAACCTAACCTGGGGGTCCCTCATACAGCTCACACACTGGGCACGCCTCACGGCAAGCATTCCCACTCTGACACCATTTGTAGCGAAAGGAGAGAGCAGTCACCCCACCCGACCTCGAACCCGGGTCTACGGGGTACCAAACTGCAGCTTTGACCACGATGCCAAAGAGCCAGGCTCATTGGTATGGCAGTCAGAGCGCATACTCAACCGTAGTGACGGCACTCCATCACAGCCACGCTTCCCATGGATGGAATTAATGACGCAAATGGAGTTGGGCTGGAGCAGCAGCAAGCACCACTTAAGTGCCTCTCTTCCAGGAACCCCAGTTCAGGAGCCACTGACACCCCATGAAGGGAAGAGAAGCAGACTAGTGCAGGGAATTATGGGAATGTTTTCACTGCCAGATATCTGCCAGTTGGAGGCCCCCGAAAGGCAGAAGGCATGATTTTACAAAGCACAACATTTACCAAGTCTACTTTTTAAAAGGCTGGCATATTTAGGAATGTGTGTAGACATCCATTTGTAAAAAATGTTGAGATGTGAATTTATGATGTGTTGCTACAGGGGGTGTTTTTTTTTTTTTACTTATGTGAGCGCAGTCGCTGATTATTTTTGAATAAGCATACCATTACGAGCGAATGCCTCAAGGACACAGTAATATTTCTCCAAAATATTTCTCCAAACAGCTTTGAAGTGAGGAGAACCTAAATGTCTGAAAAGTAAGGCAAACATTGGAGTAGCAGAGTCAATGTGCACTGCAAGACTAACACTTCACAATATATTGAAATTGGAATTGCACAGAGGCTTGTAACCCACAGTGTATTTTTTTCAGTTACATTTCAGTTTTCATGCTTAAACATCTGCAATGTTCAAGGGTAAAAGACATGAGGCTGTCAAATGTTGATACACATACCATTAATTCTTGGATCAAAATCTGCAAATTGAGAAAGTGAAAATCACAATTCCAATTCTTCCTCTTTGATTGTGAAAATGAGGTTGTGAGGACCCATACACAAAGACTTTTGAAGTGTCTAAAGTAGCTCAGTCTCAGTTATTCAGTGAATGGCTTGCTAATTGATTTTTTGTCTGTTCTCACACAAAGCTTGCATGAGTGTCTAAAATGAACCCTTTTCGTCACTCGCGTTATCAACTATACCACAGCAAAGGTGGCTCAAATGTCTCCCAATACCAGACATAAATTCAGGGCTTAAAGTCTACTCAGCACAGAACTCACATTAAAAATTCTTTTAGGAAAATAAGCTGTTGGAAAATAAACAGGGAATAAACTGTAAAACCAGATCTATCCAATGGCTGCTTTGTATGTGTACTCACATCAGTTCATGCTCTGCTTATACTGTCAGCCCCATAAGAACATAAGTGCACTGCAGTGAATGCAGCCAACGCATAGCCCTTTAACAAGATTGCGTTTTGTGCGATTGGTGTAAACAAAAATACCTTCAACATTTCATTGATTTAGGAAATAGATTACCACATTCCATTGCACTGTGACAGAGTTCACTTCCCAGGATCTCATATGTTAAAACAGAAAGAAAAAACACCATCATTATTATTGCAGTTTTAGGAGAGATAGGGCAGTGCTCCAAAGCCTTGAAAAGAGGGATGTGTGTGTGTGTTTGCAAGATTGTAGTTTACGAGCAATAATCTCTCAAAAAGGAACACACTTTTACTATGGGGAAATTGTTTTCTCATCTCAAACTGTAAATTTTTTTTTTTTTTACTTGGCAGTAAATGGATTCTTAAGGTATTGTGCATTTGTATCTAGCAATAATGGACTGATTACTTGTTTAGTTGTTTCAAATAGCTATGACTGATTGGTGTTATGTTACTTCAGTATCTTGCTGCTATAGTGTTAATAGATTTGTCAGTACCTCTGCAATGCAACACATTTAGCCTTTAATTGCTATTTCTCTATAGTCATGTCATGAGCCCTTAAGATTTTACCTCAGCTGTTACACAATAAACTCTTAAAAGATTTTGCTTCATTACATATGCCTTTGGTAAACCATTTTGTCATTGATGATGAGTGACCCTGAAAAGTTGCAGGAGGCAAACACAATGGAGATGATGAACAAGGACTCCAGGAGCCCTCTCCAGATGCCCCCCAAAAAAGTCTGAGGCGATGGTGTGTTTGCACGCCCTCAGGAGAGCAATTGCTCCACTGTCCTCCAACAGTGCCACATCCTGCTGATGAAAAGGGGGTCGTGGAGGGAGACTGGTGGATCACAACGGTCACCTCCAGTCATCCTCCAAGTAGCTCAGACATAACAGCAGGTTAAAAAAAGAGCCAGATAGGTAGAACACAGCAATGAAGCAGAAGCGACAAAAAATACTACAGGTCACTCAACACTGCACTGAGGAAGACCAATGGAGTAAGCCTACTGTGTGTGCATTCCATGGAGATTTCAACATGGCCCCAGCATAATAAACACCCAATAACTTCCAAACTGTTAGTAATCCTCTCTGTAATCTCTGCAGTGCTAATAATCTTTCCCATGAACTTCTTGACATGTTGTGGCCAGGCAGTTGCTTGCATATTTCATGTATGAGATATCTGCAAAGAGACATCAATCCATCTGATGAATAATTAATACCCATTATAATTTTTAAAAGGCAGTCCTCTTTTTTCCCCAGACAGGGCAGCTGGCATTGATCTTTTTGTCTTTAAAATTAACAGTTCAATTGGGCCTTTTAAATGTTGCAATAAAGTGTCAGGGAGAATGAAGATGGCAAACAGACATTTGCAGACACGGTTCCTACTTATTCATAAACCGATCAGTCACAAACATCATAATTCAGTTTCCCAACGTTGGGGTGGGAGGTGATGGGGGAGATATTTGCTTCTATTAGAAATTCACTCTCAATTGCCTTTGGCATGATACCCCATGTGGAATGACACCACAATCCTTTTTTTCTGTGAAATGGTTTTAAAGCTATCTTGCAGCTGGATTGCAAAACATTGCTTCCATTTCATTACTGGAATAGTTTCAAAGGGGGAGAGAAGTCTGATAAGAAGCTGATATAACCTAGGCCTACAGCTGTGACTGGGATGGAAGACGGGCTAGCTGTGACATTGTCTGTTGAAGCTGTGAGGTGGGGCAGCAGTGTAGCATAACGGTAAGGAGCAGGACTCCTAACTGAAAGGTTGCAGATTTGATTACCTGCTGGGGCACTGTTGTTGGGCAAGGTATGTAATCTAGAATTGCCTCAGTAAATTTCCAGCTGCATAAATGGGTAATGTAAAAAACTGTGACCTATGTAAGTCATTCTGGGTAAGAGTTCCTGCTAAATGCCAATAATGTAATGTAATGAGGTGCCAAGGTGGCAGAAGGGTATGGTGAAAGTTTAAATCAGAAATGGCTCTCCTTTCACATAGGGTGATGTGAGGAAATGCATCTCCCTTTGTGGGATTCCCTGTTTAGTAATGATGCACGTGTGGCCAATTTTCACATGATGGCTGCCAGACCATGTCCATTATGGTCAAGTGAATCACCTAAGGTCACAGCGCTATTAAAGAAAAAAGGCTGTATTATTATGCTTCCAGGGCCCCTGAACTCAGCTCCTCCAGTCTGTCTTTGATTATGACAAAGAGCCAAGCTGCATGGACTGTGACCTGTACAAAGTTTAAAGGGCCTTTTTTTCATTTTAAACATTTTTTCCACAGTCATTGTCTGATTCCAACAAAGGGCTGTTGCCAGCTGGAACTTTCAGTTGGTTCCCTTTTTATAACATGTGTGGTTCAGTATGGTTCAGACCAGGACCATATGCAGTGCTTTGTGAAAGTCTTAATTGTAAAAATGTGCTGTAACAAACAAAATTTAGTTGATAGATTGATTGACCCTGGAGCCCTTGCCCCTGCTCTTCACCCCCCACGCTGTGGAAGTAGGGCTCTGTTGCCCCACCCTGATGAAAGGTCTTCATCGATGGTATGGTCTTGGCTGGAAGTGGGGTGGGGTTGTGGTTTAGGAAGGGGGTGGGGAGGAGGTTAAAGCTGGGGATGAACTGACAGGTTATTACCAGCTTTGTAGGGATTAGTCCCATAAAGCCCCTTGGCTCTGGAGACGCTGTGGCCAAGCAAATAAGGTAACAGTCTCTATAAAAAAATAAATAACATGGGGCTGCAAAAAAGTAAACGAACAAGATAAAAATGGCATTTGAAAACTGTTAAATCTTCACTCTGTCCTAAATTCTGTTGTTTCTATTTTAAAAAAAAATCTTCCTTGGGGATATATCAATTGGAATGAGATTAAACTCCCTCAAAATAAAGATAGAAAACTGTCTGGAACATATCTAAAATGCTTATAGGCCTTCTTAGGCTATGTGTTATTATCTTCTTTGGTTCAATAGAGGAGAAACTGACTCATATGCATCAGTATAATTGCCCAAGGATATAAAGCCTATTTGCTTTCAGATGCTGCTTTTTGTGAGGCTACAAGCTCCCAAATGCAGATAAACCGATCAAGTTCATGGCTGCGTTAAGGCAACTTATCTCAGAGCCTGAGCAACAAAACTGTGTTCATTACCTATTTCCTGTGCGTTATATTTGTTTTTATCACATTTCAATTTGAGCAGTATTGGTTCCTGTATGTCATGATTTTGAATGGAATTAAAAATAATCATAATACAATAAGGCTCTGTCTCTTTAATGTTTGATTTTAATATATGACCCCACTGTGTGGGTGTCAAGGTTTGTGAGGAAAGGACCCAGGCACAGACAATGCGAGCAGTACGAAAATGCAGTTATTTAATGACGAATCCAAAATTCTCAACCAAAATCGAAGTCAGAAACACAGTCCAAGTCAAAAATCAATAATCAAATGAAAAACAGGCAACATCCAAAAACGGCAGGCAAAAGAGAAATCCGGAACAGGCAGAGTCAGTAACAGGTAGAGACAGAACAGGCTAACAAAAAAATGGCAGGAACAAACAGCAAGATACTGAAACAATCTGCCAAAGAACAAAGGAAACGGAAGGGTATATGTAGGCAGGGAGATAATGAGGGGACAAGACACAGGTGTGTGGAACAGGCTTCAGGTGATGGGCGTGGCTGAGTAACAGGAGGGCAGGGAGGCAGGCGGGACAAGGAAACACAAGGACCTGTAAACAAAAACAAAAGACACACCCACAGAGACAGACAGGGAAAAACACACAGAACAGGAAGACCTCAAGTGGAGGTCCTGACAGCAGGGTCAGCATCGCCTGAGTCACAGAATACCTGCTGTGACCGCTGTGGAAAAAGACAGACCTGCTTTTCTGATCTCAACATTACAGAATCCCTCTGGTAGAGGGAAAGAACTGCTGATACTGCTGATGCTGATACCTGAGTTCAAATGACAAATGTCACTGTAGGAACATTATTCCACCTCGGTGTACTGTAAGAATAGGAAACAGCCCCAGTTCCTTCCGTACAAGTGAGATTATACTGCACCATTATAATGGTGTCATAACAACTTTGTTTAAGGGCAAATTAGATATGGAATAAAAATGCTTACCATCAGTTCACTTGACATTGGATAGCTGTGGCCCTGTGACCCTGTCAATTGCTTTCAGTGTCATTGTTTCTGTGATTACACAGTTTATATAACAGCTCCGGTTAGGAGTGAATATTCAGATATGCTTGTCACTTTTAGTCACATAAGCAAAGCAGATAAAACTCATCATTTTTGTGATTGATAGAGAAGACAATTAAGTTTTTGTTTTCATTCATGGAACATTTACAATCATCAAGCCATACAAATTTGCACACAGCAACACCTCAGAGTGCTAATTTATTGGTATGGCTTTATTGAGTTAAATAAATAAATAAAACAATAGAAGCTAAAATTACAGATGTGAAAAACACAGCTTCTCCATCAAGGTGATCTTCAGGAATCTTCAATAGCTCTGTGCTACTGTAGTGCGCTCTGTGTACCAAACAATTTTGATGTAAGGTGTCACTGAAATCGATGCGATAATGTTTTTTCTTTCTGTATGATGACCCAGAAGGAGAAAGTGAGAATTGTCCTTGAAGGCATATTCTGCTAGGCAAAGCATTGTAAGAGGAACAAGTAGGCATGGTGGTTAGCCCAGGATTACTTTTCCAAAAAAGCCATAAACTTTCCTGCCTTCCCAGCAGGACAAGCAACAACATAGCCAATCACCTTTGCCCCAAGCTGTAGTCTCTTCCACTTGCGATGCAACAGCCACTCCGACTGCTTCTCTGGTTATCAGTCAATACCTTGCAAACCATACTCAAGCCTTGTATGTTCATTCTTTAATAAATGCACTATACATACTGTGAAACTCCTTGGTTATCAGTACAGTACCTCACAAAGGAAAAACCCTCATATATTGCTGAGTCATGCAATTCCATGTATATAATATTCAATTAATCCCTTTCAAAGGTGATTTTACATGAGCTCTTTTTCTTTGTAATGCATCCTCTCCATAAAGCAAAGTACTGCTGTGTATATTTCCATATGAGTTGATGTTAGCCTTACACCTGCTCTTTAAAAGTCGCACAGAGCCATGATAAATAAACTTCATGTTTTCCCTTTTCTGACTTCTGCATTTATGTGATGCTCTGATTGGATGCTTAATGAACCTTGCTTAGCATTTTAATAGCCTAATAAGGGGATGGGGAGGTGAGAGTGGGGTGATGTGTGGGAAATTGCCCACAATGAACTCCATCACTTGCTATGCAGAGAAGAGCTGTGTCCTTGGACATGGATCTTGCAAATGAATTCACCTCTGAGCTCTCCTCACAGGTGCTCCCCATTTGGCCAAAGAATCTGCCTTTCTTTTTCAGCACCCCCCAAATGCACGCTGCATGCACATGTTAGCACACCCTCAGAAAATTCACATTAATTAATCCATTTTCATTTTCTTTCCTTTTTTGGATTCTGAGATAGGGAAGGAACAGTCATTCAAGGCGCTATCTTGCAGTCAGTGGTGCTGGCACTGGTGTAGGTGTGGAGCAGAAATTTCCCACTCTCCAGATAAAAACATCCACCAAGAAACATTCATTCCTAAAATGAATAAATTAGGTCGTTTAAAACCTTGAAAAAAAAGAAAACTTGGTAACAAATCACAAAAAACAAAATGGAAGCTTAAATAGGCACTTTTGTGTTAGGCAAGACAATGAATTCCAAGTAAAACAACATCAGGTACAACAGATTTTGAAATTGAGGATCTGTCTGCTTTGATGAAACCCATCCAATCTTCAGGATGAATATTCTGATTCTGCAGAGAGTGCAAGCTGCATTCTGCTGTGGGTGTGCTAAACACCTTCCGAGAGATGACAAATTGTGGCTCCACTTTGTATATGCGATGAAAAGAGCATATTAAAGCTGTTTTGATATTTGGTTGGATACTGATTTTTCCCCACCAGGGCAAATATAACAAACCCATCTTTTTACTTTTGATATTTATTTCATTCAGACATTATGCTAATGTATAACCGAGACAGCTGTCAAATAAATGAACTGTGACTTCATGTTATTACACAGTGCTTCAGTGAAAAGTCCTTCCAGCTATATACAGTATATGCATACATACAAGAGGTCAACAGTGTGGTACAGTGGTCCAGTTTCTGCAAGGTCCAGAACATGTATCCTATATGTAGTAGACTGAGTTAAAAACAGTAACAGTACATAGATATAACAACTAAAAACAGACACCCCTCTATTTTTAGTTTTGTCTTTTAATAGCATATATCAAACAGCCTCTAAAACAGAGTTATGCCCATTTCAATGAGATTCAAGCTCATTATATGCTATTTAACACCAATCCTGTAGATGGCGCAGTGCCAGCAGTGATAGGAAAGCCTCTGGTTCTGGCAAGGGTCAAAAGGCAAGCAAATAAAGAAAGTGCCAGAACATTTAGCACATTAATCTGTGTCCGGGTTTTCTATCACTCTGTCAGGTGGGTAAAACTGTTAAAATCTCATGAAATGTAAAACGAAATATATATTGGGTAACTCTTAAAACTTTGAGGAGTATGTAGAGACTGTTTTAAGTAAGTATTATGTTGGTAAAATCATTATTTTTTGGTTGTTTTTGCGAAAGCGGGTTTGCCGATGTTGCAAGCTAACGAGTCTAAAACTAGATGAAGCTAACTCGTGTAGCTCGTGTAAAAGAGCTAGCTCGTGTAAAAGATACTAGTGTCATTTCTAAGTTACTACAGTAACATGAAAGTACAACTAATGTGTTTTTGGTAAGCGAAATGAGTTTATGTGAATGTTAAATGTGTATTTAATGTTCAGTTTAAGTACGTAGTGTGAATCGCTTAACCATACGGAGGGCGCGTTATTTTCCTATGACGAGTGCCTCCGTGGCGATGTGTTACATACAGACCATTTGAAATGGCGGTCGGTGTTGTGGTTGTATAGCGTTGAAACAGTCTTTGGTAGATGAGTTATGTATTTTTACTTGAGTGTTTAGCAATTACTGTTCATTTAGCATTTACTATTTTGTCAGTTGTTAGGTGTGTAATGTTACATAACTGGTAATGAATACTTAAATTTGATAACATTATTTGTGGTAAATTGGAAGTAAACTCAGTGAACTTAAAAGGCATTGAACCATTAATACACAGTGAATACGGGTTGTTATCCATGGGAATGATAGTTTATTATTTTCTTTGTACATTATGCATTTAGGTGAAAACCTGTAAAAGAAATCATTATTTTTTTTATTATTTTATTGGACATGAATATACTTACCTGTACCTGTGGGAATGAAAATGAGTTCAGTTTAAAAAAAGACAAGCAAATAAAGAAAGTGCCAGAACATTTAGCACACTAATCTGTGTCCGGGTTTTCTATCACTCTGTCAGTTACCCCAGCTCAGGCAACCCTGCGTGAGGCCGGTAACATATAGGTTGCTGATTCTATCCTGGATGTGGCTATACCTTTGAGCAAAGTGTTTTTCCTGAATTTCTTTGGTACATATCTAGATGTAACCATTGATGCTATGTAAGCTACATAGAAGTTGCTCTGGATAAAGTTGTCTTCTAAGGAAATTAATGATACATTTTACTGGAAAATGGCTAAAAAGGCAGAAAGGGTTGTGCATAATTCAGAAAGCCTGAGGCATAAAGATCATGGTGGACCGTCAGGCTAGAGCACTGATTCCAAAAAAAGCTCACTGTAGGCCCCAATTCAATGTAACATGTATTGCTGTATTGTTCATTGCAGTACTGAATTCATTATCATTGCCAAAGTTATGTACAACATTAAATTTACAGTCAACATCTGAACAGGTTGTAGGCAGTACATTATAGAAAAGTGTATTGATGCTAATACATCTTCAGCATTTTAGCAGTCACTGAAATTGTGTAACACTTACTTACATTCATCACACAGAATCAAGTGCCAAAGCAGTTCAAGAGAAGCTGAACTCAGCCCTTGGTCAACCATTCCTGCAGTTTACAACTTGATTTTTTTGTTTTAATTTTTCCAAAAATAATGTCAAGGCTTTGAATATAGGTCTGCACTTCTCTGTCCGAACTGCCAATTGCTAAAACTAGAACATCCATTGATATTCAGGAAGCCAAAAGCACATCCTGCGGAAAACTGTGAACGTTCACATAACTTCCAGTAAATAACAGCTTATTGTTGGTGGCCAGAAAAACTTGTATGCACTAAACTGATATCAATTTGAAACACTAATCTCAGATTTATCAAGAAGAGGAGGAGAAGACATTAGCTTGCACATTACTTTGCCCATCAGGGCTTATCACTCTGCTGAATGGGCAATTTTGTTACATCTGTACAGAGCATAATGCATTCTGGATCAACTTTATAAACTTGTAAACCAATTTGGTGAGGCATGCAAAATAATAACAAGGCTAAAGAGATGCATACAGTGAGAACTGCCAGGAGTTTTTTTTCTTTCTTCCTGCCAGAAAACAATAGAGCAAAACAAACACAAAATCAGTTGTGGAGCTGAGGAGAAATGCAATGCCACAATGGTTTAGATGATATCGAACGTCCTAAAATAAACCATTGCTCTTCACAACTTTATGGAGATGAGAGCTTCTATTTATACTTCATTTTAGTGAAATTGATGGCAAATTAAGTACAAATGATCTCAAGCCTGTGTAACACAAATAAAGGAAATCCATTCAAAAATGATTAACATCAACAGATTGGATTGTCTTCAAATGGTAAAACAAAAATGGCAAGGGATCGATCCAATACGATCCCATGGATTCCTCAGTGGTGATTGTTTGTGCTAATTCAATTCTCCATTGGCTATATGGCCTGCTTATGTGTTATATTAGCTTGACGGAAACAGCGTTTTGATGATTAAGTGATCTGTGTCTGTTATGGGAGGTGGCGTGGCATGTAGAATTGCACATCGGGTTGTGTTGTTTAGACACCTGTGTGTCTAGTGGATCATGGTCTACATCTTTGGTGGTCATGCACGCCAGATCAAAGTCTAATGAATCACTGCAGCTCACCCTTGCAGTGGTGCTGGCCATTATTTGTCTTAAATGTCTATGCCTCACTCAGAAATAAGTGGTTCAGTGTGGTGAGTGGTTATCCACTCTATCGGCAGCACAACTGGGCAACCATGTTCAAATGCTTTGTCAAGAGCCACCAATCAGAACACACAATAAATAGACATCAGAGGATCATGGTTGTTATCGCCAACATGGCTCCAGTGAGGTCACCAGAGTCCTCTGATCAGAGAAAACAACCACTCCACAGTTATGAGCCTTGGATTTAAGGAGCACAGATTTTCTGGACAATTAATAATTTTGGGACTGTAAGTGTTCTCCAAAACGTTGTTCGCGTTGTTTTCCATAAGTTCTCACAAGAGCTGCAGACCTTGGAGATTCACAGGTAACAAAGAGAAAACCTAACTTCACAGTCTGTGGGGAGAACATGGGGGGCAATGTAGCATAGTGGTTAAGGAAGTGGACTCATAACCAAAAGGTTGGGGGCTCACTGGGGCACTGCTGCAGTACTTAACCCACAATTGCCTCAATAAATATCCAACTGTATAAATGGATAACCTTGTAAAAAAAACCTGTGACTGATGTTAGTCACTCTGGATAAGAGCATCTGCTAAAATGCCAATAATAATGTAATGGTCTGAAATAGGGAGCCAGGTTGTTTTTTTCTGTTTAATTCAAAGAAGGTCTTAATGGAGAGGGTTAAAACTTCTCCAAGAGTTTTTAGCCCTACCCCCATCAGAAATAGACTTCATCTCTTTTGACCAGCCAAGAGACAATACACTCTTTCCAGAAGTTGTTTAAAACAGCACAGGCAACAACCACAGCTTGACATGGTCACTCACACACACAAACTTACAGCCTTTCTTATTATGATGCCTTGATCATACACCTTCCTTCTCAAAATGAACGGGGCACTGTTTAAAGCTTAATGAGCTGTTAGTGCGCAACCACTCTTTTAATGTGCTCTCAATGTCAGAACGAAAAAGACACTGTGATGAATTAGCAGGGGTAATTTCCAAAACCTAACATTGAAAGCTCATTTCCTGTTCGTAGCTGAAAACACCAGCTATTCATCCTGTATGTTGATTAACTTACTATGGGGGCAGTGCTTAAATAATACCCACTTATGTAGCACATATTCATTTACAGAGAGTAAATGATCAAATGAATAATTTAAAACCCATTCACCTTGCCTTTTTACACTGATAAGTTTTATTATAGATCTGGAATTATGTTTTTCTGTTCAGCAGGTTAGACAAAATAGCAGCCTATGTTCTTGTTCTTTGTTCATTTACATTTTGCTACCGTGTTGTACTTCTGCCTAAAAAGTATTTATAAATGAAAGTATGACTTATTATAAGGATTACAAAGCACTTTGCATTTAGACTTTTTAGAATCACCAACTGTAGAGTAGACTCGTTTCACCACAATAACCTCTGCATAGGTGCAGGGGCCCAGAGGTACACTCGACCTCAGCAAAAGGTTATTTTTCAGACTGCAGATCACACAAATCACACTATAGCAGAGGGAGTGCTTATTGGAGGATAGCTGCTAATCTGCTGATGTCATCTGAGCAACTGGCAGACACCTGATGAATTGCCAGGTGCTTGGTTGACCTTCCCACCCCTATCCCTGGCAGGACAAAGCCCATCTGTTCCACCACCGTAGGGTGCTCAGGGTGAGCACCTTAACCACTGACCTACGTGGGAGCCTGGAATTAATTCGAAATTTTAGCGGGATGAATATTAGATGATCAGAGTGAATCTATGATGAGAAAGCCTGATTGGAAAATTATCCAGGACTCTGGGAAAGCCCATGCTCTTTGCAGTAAGTGCCATGAGGTCTGGTGGGCTGGGATTCTTTTAAATGCACTCGTGAATGTAATTTATTTGAGATATAAATTATGATTTTGCAAAGATTCCCAGCAGTTATTGAGGGAATGCTATGCAAGAATAGTCCGACTGTCAGCACTTTCAGTTTTTCCTCCATTATTAGATATTGTCACCACCCATTACCAATGGAGCGATTCAATCAATGATATAGTAAACAACATGCATGCCTCGGTCAATATAGCTAAAACCATGTACTGTAACAAGGGGATGATGTTTTACTCCGATACTCAAAAACTAATGCCTTGTTACATTACATTACATCATTTAGCAGACGCTCTTAACCAGAGTGACTTACAAATAAGTGCATCACTATGCTAAGAGTAGACATCGTAAGGTATTGCAAGAGGTCAGTAAGATACAAAGTGCTAGGCTAGTGTGGAGTGTTTTTTTTTGAACATAACAATCAATAGGATAGAAAGACATACATAGGGGGGAAGGTAGGCTACAGATACAGCTTGAACAGATGAGTTTTAAGTTTTTTCTTGAAGGCGTCCAGGGAGGCTGTTGTCCGAATCTCAACAGGAAGCTAATTCCACCAGTGAGGAGCCAGTACTGGGAAGATGCGGGTTTGAGAGATGCTGCCCTTGTATTTCGGGACATGGAGGTGAGCCAAGGTGGCAGAGCACAGCACTCTTGCAGGCTTTTAGGATTTTATCATGTCCTGTATGTATTGGGGGGCTGATCCATTAAGTCGCTTAAAGGTTAGTAGCAAGGTCTTGAACTTGATCCTTGCTGTAACTGGTAACCATTGGAGGGAGTCAAGGAGAGGTGTCACATGGGCCTGCTTGGGAAGGTTGAACGTCAATCTGGCTGCTACGTACTGGATGAGCTGCAGCGGTCGGATGACATATGCCAGGAGGCCGGCAAGCAATGAGTTGCTGTAGTCCAGACGTGACAGGATGAGGGCCTGGATCACCACTTGGGCTGAGTATTCGGAGAGGTAAGGTCTGATCTTCCTTATGTTGAATAACAGGAATCTGCAGATCCTGATTGTGGCTGCAATATGCTCTTTGAAGGATAAGTTGCTGTCCAAAGTTACCCCTAGATTTTTTGCAGCTGTGGTTGCCATTACCTTTGCGTTGTCCAAACAAACTGAAAGGTTCCTCGGAGGGGTCATGAATGCTGGGACGTAGACTATCTCAGTCTTATCAATGATCAGCTTGAGCTGATGTTTGTTCATCCAGCCCAAGATGTCCATGAGACATGCTGAGACTTTGGGGGTGATGTCCATCTCGGGAGGGAAGGAAATAAACAGTTGACAAGAGTGTGCAAAATACCCCGTGCCAATCGGGGGGTTCCCCCTACCCATCCCTGCCAACACTTAGGTTTCAAAATACGGGAGGTTTTTTCGGTGGGGGGGATTGTGGGTAGTAAATAAATAAGTAAATAAATAATTGTATGTAGTGTGTGGATTGTGTGTGCAGATTGTGTACAGGTGAGCAGGCAGGCAGGTGGAGGCGATCTGGAAATCAGGTGGGCGGGGACAGGGCGGAGAGCGGGGCAGAGCTGAAACACATGGGAAAACAAAAGCACATGGACCACATGACAGACAGAGGGAACACAAAAACAACAGCTAGGGGGCTGAAGTAGCCTACTGACACTATAGCTTTAGAGAGGTATGGGAGTAGGGAGACCGGCCCATAGTTGTTGACTAGAGAGGGGTTCAGAGTCGGTTTTTTAATTAGTGGGTGGACTCTTTCCTGCTTAAGGGATTCGGGGACAATACCAGAGGTTACTGAAGAGTTAACCACATGAGTGAGGTATGGAAGGATGGTGGGTGCAATTTCTTGGAGGAGAGGTGCTGGTATTGGGTCTAGGGCACTTGTGGTTGGTTTCTGAGTTGTAATCAGGTTGAGGATGTCAGATTCAGGGAGAAGTGCGAATTGAGAAAATAGGTTAGCGCTCGGGGGTGATTTTGGGGTAGACTATTGCTTTGGAATGTGGTTGAAAGATGAACGGATCTTGTATATTTTATCTTGGCAAAATCTTCAGCAGTGAGGGAGGTCACAGGTGGGGGTTGAGGAGAGGAGAGATGAGAAGGTTTGGAAGAGCTTACCTTGGTCATTGGCTGCATTCTGAAACTTTTCTTGGAAGTATTTGAACTTGGCTGAGGCTGTTGCAGCGGTGAAGTCCACTAGGAGAGATCTATAGGCTGAGAGGTCGCTCTCTTGTTGTTGTGTAGTGGAAACTTCGAATAATGACCACACGAGTGTCTTCTCCCAAACACATTTACTGACTGACTGACACGGTACATGAAAAAATGAATCAAATAAGCAGACCCGTGCATTCGCTACTGCATGCCTTTCAAAACCATATTGTCAATACCGCGAGAAAGCATAAAACTTGGGACAGGTCACTTCCTCTCAACTTCAAAATAAGAGTATCTATAAATGCAAAGCAACAAAATGCATTTCCTGTTAACCCTGTCAGCAGTTTTATGTCATTCCAATAACTATTAAATTTCTTGTATAAATATCCGTAAATACTGTAAATATCATATTTTAACATGTCTTTATCAACCATTTTTAAACTTATGAACTGTCTTTAACTAAATAAGTCACAGCACTTGTCGCCTTTTCTTCCATGTCCTGTCTGCCACTCTTGAGTGGATCTGGATTCACGCAGCACGTCAGTCAGCCATGGAGCAGGAGCAGATCTGCCTTTGGTGTAAGGACACAGGGCACAGGGCATCAAGCATATCTTTGAGATGAGAGGATAGTGTTAGTAGCTGAGGTTTTTATAATCACTCTGCTCTTATTAATTACTATCTTCTAATCTCAAATATCTTAAAGTACACTGTTCAACTTAAAGTTTTGCCTTTTAACTCTGTCTGCCCAGTGCTGGCCAGAAGCAGATGGGCTCCCCCTCTGAGCTGGGTTCTGCTCAAGGTTTCTTCCTGTTAGGGAGTTTTTTTTGTAAAGCTGCTTTGTGACAACTTGTGTTGTAAAAAGCGCTATATAAATAAAAATGCACAGGCTTTATCAGAAAAAATAGAAGGAATAAGCTTATGGAGGTTACAGCGTCGGGGGACTTTGATTAGGGGGCGGCTAGGTTGCGATTGGGGTCGCAGGAGAGCAGTAAAAGAGGACAAAATGGTCAGAAACATGCAGGGGAGAGACATTCACATTATGTACCGGAGTATTTCTGGTATAAACAAGATCAAGATGATGTGTGCAGTCTGGCCTGCTGCCGACCATCATTTCAGTGCACTGTACGTTGTACCTTGGCATGTGACAAATAAAACTTTGAAACTTGAACTTGAAACCTGAAACCTGCTTTGTGTGTGTGTGTGGGGGGGGGAATGGCACCAGTGAGAAGTCTAACGATGACAGCAGTGAAGTCAGGTCCTCAGCTTGTGGGCTCTACAGTGGGATGTTGAAGTCGCCAAGCAGAATTTCTGGTGCTTCACTTCTTTGCAGGACCCTTAGGAGCATGTCTGCCTCTTCAAGGAATGTTCCAAGTGGTCCTGGCAGTCTGTACATCACAATGATGTACATGTCAGAGGGGTGGGAGACGGACACTGTGTGACACTCGAACGAGGAGTAGCTCGTCACCTCTGGGATTATCGAGAAACACCAGCTGTTGTGCAGCAGAAGTCCAGTCTCCCCTCCTCTGCCTGTGCTCCATGGTGAATGGGACACCAAGAATGCAGTTGAGAGGGCTACCAGTGTGGCTGTGTTCTCCAGGGTGATCCAAGTTTCTGTAAGTGCTAGGAAGTGTAAGTTAAGAGAGAGCGCATAGGAGGAAATGAAATCGGCTTTCTGGACTGCCCATTGGCAGTTCCAGAGATCACATTTAATAGCAGAGGTAACAGAGAGATCTCTTGTTGGGTACATTAAATTGGGGTTACCTCTCTGTTTTGTGGCATGCAAAATGCATTGTTTTTTGCAATGCCACCATGGCCGTGAAGTGATCACAGTGGTAATAGGGTGATACATATTGACAGTAAACAGATTGATACATAAGAAGAGAGAAAAGGCAAAGACAGCGAGCACAGCAAATAAAAACAAGAACAAAGCGAATGACAGAGGATACTTATCAGCGGCTGGGCTTCTTTGTCCTTCCAACTCCTGCAGAGAGACTCCCTTGTCTTAGTGCGACCGAGTCTTCGTGCAACGAGGCTGAGGTAGATGAGGCTCAAAGCTGGTGCTCAAAGCTGCCGCTTTGCCTTGCTATCCCTTAAGTACCTAGCCTAATGCTAACGTGGCTAAGGAAGCTAACTGCAAAAAGAGCTTCAGCCCACTCCCGAGTGTGAATAGCTCTGAAACTCCCGACTGATTCGTCAAGTCACGTCATGTCAACAGAGCGACTTGACAGCAACCAGTCAGCTAGCACAATGGAATCCGTCTAAATACAAAACAACTAAGATAAATTACCGACGCGGATTAACAAGCAAAACACCTTAATACTGACACAAACCAAGGAGAAATGCTACAGGCACAACACAGCACAACAGACAGCAAATAGGGACGCTAGATAGAAAAAGAAACTATACTAGACACTAGATAGCAAAAAAAAACGGCTGCACTTACTAGCTCCTGGAAACTGACGATGAACTAATCCATACGCAATGTAGATGCACTAATGTTAATCACATTAATCATCAATAATTGATAATAATACAATACAAATAATACAACAATTCAATAATTCATCCTGGGAAATGAAGGGACCAAAGTATTTCCTTTTGAACTGTCCCCTTTTGCTCTGAGTGCTCTTACACAAGGCTTAATGTGGTACATGGGCTAGGTGCATCGCTTTGCAGACAGAGCACTAAAACTGTCATTCTCTGCTGAAATGAGTCTGCAAAACAGTTAGTTATATGCAGTTACTGTTGATGGCTCTAATGACCTCTCCTATACTTGATGACTTAAACACAAACATGGAGAGAATTTAGGCATATGACCGGCCTGGGTTTCCAAGTACTGTCTTTTTGACTTCAGTGCCCCTGGGATGCATGAGAATCGAGTGCAAATAAGCATATGGAATAACAGGCAGTTTTCTAATGCTGACTGTCCACTCCAAATGGTCATTACAAAAAGCACCACATACACTATTTATGACACTCTTCTGGCCTTCCATCAGGAGCAATTACAGCTAACGATCATTTAGGAGCAAGTAAGCTCCCACTATCCTGATCTGGAGGAGAGGAAACGGAAAACAAATTTTGAAAGAACATAAAAGAAAGGCTCCCCCCTGACCCCTAATGGGCATCATCAGTACCTATGGCAATCAGCCAGGCTCTAAAACCCATAGGCTGTTAAGATCCAGGCTCAGACATTGGGACACTCTGTTACTACCTCCCAGCTGAAAGCTTTATTATTTCCTAGCAATCCTATGACCCTCTGACCCTCTGAAGTGACTATAGCTATCTGATTTCCACTTGTAAGGTTGTCAATTGCTGTTTCAGTCTGGGTCCAGGGTGGTTTTGTGTACCAGATCATTTGTGTCCATTGTAGAATGGGTTTTAGTACAACTGCAAGATATATGTAAGGCTACTTAATTTTGAGAGTCTTCACCTAATGTTACCCTTAAGTCTTTATTGGCTATAGGTAGTACAATTATAGACAGGAGCTATGGTAATGAGGTAGCTATGTTGGCAATCAAAATGACATGGTGATATTGCAAATTCTCTTAAAATGATGTGACAAACAAAAATTTGTAATGCTAGCTCTGGCTGTAATGCAGCTCAGTGTTGTCAACTAACAGTAGAACGCGGCTGTGTTTAAAGCAGAATAAAACAGCAGACATGCAAAGCTCCCCTACTAAAATCAAGACCAGCACAGACCATAAAGCAGAAGGGCTGAGCTGCTTCTGCAACAGAGGCTTAGCTAACATGCTAGCTAACTAGTCAAGTTAATGTCAGCTACAATACTGCAATACACTACATTTACAACACAATACATATACTACAAATACTCTTTACATGAGATAGCATTGCAAGTAACGTCAAAGTTGAAAAGGTAAAATCAACTACAACAGTTATGGGGTAGGACAGGGCAGTACCTATTGCCTATCAGGAGAGGTCTCCTCCGCTATTCCTCTGTCTCCGTGTTGCTGTCACAAACATTCTATTCTCCCCTTTCTCTTTTGAGTTGAAAATTAGACATTTTTGTGGAACCAGCCTTTGTGGCAAACCTGATGACTTTTTAATCTGGGTAACTCTGGGTCTGCAGAGATTTGTATACATTGGGAGATCCTCATACAAGTTTTTTTGTATGCAATACAGCTGTTGCCATCACTTGAGAAGTAATTTAAGTGTCTCGTGGACTGGTTTCACAAGCCCAAAACGGTACAATTTGATGGGGGTATCATACTTTATCCACTCTGTGACAATAACACAAAACCAATAGAGTTTTCTTATCAGCACATGAAAATCTTTCACACCGGTTTTGATCTATTGAATGCATTTCTTGAAAAGCAAATGTCACAAGTGTCTAAATGGGTCCATAAGAAGTACAAATTGTGTTTGATTCCACATGTTGTGTTGCAAGAAACCACTAAATGTAAGCCTGTTACAACGTGAACTCATTCTTACACAGCAGCTATGCTGATTCAGAGCATATGCAAGTCCTAAATTGTGGTTCAGAATGGATGCTTCACACTTTCAATGCCAATAATCAGTTTTGATACAATTGGCCAAAAGATTATTTCCTTATGAGTCACTATGTGCATATGTTTAGTCAGTATTGGTGTGAGCAACAACTGCATTCATCTGGTTTCAAAACCAGATGGAGTAATATGTGAATGGAATACTCCAATTTACAGTTAACTGTAAATAATTAGTCTAACAACAGGGTAACATTCAAAATGCTGAAAGGATGGTGTCCAGAATACCAACTATTCTTCAGTTAGTTATTACCAACAGACGGGGTGCTGCTGTTAACTAAAATTAACTTGGTAAACATCAAACTGTATCAAGGAATAATTGTAAGATGTGCAGGGTCTCTGGGTGAGAGCATCTACTCAGCAAATGTAATGCAATGTAATCTGTTATAAAAAGTAACATTGGCAGTAGTAATAGTAATATTTTAATATTAACAGTATTAATACTAGTAATAGTAATATTAGTAATATTATAATAGTAATAGTACGTCAAAGTTGAAAACGTAAAATAGTAATATTTTAATATTAACAGTATTAATACTAGTAATAGTAATATTAGTAATATTATAATAGTAATATTACATCAAAGTTGAAAAGGTAAAATCAACTACAACAGTTATGGGGTAGGACAGGGCAGTACCTATTGCCTATCAGTAATATTAGTAATATTGTAATAGTAATTACAATTCCCACCTCAGTTGGGGAAGAGGGTAGAAAATTTATGGATACCAGATTTTAACACAGCTCATTCATTCTGAATTCCAATCTGAAAGACAGAGCTACATCTTATAAAATTAATTCAATTGTATAGTTTGGCTCGGCAGTGCTGACAGGTAG
The DNA here is from genome assembly GCA_019176425.1 of Megalops atlanticus. Lineage (NCBI taxonomy): Eukaryota > Metazoa > Chordata > Actinopteri > Elopiformes > Megalopidae > Megalops > Megalops atlanticus. The sequence continues at coordinate 948,985 of CM032883.1, forward strand.
TTGCTCCAAGCTGGCTACTGGGAGAGTTTCTGAGTGACCTTGTTATGATGTGTGCACACTCAGCCGATGAATGACGGGCAAGTGGAGTTGTGCTTTTGGAACCTGGGGCCCAGTAGAGCTTTCGGGCAGGGACTTGCCTCTACTTGTTATGAGGTCTTCATTATGTATCCTGCTCACCTGTTCCATGAGACAGCCCAACGTTTCCAAATGGTATTTCAATCTGGAATCTGAAATTCTAAGTGGTACACCGCTGGCTGCTCTACAGTGTATGAAACAGGGTTTCTCCAAATCACATTTCTGCAGCGCAGAGCACAGGATTTACATAATTTTGCCTTGCCTCTGCAGCTTGTTTAGTTTGAGTTGAAATTATCCTGAATTTGGAAAGTTGTTCCTTTTTTTCCTATGTTTCCAGGTTCCTGTTGACCGGATACAGCCAGAGCAAAGGGAGAGGGGGCATTCTCTTGTCACCAGTTACCACCAATGTGACTCACTGTTGACATCTGTCACCCGCTATCATCGCGGAGAGGCAGAGCTGCAGCAGAGTTAGGGAAATTGACTCAAAGACTAACTGTGTGAAGGCCAGGCTGTGTGCTGTTCTGTCGCGTTAGTAAAACGTACAGGTTAAGTGTGTAAAAAAGTAATACTGCAAATCACCCTGGATTAGAGCTGCTGCTAAGATTATATGTCATTCTCTTGAGGAGAGAGTGAGGCCTTCACCTCATCTGTTACCTGAACGCCTGAAGATATCTGTGAAACATCCCTCAGGATCTCAAAAATCTGGTATCTCTGTCTGTCTCTGTCAGTATCTTGGTGGCAGTTCCCAAGGTACGTCATTCATTCAAACAAAATCATCTCCTGCAGGAGGTTGTAAACAGAGAAGTAGTATTTGTGTCACTCTTATCAGATAATCCATAATCTGCAGGCATCAGACTATTTCTGCACTGGATGGGCGTTTTGAAGCTGGTGTGGTTTGTTTAATCTTTAAGGTAAAGTATGGTTGGACGCAAGGCAATTTGTGGTCATATTTTGAGAGCACTAGCACTGGTAGAGTTTATTAGATATGCGCTTGTTCTATCAAACCATTTTACATGTAATCAAATCCCCCCATCCCTTTTTAATTTTGGCTGCCAGCCTGTAATATACTTTTAAAAATTTGCACATTCATACTTTCTTGTATCCAGTCTAAAAATGAGTAGATACAAAGTTTGAATGCATGCATTGGGATATGGTACCCTCATATCAATCCATAGGTGATGGAAAGGGGTGATTTGGTCAAAATGGTCAATGGACCATTTACAGTCTGAAACACCCCACAAACAATCTGGGATACTGAATGGAAGCACACAGAACCAGACATTCTGGTATTGCTAATTAAGGCAGCTTCTATCATAAGGTTAAGGGGTCAGGGATAGGGTTAGGGTTTAGGGTAGGACTGTTGTACAACCCCTACTACCCCTGTCCAATATGACCACCTCTTCTCACGTAGACATTTTACCTTCCAGCAGTCCAGTGATTGTAACTGAAGCAATATTCCTTTGTGAACTTAGTATTTTTGTGATGTGTTTTGTGATATATACATACACACAAACATTATACTGTAATATTTGTGTAGGAGTGATTATACTTGGAGACATGGAGCCAAGGTAAGTGCTGTTTATTGTCCTGCTTTTCGTTCTGCTCCAACAGGTACTGCGCAAGGGTGAGTATACAGTTACCGTATTACCCCTACTACTGCTGGCATTATTACCGTACCTAATGTTTTGGTATAAAGCGACTACACTCCTCCCCCCTAGATTATGACCAAAGACAACCAAGACCAAATAACTGTATTGTTATAACCATACTTGTTAAACTCCATATGCAGTGGTTGAATTATACTAACATACCACTAAGCACACTGAACTTGAATACTAATTTCACTCCTGATTATCTCTACATGAACACTTAGAGATTAAGTCTTTTTGGTGCTGTCCACAGCCTTTCCAGATAGTGGCGTTATTTTGGAACATCTTGAGATGGACCAGCCGGAACATCTTCTTGAGCTGTGCTTCCTGTTTGTACTTCACAGCCTGTTGAGTAGTCCAGGAAATCACTGACATCCCCTCTGCTTGATTGTCCTGGAGCTTTAGATGGTAGCAAGTGATCCACATGCACTTTGACTTGATGATGACCAACTTGTACCTCATAGGTTAAAGGTCCCCTGCATTGTAGAATTGTCCCTGGAATCCACAGCTTCTTTGGATTTCTGAAATCATGAACTAAACTCTCTTTCCCAGACTGAACATCTGGATTGGCTTTGCTCGCTTGATCACCACTGCAGACATGTCAGATTTTAATAATGAGAGGTGGGTGCGTGGTTGTCTCTTTAGAAACAGCTCAGCCGGAGTGTGTTCAGTGACTATATGTGGAGTGTTTCTGTATGTGAACAGGAACCAAGGAAGCCGTTGATGGGGTGACACAGACTGAGCTTCCAGTCGAGTCCAGGTGTTCTTGAATGTCTGCACAGCTTGCTCTACTGCTCCATTGGATGCAGGGTAGTAAGGTGGTGACAGAAGATGGCAGACTCCATTATTCTTGAGAAACTGCTCAAACTCTGTTGATGTAAATAGAGGGCCATTGTCTGACACTAACTAACACCTTTGGTAGGCCATATGACACAAAGAGGTTTCTGAGATGGTGTGCAGTCTTCTCAGCCATCGTCTGCTGGGTAGGCAGGACTTCCAGCCACTTTGAATAGACATCTTCTACCAGCAGGTAGTGTTGCTTATTCAGTTCTACAAAATCAACATGTATTCTTTCCCATGGTGCTGTAGCCCATGACCAAGGATGGAGAGGTGCTGTTGCAGGCCTGTTCAGTGTGGTCTTGCATGCTGCACACTGACCTACAAAGTTCTGTATCTCCTGATCTAGTCCAGGCCACCACAGGAAACTTCAGACTAATGCCTTCATCCGTGTTATTCCAGGATGTCCATCATGTAAATCTGATAGCAGTCTCTGTCTGAACTTCTGTGGTATGATGAACCTTGATCCCTACAGAACGCATCCCTGGTCTGTGGACAACTGGTCCTTCCTCACACAGAATGGTCTAAGATCTGGGTTTGGCACAAACTTTGGCCATCCCAATGTCAGATCAAGGACTTTTGAAAGGATTGGGTCATGTCTTGTCTCTTCTGTGATGTCTTTTGCAGATATGGGCAGCTCATCAACATGTGACACCCAAAATACTCCTCCCCCTTCTTCACTTTCAATGTTGCGCTTGCATGGGAGATGTGACATTGCATTTGCGTTGGCATGGTCACTGAACCATCTGTACTGGATGTCATAGTCATATGTTAACAAGACCAAAGCCCAGCATTGCATGCGAAGTGCCGCCAGAGTTGGAACTGCAGATTTGGGACCTAGGATTGTCAAAAGTGGTGTGTGGTCTGTCAACAACACAAACTTTCTACCATACAGGTACTTATGGAACTTCTTGACACCTAAAATTATGCTCAGGGCTCAATTTGAGCATAATTTCATCCACTTGATGAGAGAGTCCTTGATGCAAAAGCGATTGGGTGTTCTTCACCGGAGGGTAACACATGAGAAATAACTGCTTCCACACCATACGGACTAGCGCCACAAGCAAGTCTCAGGGGCTTCTCTGGATCATAGTGTACAAGGCACTTGCTATCTAGGAGATGGTGCTTACAGCTCTTGAGGCATCTTCACATTGTGGAGACCACTTCCATTGTGAGTTGGCTTGTAGCAGTTGGTGAAGTGGGTGCAGTAATGTGGACAGGTTTGCCACAAACTTCCCATAGTAGTTGAGCAGTCCTAAAAAGGATCTCAACTCTGAAACATTCTGTGGAGCTGGTGTGTTTACGATGGCATCTACCTTGCTTGCTGTTGGATGCAGTCCCAGTGCATCCATTCTCTACCCTAGGTACCCCACTGAATCTTGGAGGAACGCACACTTGAAAAGTTTGATTCTCACACCATACTTCTCCAGTCTTGTCATGGCTTGGTCTAATACTGCCAGGTGTTCTTCCTTCATAGGTGTTGACACCAGAATGTCATACATGAAACACACCACCTTCTCCATTCCATGCAGTATTTGGTTCATTGTGCGTTGAAACACTGGTGGAGCTGTGGAAACACCATAGGCAAGATGATGGTATCTGAAGAGGCCTTTGTGTGTGTTGATTGTTAGTTACTGCTCTGATTCAGGATCTAACTGCAGTTGTTGATAGGCGAAGGACAGGTCTAGCTTGCTGAAAACTGTCCCACCAGCCAGAGTAGCAAACAAATCTTCAGCATTTGGAAGAGGATAGTCTTCTGGGAGTATGCATCGATCTACTGTCACTTTGTAGTTACTGCACACTCTCACTGCCTTGTCTTTCTTTGGTCCCATGACAATTGGAGCAGCCCAGTCACTCCTTTCCACTTGTGTGATGATTCCATTTCTCTGTAGGCGCCTAAGCTCTTTTTCCACTACTTCTCTCAGAGCATATGGTATTGGTCATGGCTTGTGGAAAATTGCCTTGGCATCACTCTGCACTCTTATCTTTGCTCTGAAGTCATTGATTGATCCATAGCCGTCCTTGAAAAGATCCTTGTGCTTCTCAAGTATAGTTTCCAGTGTGGGCTGTACATCTTTTTTGTAGCGTTGAAGACTGAAGATTGTCCCCCAGTTCAGCTTTATCTCCTGTAGCCAATTTCTTCCCAGTAACGGCAGTTTGTTGCCTTTTACCACCACAAGTGGCAGTTTCTACTCATTTCCTACATACTTCACTGGCACTAGGATTTTTCCAAGTACAGGGATGATGTCATCTGAAGATGTTAACACAGGAAGATGAAGATGCAGATGAATGCTTGCTGGCTGCGGAGGGCAGTTCTTCAGGTGCTCATGATAAATATACTCTGGAACTAAGGACACTGATGCACCTGTATCCACTTGCATGTTCACAGGTTTTCCAGACAACTCCAATTTGATAAAAATCCCATCTTTTTTTCCTTGAGCAGTGTACACTGTAAACAGGTCCAGTGCATCATCATTACAATCATCAGAGGCATCATTTTCTTCAGTTGCTACTGTCACCATTTGAGCTTTGTCTCTATGCTTTGTTTTCATGCAGACCCTTTTCAGATTGCCAACTTTACCACTTCCATGGCATGTTTCAGTGCAATAGTAGCATTCATTTGGCTGATGGATGTCTTTGCCACATCGATAATAGCACTTCTGCTTTTTCTTGGTAAAGGAGCGCTGTTGTTGAGTTCTTGAATCATCCTGACGGTTGTGACGTGAACCACTACTCTTCTTGTGATGCCGTCTGTCACCTGAAATGCTGCAGATCTTGTGAACTCCCCCTTTTGGATTATCAGCATGTTCTCTTTTGTGTCTTTGTATGCCAATTCAAGAGCAATTGCAATATCACAGGCCTTTTCGAATGTCAAATCTTTTTCAGATAATAGCTGTTTGTGATACATCTCCCCTGAGAGGCCACAGACGAACTGATCTCTGAGCGCATCATTAAGAAATTGTCCAAACTCACAAGTGCTTGCCAATTTCTTCAGTGCAAGAATATGTTCGGTCACCGTTTCATCATCTTTTTGATGTCTTCTGTAAAATCTGAAGCGTTCAGCAATCAGAATGGGCTTTGGCTTAAAATGCAGTGACAGGGCACTTGTGATGTCTTTATATGTCACTTCCAGAACCTTCCTTGGCGCAACTAAATTCTTCAATAATCCATATTCTGTGGGACCCAATAGACTCAGGAACACATCTGCTTTTTTTCTGCAGCAATATCATTTGCCGACAGCCATCTTTCAAACCGTTTCAAATATGAATCAAAACCTTCCTTCTTATTGTCAATTCAGGAACTCTTCCAATCATCGCCATTTCCACAGGTATTTCCCTTCACCGAATTCATTTACAATTTTCCTTCTTCTATCAGCACAATTTTTGCAGTGGCTCTTTCTGTGAATCTCCATTTTGATTTTTTCAGTCTATTCCACTTGCTGTCTCTTGCAATGCAATTTTCTGCCTGTTAAAATTACTCACCACAGGAGGGCAATCTTGCACTTTTCAGGAGCCGTCCTTTCTTTGTCTTGCCAGCTAAGCCCCACCGTTTTGCTAGCTAGCAACTTCGGTTTCTTCTGGACCAGAGAACAGGCAAAATGTCGGATATGGCATGAGTTTCTCAAGACCACATCATCTATGTCCATCAATAACGTGGATTCTTTCGATTTGTCACCTTATTGCCACTGTAATATTTGTGTAGGGATGATTATACTCAGAGACACGGAGCCAAGGTAAGTGCTGTTTATTGTCGTACTTTTCGTTCCGCTCCAACAGGTACTGTGACCTGTTGGACAAAAAAATTTTTTTTTTTTTCCCCAAGAGTCTCCTGAGTGACAGAGCTATTAGAGTGGGAAAAAAGAAAACAGCAAACCCAGAGCAAGAAGAAATGGAGTGATGGCCTTCTGAAAGTGCTGGTCAGTGGTGATTTGAGTGACAGACTCAAACTAACAGCAGAATGGAGGAAATGCCCCAGCATTTGATTCTCGGATCCGCAGCTGCAGCTCAGAGTACCAGGCGACATTTTGTGGCAAATTCCTGTTCATCCTGCAAAGTTCAAATGCCAAAGTTAAAAAAAGGAAAGGTTGGCTTGGCTAATGGCTTGAGCCTCCAATGAAGAATATTACAGTTTTTTACAATCATTTTCACACGTGTCTCAATACCATGTCCACTTTTTCAGAACACTTAATACATTCACCATATTAGTAGGCTATGTGAACTAAACTGTGTATACTTTTGCATTACTTTGATACAAAATGCATTCAATCACCACTTCTTCCGAAATTCATGAATACCTCTGTTAGTCAATGTTTACCACCAGCAAAATTCTGTCCAAATACAGCAAATTTTGCAGACATTTAGATACTCTGTTCAAAACAGTTAACTTTCAGTTCAAAACCTGACAAAATTTAGATTACTGTAGATAGAAATATGCTGCATTTTGAGAGACAAATGAAACTTGAAACTTGCTTGAAGTAAGACAGATTATTCTGATTTTAGCAGAAAGTTTATTCAGTTTTTTTGTTTGCAGCCTTGTTCCCATCTATGCAAAAGTGGTCATATTTGCATTGAAATGTGCATGTATTTAGGCAAAATATAGATGTAGTTGTCGCTGAAGAGACTTTTCCACTATTACTGCTGTATATGTAAGTCATGGGCTATCAGTGAGAAAAAGTGACCCAAGAATGCAACTACAGTAAATTTACCACACTCAATAGTGGTATCTACAGTATTGTGACTTGAAAAACAACAGATCAAAAAGTTGTTTTTGGTGTCATGATAGCTGCTTGGCTTCAAATATTTATGGGGCATGGGGGATTGTAGGGGTGGATAAGATATGCTAAAGATTTTTTTCTAAAGGTTCTAGGCAAGGGAGAATGTTGCAGTAAGTGTGAAATTCATAAAAATTTGACCCAAAATACAGAAGACACCATGGATCAGCATTAGGGCTACAGCAGACTTCTAGTGGTAGTATCATGTGTTGTTGTTTCACTTACTGTACGAGAAATGAAAAGCATCTGCAGACTTTTTGTTGTACTATAGTATACCTCAGAAATTGTAGCATAGAGCTGTCATTTTGCAATGCTTCAAGTTGTTTCTGTTTTTTAGTCCATTGTATTTTGAGTGACAAAGTAGTCTTGCTGGGAGACAGCATTTGCTATAGGTATGGCAGCATGAGTCACTTTTGGGTGAAGTATGAAGTGTTTTGGTGGTTGCATTCAATGTGTACTTTTTTCAAATTTCATGGATTCCCTTCTCAATCAGTGTCAAACAAAAGAAAAACTCTATGTAACTTCAACAAGGTTTGCATACTATTAGATAATGCTTTCAATTAACATATAGCTCAAAATCTTACACACATTTTAAACACTGTGGGCAATGTGATGTGATGCATTTGTACAGAAATATAAAGCTATATATATTTATATAAAAAACCACCTGGTTGTCATTTCAGCTAAAGACCTACCCAGGTTTTTTTTTGTTTGTGCCTGGTTACCACATATACAAAAGGGGCCATCTTTGGATTGGCATTTGCTTTCTTTAGCCTATGTGAGTAAAATGGATGCAGCAAGAGGCAGAAGACATCACGGAAGAGCAAGAACAGTTCTGTCTGAAGAAATCAGAGCCACAATAATCGATCATGTGGTAAATCATGGTCTGTCCCTGAGGGAAGCAGGTCTGAGGGTTCAACCTAGGGATGGTAAGATTCACCAATTCGCATCGGTGCACCGGCATAAAGTTCACAATGTGATTGCCCCGATTAAAAAAATATGCACTGGATACTATTTGGGATGAACTCGGGATGCATCGTTTCTAACATCTTTGCATCGGTAAAATCTGATTTATTTATATTTAATTATTAGTAGAGGCCCTATGCCTTTATTATTTAGAAATGTGACCAATAATTTGTGACCAATAATTTTATATTTAGATTGATTCCTCCTCTCTAAACTGTTTCTCAAGCGTGCTCTCTCATCTCCACTGCTGTCAGTGGCAATTCTTGTCAAGTCTTTTGGTCAAGTCTCGCGCGAGTTGGAGGCGTGTCTGTGGGAGTCACAGATTATCATGGAGGAGGAAGAGCTACATGTTCCACCAAATTGCTACAAATCAAATGTTTGGCAACGCTTCGGATTTTTCAAGAGAGACGGACAATTTGTCAATAGGCATGCAATTTGCAAAATATGCCGTGCTGCTATAAAGAAAAGAAACAGCATAAATGAAATGCGTACTGAGTTGCAGTACTAGAGAAACAAATATGTGAAGTAAAAATAGTACTTTTTTAGTTAATTTATGATTTGCTGTCTGCTTAAGAAGAACCAAAGAAATAAAATCAAACTATCTGTACCATACTGAATTGCATAGCATCATATTCTTTTGCATTGCATCGTACCGCGTTGAATCGCACTGTGTTGAATCAAATCATGTCGGATCGCACTGCATTGTGGTAGGGGTGAATTGTATCGTATGGCATTAGTTGCTTCATATGTATCTTTAATGTATTGGATCGTTGGCAATGCATCAAGATGTGTATTGCATCGGCCTCAGTGATGGAGATGCACATCCCTAGTTCAACCAAACTTGCCTAGATCCACAGTGACATGGATAGTGAGGATTTTCAGGCAAACCAACAGGTACTATATAGTATTCACAGCATTCTGACTGAAGGCATCTGATGGATGTGTGTATATTACAGTAGTACTGTGATTTGAGAAAAGTCTCTAGGAAAAACTGACGCGTCAGTGCACATTTGTCTTTGACTCACTACTGTAGGACCCAGCGGTTACCTCCCACAGGGGGAAGGGGAAGAATATTTACGCCTAAACAGGAGGATGCAATAGTTGAGATAGTCATTGCCAACAACAGCATCAGGCTAAGAGAAATACGCAATAACATAATCGCAGACAGCAACATATTTTCAAACATTGAGAATGTTAGCTCTACAACCATTTCAAGAGTGCTACAGAAACATCAGATCAGGATGAAACAGTTGTACACTGTCCCCTTTGAGAGGAACTCTGAACGTGTCAAGGAACTCAGGTACCAATACGTCCAAGTAATTTATCTAAGGTGATTTTGAACAACACAGCACACACACGCATTTTCTTTGAGATTTTGCACAACGCAGTAAGCTATGCAATTTGTGACTTACGGTACCTTCTCTAATTTACTGAAGAGAGTCATGGAGCTTGAAGTCAGTGAAACTGAACACATTCATCTTTGTGGATGAGGCTGGATTAAACTTGGCAAAAAGACGCCGCCGTGGAAGGAATGTGATTGGGAAAAGGTCAACTGTAGATGCTCCAGGCCAGAGGGGGACTAACATCACCATGTGTGCAGCAATACAGCACACCTTATTGCTTTTCTTGATGAACTGCATGAAAGGCTTTCAGCAGCAAGAGAGCAAGACAGGCAGAATTTACCAATATTTGTGATTGTATGGGACAATGTGGCCTTTCACCACTCCCGCCAGGTCACATAGTGGTTTACAGCCCATCCAAGAATGATGTCGTTATTCCTGCCACCATACTCTCCTTTCCTCAACCCCATTGAAGATTTTTTTTCTGCATGGAGATGGGAGGTTTATGACCACCGCCCACATGACCAGATGTCACTTCTAGATGCAGGTGCTGGCTGCTGGGTGTATGGACATAAAAGTGGAAGACATCCAGGGCTGGATAAGGAACTCTAAGAGATTTTGACCTCGGTGTATGGCAGGAGATAGCATTCGGTGTGATGTTGATGAAAATCTATGGCCAAATGCAGAGGACAGGATGGATTAGGCCAAGCCAACAGTAGACTTCTGAGCCACTGATAGGCAGACAATATATGTGCAAATTAGTGTATACAGTGAAAAGATTGCTAATTGGCATTTTTTGTTAGAGTAATTGATTGTAATGTATTTTTCTTTTCTGTACTTCAATATATTGCACTGTGAGAACAAATGGAAAAATACAGTAAAGCCTACTGAAGAATACTGTTGCTTTTGTGATTTGTTTATCATATATTGTTTTACATTACACAGTAAAAATTGTTATTCTTGGTTTCCGACAAAACATTCATTCATTTACAGTTTACTGTCTGTTGTGAGAGGCAAACCAACAGATCAAAAGTTTCTTCAGCTGCTTGGCTTGCAATATTTGTGGATGATTGTAGGGGTGGATACAGTAAGATTTACGTATTTCCAAGATTCAAGGCAAAGGAGAGTGTTACCGTAAATGTGAAGTACAAAAGTTTGACACCAAATACAGAGGACAAGATGGATCAGCATTAAGGCTACAGTAGACTTCTAGTGGTATTACTGTGGTATACTGTATCATGTGTTGTTGTTTGTAACTTACTGCACTGGAAATGAATACATAACATCTGCATGCTTTTTGTTGTGCTGTAGTAGGCCCATACAGTAACTTTTAGCATATCACTGTAATGAAACATATTGCAGCATTTTAGAATTATTTGTTTGGTATTACAATATGTACTGTAAAGAGATGTCATTCTTTTTTTTCCTTTTTTGCAATGCAACACTACAGTAATCCATGCCAAACTGGAGGATACAGCAACACATTATATATGCAACTTGCAATGCTTCAAGTTGTTAGTGGTTTTTAGTTCATTGCGCTTTGAGTGACAAAGTAGTCTTCCTGGGAGAGAGTCACTTTTGGGTGAATTATGAAGTGTTTTGGTGGTTGTAGTGCATTTTGCACAAAAGATTAACTGTTGTGCTTGTATCCATGGTTGTTAAGCACACTGTTAAGAGTTTTGAAAAAGTGGGCGTGGTATTGACCTAAGTGTGAAAACGGTTGGAAAAAAACTAATAATAATATCAGGAAAGTTGAGGAAAGGACAACAGAGAAGCGATTGAAAGTTTCCTCTATGGTTCACGTCAGTGAGGACATGAGCTGCAGGACACCAAACAAAGCAGTTAATGCAACCTGAGGTGTTTTTTTTGGAAAAAAACCCATTGAATTATTCATGGCTCAGGGAAGGTGCAAACGTCGAGTCCCATCAATGCCAATGAATTCAGATGAAATGAGACAGGCAGCTGTGATCCAACTACACCCGCGCCCCCATGTGGAGCACAGTTGGAAGGTGAGAGGCAGGCACAGACAGCACCCGACATTCTGATGCTGTGGTGCTGGGCAAGCGGGGCAGTGAGCAGGCGCAGGAGTTGATCCTCTTTGCGACGATTTTTCAAAGTGAAATGATTTCATAAGTGCAGACATACACCTGATGCTTTAACATATGTCTGGAGGCTACAGTTCCCCTGGTGCAGTGGTTTCCACTTTAGGAAAAGAGTTACAAAAAATAAAAGCTCAGAAATCTTCAGAATCTTCATTGATGCAGAGGTACCCACACAGGCACACAAACACACTGTAGTTTCTTAAGAAAATATCACTTAAGAGGAACTTAAGTTATTAGGTAACTAATCTCATGTTGTTAAACTTCAAAAACAACTTATTAATATTAGCAATTTATTAATCATAATGGGTTGTTATTCATCCAGGGTATGGTGTGTAATCATTATTAGGTGTAATTGCCAAAACAAAAATGAATGTAATTAATTAATTCATGTCTTACATCATTATTTATTAGTGGTATTTGCACTAATTGCACACATTTGGTGTGTGTTTTGTGTATGTGTGTGTGTATGTGTGTGGGTGTTTTCTTGTAAGTACTTGTGTGGAGGAAGCTCATCTGGACAATCAAAAACCATGTAAGGTTCACATCGGTGAAGAGTGACCCCTGGATCTAATCAATTCCATCATGCTACTTTAAGGTAGAGTGACATTCAGTCAAAGAAAATCAAACCTCCTCTGCATTAGAGCTCCATATTACAATAAAGTGATCCCTGGATTCAATCAAAATCATTAAGCCATCATCAGGGGAATTAAATAGAATATCATTTAGTTGTTTGTTTTTGACTGAATAAAGTTATTCTTCAGAACAGCTTGGTGGCTTCGATTGAATCCAGGGCCCAAGTCCAAGAGCCTGCTGCAAGTGAGACTTCTGCATGGCCAGGGTCAGAGACTTGCATGCAGTCCTCAGATTAACACATGGCTTTGTACAGCTCTCTCCACTGAAGTGAAGGGACACTGATCCTTAGCTGAACAGCGTTAAATTAGGTGCTTGAGTTTAGGCATGGAAGCACATCACATCCTCACATCCTCTATCTATCTATCTACCCATCCATAAACTTTTGCCTTCCTAATTATAAAAGGTTTGCCTAGCACATGAGGAAATGTATAATTTACATTCTATATTGTATCATCCGTCACAGAGAAACCAGTGAAGAGCCTCGGGAAGGTCTTCAGTTGCAGCTTGAAGGACACAGGCTCCATCAAGGCTACTAGTGCCGACCTGGAGGGCTGGTTGAGAGCTGTGGACAAGTCTGGGCTCCCTGGAAGATTCAAGGCCTGGGTCTACCAGCACGGGATCCTCCCAAGAATCCTCTGGCCCCTGCTCATCTGTGAAGTCCCCATGACTGCTGTAGAAGGCTTTGAGCGCAAAGTGAGCAGCTATCTCCGCAGATGGCTGGGCTTGCAACACAGCCTGAATAGCAATGGGCTGTATGGGAACAGCAATAAGCTCAGGCTCCCCTTTAGCTCTGTCAGGGAGGAGTTCATTGCGGAACAGGCACGAGAACACCTGCAGTACACCGAATCAAGGGATACCAAAGTGTCCGGTGCAGGGATAGTTGTGAGGATGGGGAGGAAGTGGAAGGCAGCTGAGGCAGTCCAGCAGGCTGAAGCTCGGCTGAAGCACAAGGCCCTGCTTGGGAGTGTGGCACAGGGCAGGGCCAGACTCGGGAGCTCAACATCGACCAGATATGACACTGCCAGCAGGAAGGAGAGGCGGAAGCTGGTGCAGGAGGAGGTGCGTGCTTCAGTGGAGGAAGAGCGAACAAGCAGATCTGTGGCAATGCGACAACAGGGTGCCTGGTTGAAGTGGGAACAGGCGATGGAGAGGAAGGTCACCTGGCAGGACATCTGGAAGTGAAACCCCAGAGGGTCAAGTTCTTGATTGAGGGGGTCTACGATGTCCTCCCCAGCCCATCCGACCTGTTCACATGGGGCAAAGTAGGAACACCCACATGCCCCTGTGTTCCAAGACAGGGACCCTCGAGCACATCCTGAGCAGCTGCTCCAATGCACTGGGCGAGGGGCGCTATCGCTGGAGACACGACCAGGTCCTTAAGACCATCGCTGAGGCAATCAGCAAGGGGATCAGCGAGAGCAGATATGCCCACGCCACAGCCAGGACAATCATGTTTGTCAAGTAGGGAGAGCGGCCGAAGAAAAGACCCAAGGAATGCTCTGTTGGTTTGCTCTCCACGGCACAAGACCGGATGATGGCTGTTGACCTGGAGAGGCAGCTGAAAATCCCATCACACATCGTCCAGTCCTTGTTGAGACCAGACATCATCTTTGGCCTCTGAGGCCACCAGACAGCTCATCTTACTGGAGCTAACAGTGCTCTGGGAAGAGAGGATGGAGGAGGCGCACGAAAGGAAGAGGGTGAAGTACCAGGAGCTGGTGGAGGACTGCTGCAGGGATGGGTGGAGGAACAGGTACTTTCCAGTGGAGGTGGGCAACTGGGAGTTCGCAGACCATTCCCTCAGCAAGGCCTACGGAACCCTGGGCAAAACAGGAGCAAGCAGGAGAAGAGCCATCAGCAACAGCCTGGAGGCGGCAGAGAAAGCATCTAGATGGCTCTGGCTGAGAAGGGGTGACCAGTGGGGGCAGTAGAACACTACTTGGACACAGGCCGAGGCTTGATCAACCTCGGTCGGGTCACCTGGAAGAGGGTGTCTGTTGTGAGACCTGAAACACCTGAGGACTCCAGGATACAACACTGATGATGTGTCCAAGTTTGTGCATCAGAGAATGTATGAAAAACTATCAGTGCTGTAACTGGTGCTTTGAAGTGGGACTGTATGAAGAGAAAATTGAATGGAAAATCTGATTCTGAATGGAAAATGTAAAGGGATGTGAAAAAGTAAGGGGCTTTGATATAAATTTCAGGACCATACAGTTGAACATTAAGTACACAAAGTGTACTTAATTGTGTATTTATTGTAAAAGGAAAATGATCTGTCATTGTCCTGTATCTCTTTATCTTTCTGTCAATCCTCCATACTATCTGTTTGTCTTCCCCTCTCTCTTTCCTCACTGTTTTCAACCTCTTTATTGTTCCCCTCATCAGTTCTGTTTTGCTCAGTGTGTTTGCTGTTATGCAACAGTGTGGACAGGCATCTTTTTTTTTTTACCAGTGCTAGCCTGAACCTACGATGGAGTATTAGGGCCACATTGAGGAAAAAAAAATCTGAGATTTTGAGAATAAGGTCATCATATTACGAGAATAAAGTTGTAATTTTACAAGAAACAAGTCATAATATAATGTCGTAATTGTAGGCTACGTGTTATTTTAGAGGGGAAATATCAGAAGAGCAGCCTGCCGCCTGTGTTAAAATGCGTCCATCTTTGGTCAAAAATGGTGTTAAATGACCCAAAGTTGACTTGCGTGTTTTAATCATTTAATGTAGGTGCTAGTGCAGTTATTTGAACATTTCTTTACACTTACACTTAACTACACTTGACAAGTGAACAAAAATATATGTTTTATATTCTGGACACTTCCTGTTTGCACGGCATCTTTTGGCATGTGCCAGTACAGAAATCCCATTGTAAAATATATTGTATTGGATAAAACAGATGTGAGGACAGGCATACTTGCATATGCAGTCAAGTTAATCAGAAGTTTTTCCTTTTTTCATTACATTTTGTCACAGCTCTGTTTATGTGCAGTAAGTTGACATTAAAGCAATTCAACTGAAACAAAAACACGGGTATTTAATTGAAGCAGGGAATCTGCACCTTTTCAAATGGGAACCAACTTGATAAAGAGCACACAAATCCGGGTAGATTATTACTTAGCTATAAAATTGGCAAGTGCCGTTCAACATGCATTATCATAAGTATCAGGACCTTGCACAATCCTTTCAAAGTCCTGATACTTATGATAATGTGGGTCTGATGTGCCAAAAGATTAAGTATTTCATTATTTGGGAAACCTATATTAAAGTATCACTTCACAAGATGCTCCACGTTCCTCATTCTCTTAAAATTATGACTTTATTCTCGTAATATAATGATTTTTTTCTTGTAAAATTACAACTGTATTCTCATAATATTACAAATTTATTCTCGTAATATTACAACCTTATTCTTGAAATCTCAGAATTTTTTTTTCCCCTCAATGTGGCCCTAATACTCTGTCATATGAACCCCAGGCACTTGGTTACTTTTTTGAGTAATTGCTCTGACTGTTGTGCACTCTGAGCAATTATTACCCAGTGCAGGAGTGTGCTAATGCAATTGGCTGACACAGGGCGTGCCATCCGCGACTGGGGGCTCTGTGATTGTCCTGCTGTTCAGGGTCCCAGCAGGGTACAGATTGATCACACTGAACCTAGACAGAGTTTATCTGGTGGGGGTAAAAAAAGATAAACACTGCTACTTTCATCAAACCATTTACAATTTACATTTAATCATTTGGCAGACGCTTTTATCCAAAGCAACTTACATAGGTTACTGTTCCTTACAATGTTATCCATTTATACAGCTTGATATTTACTGAGGCAATTGTGGGTTAAGTACCTTGCCCAAGGGTACAGCAGCAGTGTCCCCAGTGGGGATCGAACCGGTAACCTTTCGGTTACAAGTCCTGCTCCTTAACCACTATGCTACACTGCCGCCCCAAACCAGGACTGTGATCCACCGCCCCCATTCCAGACTGGGATTATTTCCAATAACTGCTGCAAAATAATATGTGGCACATTTTCTTTTTTATTTTGTTTAGACAAAGGAAAAAAAAAAATTTGTGTGTGTGTGTGTGTGTGTGTGTGTGTGTGTGTGTGTGTGTGTGTGTGTGTGTGTGTGTGTGTGTGTGTGTGTGTGGGTGTGTGTGGGGGGGGGTGAAGTAAAACCATGGTGAATTCCAAATTCAAGAATGTTACTTGAAGTAATATTTAATTTAGCAAGAGCGTCTTTGTAAATATGACATAAGATGACCATAGGACAATCAGCCAAAAAGGGTAAGGAGACTGTAGGTGCATATGAATGTTAATGAAAACATTATAGGCTACACAGCAGCACACAGGTTACCACTGATGCCTGGCATCTTTGCGAGCCTTTGATATTTTAGCACTCATTTCATGTGGCATCTAGTCGGCCCCAGGCATGCGTCCTTGTGTGATGGAGTCCCTGAAATTAGAGCACAGCCCTTCCCTGTGGGCATTTTCTTGTGGGCTCCGTCTCTGAGATTGCCGTCTTGGGCAGAGGAGGGGGCTTTGCCCTGGCAGCATCCCTCCTGAGAAAACAAAGTCTATGCTTATCTCCAGGCCGGGTGGAGAGCCGCTTATACAGGGGGTGGGGGCCGGGGGGGTCCACCTCTCCATTTTCTGATAAAAACCAGGCTCCTGCTCTCAAATCCGAACTGACCCCACTTCAACCTGAACATGTCAATCAGCCCTGAGAGTCGACACTTATCAGAGCTCAGCACCTTCTGTAATTCCTCCTTCTTTAAAAACATACATCCCTCCTGCGACACTTGTTGGGCCACACTGTGGGACGGCAGTGGAATGATACCAGTGCACTATCGCACTCCCACACAAAAACTGGGGGGTACTGTGACATCAGAGAAGGTTAGGGGAAGAAATGGACAAGGTTCTTACTTTGCATGCTGGCATGACAAGGCCACTGTTATTAATCAAGGTGAGGACTCCTTTGTCTTCATGCTTGCAGCCTGTGACACCTCCTTTGTAAAGATGTTTCACCAGGAGGTGAAATGGACCATTGAGAAGAGGGCTGCTTTTTAACAGAAGCCACAGACCACAAGGACATTTTTAATGAACAGCTGCTCAGATTGTCCAGAGACCCACGGTGCTGTGCCACAGCTGCTGAATTGGGGAGTTATCGGCACTTTCCTTTTTCCATCTCCATGTTGTGCTGGAGACAGCAACCAGCAACACATGGGTTCTCCTTTCAGGGATGAGAGAGCTGGCAGCAGGAGAGGGGAAGAAGCAATACCCCTGGCTCTCTCTTGCAGGAAACTGGAGAGCAACACTCTTAATCAGATATCAAAAATAATGTTGTTTGAAGTTTAAAATATCCATTTTTATTGTTGTTAGATTCTCTGTCAATGCTCATCAATGGATAGATTTCAGAAATTAGCTTCTGCTATAGACACATGTACATTTACACTGGATATTGCATGTTTACTTATATCAGTGTATGTTGTTGTCCCTAACAGATAACAATATTACTATCATATTTATTATTATACTCAGAAGGCACCTACATGTTTTATATGGCTTATATTCTGCATATTACCCCATTTATGCAACTGAATATTATTGAAGAATCTTGAGTTTAAGAACCTTCAGTACCTCTCCAGGAGCTGCCCCACACTGGGCTCAATGCCCACCATGCAAATGCGTGGCTTACAGTTGTACACAGTTCTTGAGGAGGAGACAGGTCAAGCGATAACTGTTTACATGTCTTTATTCTCAGTAAAAAAAAATGTTTAATGAAGCAGCTGGAGATCACACTGCCAAAAAAAGATAAAATTTTGTATGACATTGAAAAAACTTTCAAATACAAAACAGTTCCAAAGGTTCTGTATTGCCCCTCAATGCTTCACATCTGGCAATGAAATTCAGAGTCCTATCCAGAGTTCCTTTGTGAATGCTAAGTAACTAGCCATTTAAAATAAATAAATACAATATAAATACAATATAAAACTTTACATAGCTTTAAGATTGTTGGGAGCTCAGACACAGAAGTAATCAATTTAAGTGACAATGAGCCTGGTGTTCTTCATAGTCTTGCGAGTCATTTCCAGCTGAAGAATCCGGTACGCTTTTTACCTTGTCCCTGTGAACTCGAGCTAAAAGCAAAAAAGAAATGCCATCTTCAACAGCAGGAATTAAACATTAACGGAAAAGGTGAGGAAATGCATACAAATACACATAATTCATAACAGATGGAGGTGTAGAAAATGTACAACCTAACCTTGAAATGGTCAACCATGAGAAAACATAGGAGGCTTGCCGGGAGCACATCTTCAAATGGCAACATGGTGCGTGTGTGTGTTTGTGTCTGTGTGTATTCTAAAGGGAAGGACTACATGACTGTACTCTACAATCCACTCTTTCAATCTTGATGCCAGCTCTAATTAATTAAAGAAAAGAGAGTGGGAACGGAGTGGCAATCTCTAAATCTGTCCTCTGAAATACTTGTTTAATTTTAGCTCCATGTTTTATGACAAAGCTGAAGAACGAGAATGTTACCTCTACCAGCCACGTCTCTCACCCTCTCTCTCTCTCACCCCCAGTCCCTCTCTCTCTTACTCCTTCTCTTTCACTATCTCCTTCTCTTGGTGTTGCTGTTGTTCTTTTTCCACTCTCTCAACTCCCTTTTTCCCCTCCATTTGCTACATGACTCTTCTCTGCCATCTCTTTTAAGGTGTGATCTATATTCGATGACATTTTAATGAGCGTTTTCCCATTTCTGGGAGTCTTATCGCTTCATTAAAAAAAGGTGGGGTGAATAATACATCTGAGAATGAGACATCCCACGGAACATCACAGAAGTGCTGTAGTGGTGAAATAGCAAGGTGCTTTTGCTTTACAGAACTCCTTTTCTGGCTAATTATCAGAATGAAGGTGTTCTTTACTTATTTTAGTAGACAAGTGGTGGAGAAAACACACATGTGCGCACACACAAACATACACATTTGCTCAGGGCCTTTCGCTTAGCCATTTTTTTCCCCCACAACTGATAGGGCTACTGCTTTGCAGCCGTGTGACTTTGCCTCTTTGCCGTGTGGGGCCAGGGAGCAGACTTAAGTGCTCCCATGGCTAACCCAGCTACACTCTGGCAGCTTAATTGGCCCACTTCCTGTCGGCGAGGCACCTTAGCACATCTTAACTGGCTCCCTTTTAAGTGGACTGATGATCTGATTGGATGGGTGCGCGGCAGGTTACCACGGACACCTGGACTGCTTGGCAGTGTTGTAGTACTCAAGTCCAGGACTCAGACTTGACTTGGACTTGAGTCACGTTTTTGGTGACTTGGACTTGAACTCGAGTCATCATGATTGTCACTCGGACTTGTACTCGGACTTGACAGTTTAGGACCTGGACTTGGACTCAACAGTTTGCCACGAAGGACTTGGACACAAATATGTGACCCACCTGTTGTGCTTTTGTTCTGCCTGTGTTGTTGATGGAAGAGAGAAATAATGACAGGCAGATCGTCCACTCCAGAAGTTCTGCCATCTCTGTGTTGTCACTAATCAGCGCATATTTCTCCCAGCTAAGCCTTATGTAATCATTCTAACCTTTTTAGAAGAAGAAAATTGCTGCACTTACTTTACATTATTTCACTAACAGATTGTGGTATTAAAAAGGAGCGTTATCTTGACTCCATTCTGCTGTGTTTCTCGGATTATTACCACATTCCAACGTTTTATGTGAAGCTCCAACAAAACGAAAAGTAAACTAAACAACTTCCCATTCTCATCTCTGGATGACTAAAAAGTGACTTTTTCCACATACTCGTCGGGCCATATGTATCAATCTTTGTGTACAATTTGCCGTAAAACCATGTGTATTCACAATCTCACAATTTGTGTACAGGTTTTTTGTCAGAGTTATCAAACACCACGTACGCCTGATTGTCTTAATAAATCTGAGCGTAACTCAAATCAGCGTGAGATTATGTGCACATGAACGCGCTTAACGTCCACTCCCACAATTGTTCTTATATGGACCAAGGCACGCCTTTAACTTGTCGATTTGCATATTAAAGATCCCAGGTAAATCTGAGTGAAATGCAGAGATTGATGTTGAGGATCAATGGCAGGATGTAAGAAAAGAAATTATTTGGACACGGAGATAGAGGTGATGGTTGATGAGGTGGAGAGGAGAAAAAATGTCTTTTTTGGAGGCCAGAGTAGTGGCATTTCAAATCAACAGAAAAATGCGGAGTGGCTCAAAGTGGTGACTGCTGTGAATGCAGTTTCACCAGAGGTGCATACGGTGGAGGAGAAGAAAAAGAAGCGTTCGGATTTTAAACCTGAGTGTCCTTGCACCATTTAGGGAATCAGAGCACTCGGAACGTAGGTCTACAAGATGCAAAATAATAGAATTTATGAATGATTCTAACTACTAAAAGATGACTGCTAAAATCAACAAAATAATAGCCAACAGTGTCAGGGTCATTAAGTAAAAAAAACTTTATCAAAAAAAAGATAATCAGATCGTTTTGTCTGTCTTTCTGCTCATGCCATGCAGCTCTCACGCTCTCTCTCTCCCTGTCTCTCTCGTTGATCGAGTTGTGCCATTTCCAACGAGTATTCCAACGTTTCCAATATTTTTGTTGTTTGTGCTATTTTTCTATAGGGCACTTAAACTTAAACTAAAAATTAAACCCCCCCCCTTGCCCCCTCATAGTGCCGGGTGCAGACACACTGGTACTGTGTGCGCTTATTCCTTTTTTTGGCCTCTCATTTAATACTGGCTTCACCACAGCTGTGAAATAAATGTATTATTTGATTTTGAAACAGTAGTCTTGTGTTGTTGTTGTTACTTAGCCTTTCAGAGGCTATTGCATGGTTAAATCAATGAATTTCAGTAAACCTACCACCAGACCAATTTTAGCTGACCTGGCAATCTGCCCCAAGTATTCCAATTTCATATAATAGCTATGACGCACAAACACATGTAAAAGGTAAGGTAGGGAACTGCATCTAGTCAAAACGCCACTATATTTCCATCCGCAGGATGAAAAAAAAATGCAGAAATAGGCAATAGCAAAAAGATAATCTACCATTTTACTATATAAAAAGATTTGCCCCCTCGCCATTTTTAACTGTCCCCCAAGTCACTTCATCCTGGCGCCGGGACCTGGCGCAATAACACTTATCAATGATTGACACAAGACCCGTTTAACTTGCATCACCATTAGTTCCTCTTGGTGTCGCCAATCTGCAAATTACAATTTTTATGCATACACCACCTCGAGACCATGCACAGAGGTACACGTTTTCCTGGGAAGTATCTTTTCATAAATACCGTTTGATTTTAGTGCATATGCACCGTTGATACATGTGGCCCATAGAGTTTTATTTCGCTGTCAAGCTGAGGCCTACCCCTAGTTTACCCCTAGTTGTATTTACATACACTGGAAGTGAAGTCCATCAATAAAAACCTGAAGTTGTTAAAAATCTTCATGGTGTAACAGTGTTAATTCCGTTGATGAAAACCGTGATGAAAAATTTTTGTCAACAAACCTTTTTCCACGACCAAAATGAGGCAATAACAAAATAAAAATGCACCTTTGGAAATAAAAACTGACAAAATATAGTACAATTTTCGTTGACGAATAATAAAACGATAATGTCTGACAGATGAATGGACAAGCAATTTAGCTACCATATATATATATATTTTTAAATCGAATTACGTGCAGGGACTCACTTTACAAAATATGCATAACTGTGTACTGCATGCTTATGCTTATGTTGATATACAGGTCCAGGTCATGCTGTGCCGCCAATGGAACACTCAGAAGAAAAAAAGAGCCAATTTATGGAGAAAGTGTATCTATATCACTAGTGCTATTGACAATAAAAGACAATGCAGACCGTCCGGGTACAAAATCGGTGGGAAAAACAGTACATACGTCGAGGCATTTGAAGGCGCACCAACCAGTAATATATGATAGGCTAAGTTCTAGCTGAAAAAAAAAAGTTAGCTAAAAGCAGACAGCTAGCTTTTCTTGTTCACTCGACTTGTTAACTTTAATTGTGCATATCGGTAGCTAAGTTGTTTGGGTGCAGGATGAACATTACATGAACAACCTACTAAGTCAATGTTCCTTGAACAGTATTATCTAGCTAGCTGGACTGCTCCTTAATTCGGACTGCCTGTTACTTTCCCAATCTATAGCATAGATACAAACAGCACTTACTATCGCTCTTGCCATTTGGTATTGGCAAGTTAGCAAGCTCATAACTAGGATATCCAGCAATGCTAGCATTGTTCTGAGCTAGGTCCTACACTGTAAGACAAAGTCAGTGGAAATATTGTCTTTTTTCACTTTGTCGTTAGGAACAGTATTGCAAATGAAGCGGTGGCTAATATGTGTTACTTGTTAGTGCTTAGGTTAGCTTGCCACCGCAATAGCGATCATTGGCGCTGTTTGTTTACAGGTCAACTAGTGTACAGTGTCCTTTTATACTTGTGTCGTAGAGATATTGTAAATTCATAAACATTATTATAATCTTTGACTGTTTTCATGTACCATGTAAATATTATGCTAGTTAGGTTTTATTATTGTGTCCGCTTCCACTCACGCTAATCCTAGTGTGAATGTGGTGACCGCAAGCGAGAAGCACCAATCTGATAATAGCCTGAGTTTTGCTTGACTCAGTTCTGGGTTGAGACTACTGCTAATGCTATGTTCCAGATGCGCAGTGACAATGCCCTTATCATTAAGTCTCGTGTTCCTTATTTGTCCAGCACTATAGTATGTCCTTGATGGTCATTTGCACTACTATTCCTAACATATAAGTGACATACTATATTTGCACTGACTTTGTCTTATACAGCATACAGTGCATGGCACAACCTTTCTGTATGTCACTGTATTATTAAATGCATCAAGTTTAGGCTACAGCTAGGAGGCCCGGCCCTGAGAAGAAAACCTAAGGAATGTAGCTGGCTTAAAAACATCTGTGTGCTTGATGAAATGTCACTGTAATTTGCAATAAAATTTGCAAATTGACTAAAATGTGACAAAAATGCATTTGCCTAAAATAAGACTAAATCTTCTATAGTTTTCGTCAACTAAAACACGACTAAAACTAATAATAATTTAAAAGACTAAAATGTGACAAAAACTAATATGAATTTTAAAGTAAACTATTCCTTTACCCATACCAATGTAGCTGAATGCCAAGGTAAGAGTTGAACATCACCATTGTAGAGTCCTCTGTGCTTTCTCCTGGCATGACGTTTACAGAAAATATCTGAGAGATCATCTCAATGTGTTGGTGGCCTTTGACACTATGGACACTCCGATTGGCCTGTCTTACCTTGTTTAACTTGGGATTTTAGTCTCTGCCCTGACCTTAGGGCTGTGCGATATGACCAAAATCTCATATCCCGATAACGATTTTCTGGAAATTCAACGAATAAATAGTTTATATAAAATGACCACATGGAAAGGCCTATTTCTTATTACATTTTGAATTATATACTCAGCAAATAAAAAGTACTTTTTTTTCAATTTTCAATTAACCCTAACGGTCACACCGGTGTGATTAGCCGTTTAACGCGTATGCTAAAACCGGTGCGATTAAAACACTAGATTGGAAAAATTCTAGCTAATTTTAGCTTTGATAGCTTTAATATTAAAAAATATAGCAAATGCTAACTGAAAAATATGAGAAGCTTAATAACACTAATGAAAACATAACAAACCATGTAACGTACATAACATAAAAATAAGTCACGTGCGAAAGGGTTAAGCATGTAACAAAATAAATATTAATGTATAAAATATAAAAAGGTAAACAGAAAACACTTTACAACTATAGGTTCTGTGTCACGTTTACTCTCCTCCATGTTTGTTTGTGTTGGCTTTATGCTAATTTCCTGCCTGCATCCGTGCCGTGTGGAAGAATGCAAAACGTCGTCCAAATGACGAAAAATATTGCCGTAAAGTGTGTGATTTATGACACAAAGAAATAAACGATAGATCATGATATGAAACAGACATTTTTCTATTGTCACACAATATCTATTGTCATATCACACAGCCCTACCTGACCACATTCTCCTCTTACCTAGCAGACTGCCCTACCCAGGTGCCCTGGAGATCCTGTATCTCAGTTCTTACTGTTGGTACCTTGGAGCGTTACTCTTCTCCTCTACACCTGCTCTCTCAGGGAAACATTCATGACAGTTTCCCTGAGAGAGATTTTTTTTATCCCCCCCCCATATGCTAGCCCACGCTACAGACCTCTCTGTTCATTTGACAGTCATCCCAAGCTGATCTAATGTTTCACTTCTACCATCACCCTGGAGGGCACAACTCTGACTTCGTCCAAGACTGAAAAAAGAAGGGCATCATAGCACTGACCCACAACTGTCACTTTTTCTGACCCACACTGTTGCAGCTTCCCCTTCCCTGACTAGGCAATTCGATATTTCCAGGTCATCCGAATGTTACAGAACATATCGCTGTAGCATGACACTTGGCTCAATGTGGTTCTGTACAATATTTCCTGATGATCATCAGTTGCTCTTGCATGAAGGTTCCAGCCAAAAAATGAATAGAGGAATTTATCATTGCAGGTAGCACCGCTAAGACAGAGATGCTCTGTGCACCTGTCACCTTGCCTGCAGTTTTGGTGGATCTGCATCAATGTCACTCTGATGCTTGGGTGGAAGGGTTGTAGGGGGTCATTGTAGGGATGTTCACTTTCCCAGCCTGGGTACAGTAATGAGCCCTTCAGTGATCCAACTCCCCAGTGCCTCAGCCTTTCTCTCCTAATGAGACTCAGGCTGCACCATTCCCCAACTGTCCAGCTCTCCAGTTCTGTCACCCTGAGCGGTAATGAGGTATCCAAGACTGTATTTTCTCCTGGAGACCCCCAACCCCCCCCACCACACACACCACCTCCTCTTTGCCCCCCGGACTCCACCATCTCTTAATGGTATGTTTGTTTGCCTTTTCGCACAGCTTCCCTTTTAAAGGTAAAGGCTCCACTCATATGCCCCCATCGCCCTAAGAGTCTCCAGACTTCCTGGGGCTGACAATAGTGGAGAGCTTAATCCAATGCACGATGACATGTCTAGTGATTGCTTTGTTTCTTCTTTCTATTTGAATGAGGAAGGGAAAAAGTGCCTCTTATTATAACCTCTTATATTTGCACATAAGGTCAGAATTTGATTATTGTTGTTGCTCAAACTGATGTGGGCTGAGTCCACGTTCAGACCCAGCAAAAAAGAGGCAGAGGTGAGGGTGATCACCTGGACAGCATGACTCATTTGTGCCCTGCATCTCATCATGGGTTCTCTAAAGCAAGGCCTGTTATTTTTTAGATATGCGCACCTATTCCTTCGAAATCTGTGTTTTCTCAGGTGTATATTTTGCAGACATTGCCTGGGGGTTACAACCATGCATTTCAAAGGTACAGGTTATACTACAGTGCCCTCTAAAAGTATGTTAACGGTAGAATGGAATCTGTAATTTTTGCCATTAACTTAAGGTGTTTGGATTTGAAATGAAAAGATGAATGTGAAATAAAAGTAGAAACTATCAACTTCTATTTACTGGTATTCAGATGCACATACATTTTACCATTTTAGAGAAATGGCTGGTTTTGTGTTGAGTGCCCCCATTTTCAGGGGAAAGGTAAGTCAACAAATGACTGACAGGTGTAACTCATTACTCGGGTGTTTCCTTCTGCATGGATTGTTCAGACAAAAAAGGGCAGTGTCTAGCCTTGATTTCAGCCTGTCCTTTCATCTGTGGAGATTGCACCTGGAGCAAGATTGCATACACCAGCATGAAAACCAGAGAACTGACTATGGCATAAAAACAGCTTATCTGTAAGAACCATAGCACTGGAAATGGCAAGCACAGCAGTTTGGAAAGTTCTGAAAGACAAGAAACCACTGGTGGACTTCAAACTAAACACAGAACAGGTCACCGACAGAAAACAACTGCAGCCGATGACAGAAATATCCTAAGAGCTGTGAAGAGCCAGAAGAGTTCTGGAGCAAAGTTTCACGGACTGATGAGACCAAAATAAACCTTCAACAAAGTGATGGAATACCAAAAGTGTGGAGAAGGATAGGAACTGCCCATGATCCAAACCATTCCACCTCATCTGTGAAACATGGAAGAGGTAATGTCATGGCCTGGGCATGTATGGCTGCTTCTGGAACTGGTTCACTTGTCTTTATTGATGATGTAACAGATGATGGCAGCAGCAGGATGAATTCAGAAGTGTACAGACAGAATTTGTCTGGCTATGTACAAAGCAATTCCTCCAATCTCATTGGCTGGCACTTCATCCTGCAACAAGACAATGACCCCAAACACACTGCCCATGCAACCAAAGCTTTTATCAATGGAAAGTTTTAGACTTGCCAAGTCAGTCACCAGATCTAAATCCAATTGAGCATGCATTTTACTTGCTGAAGAGGATATTGAAGACAGAGAGCCCCCATAACAAACATCAACTGAAAGCAGCTGCAGTAAAGACCTGGAAAAGCATTTCCAAAGAAGATACCACACGTTTGGTAATGTCAATGGGACTTGATGCAGTCATTGCATAAAAGGACTTTGCAACCAAATATTAGACCTTATCTCTTTGATTTGTTTTGAAATTCATCTCTTAACTTAGTTTTGCACATCTGAAGAAGGGGACTCAACATTAAAATGGCTCTTTCTATAAAATAATGAAAACATATGTGCATGTAAATGGCATGAAATAAAAGCTAAAAGCTAGTCTCTACTTTGGTCTCATAGTCATTTTTTGATCTCAAATGCAAATGCCTGAAGTAGCAAAAATACCAAATTTCACTGTACCTTTTGGAGGGTACTGTAAGTGAAGACTCAGTTGCTGTGATAATGCTAGAATAAAGTTGAAAATTAGGTGAGCTCAATAGATATTTCATTTTCAAGACTTGAGAAATTCTGTGATTGAAGTGTGCTCCTTTATCAACATATACATCTGGATCAATGGCTCAGATCCTGTCACCCTCTCATCCTCTTGTTTAATTTATCAAACCGGTAGATTACATTTTTACCGTTAGCCTATATTTATATATTATATATACGTATAAATTAGGTTCCATTGGTGTATTTCATGGCTTTTCCCTTTCTGTAAACCCTTTTTGGAATGGACAGTTGTACATTAGGCCCGTCTTACCATGACAACCTCTGCACTCGTGCAGGAGCACTGAAGCGAGACGAATGCAATCCTCCCAGGATGCTTGCATGCAATCCAATGGCCCTCAGTCCACTGCAGTGAAGAGGGGCGCTAATTAGAGGATAGCCACTAACCTCACTGACATCACACATGCAAATCACAGGCGACTGATTACTTGCACGCTATCTAACAGAGGTGAGAAGGGCATATACCCTGGTGGACCTACCAACCCCTGTTCCTGGTGAAATGAAGCCAGTTTGCTCCACTGATATGGGATTTCAGCCACTGGCTACCCAGCTGATGGTACAGCTGGGATCAAACCCAGACCACAGGGCTTAGGCTGCAGTAGGGAGAGGGGCACCTTGCTGACCTTGCTCTTGGGAGTCTGTTTTACCTGCTTTAATTCAAAATTCAGGCTTGGTATTTTCTTTCCTGACCATCAAAGAGAACCAACGTGGTTCCCTTTAGTAAAAATCTGCCATGTGGTTTACAAAAAAGGCAGATAGTGCCTCTCCATTTCTCTTTCCTCTGTATCCTCATTGAAGGAATTTGTTGGAAGAATAATATTTTTCCTTCACTGGTTACATCTGTGCTGCTCATGTTCCAGCTCTACTGTCCAGCATATTAGCTGTGATACATCAACTTCTGAAGAGGCTTTTTGTATGTTTTCTTCAGAATACATAAAAAAGCTGTTGATCTCAGTTTTTTTTCTTATTGGGGGGGGGGTCTGTTCTGTTTTTCTTTTTTGACTCTCTTCCATTTCCTCTCTCCCTCCAGCTCTTTCTCTCTCCTGGACAGTACTTATGTAGAAAATACCAGTATTGTTCTGAGGTGCCAACTGCAGACATGCAAAAGATACAATGAGAACAGCAGGGACTGCAACAAAACAAAGCCCAAGTTGGGGCCTTTGAGCCTACCGACAAGATTTTTTTTTCTCTGCTTGTTTAACATTTATTTTGTTTTAACCAGTTTTTTTTCCCCACACTTCTACAAGACGTTTCACAGCTCTAGCATGCCACTACCCATTTCTCCTGGGGGAAATAGTAGCTGCTAAGCCTGGCTTTGACAAAGAATAGCAAGCATTAGCCATTAGCAAGCAGGAGAATTTGCACGCTGAGGCAATTTTAATTCTGGAGGGGGACTTCAACCACTGTAAACTGAAATCCGTGCTACCAAAATTTTACCAACATGTCAACTGCCCAACCAGAGGCAATAAGACTCTCGACCACTGTTACTCCACGATCAAGGCAGCCTATAGGGCTATCCCACGACCTCACTTTGGGAAATCCGACCACCTGTCAGTGCTCCTGCTATCGAATTACAAGCAGAAAGTCAAGTGCGCGTAGCCCACTGTGAGGACAGTACAATGCTGGACCACAGAATATGAGCCCAAACTTCAGGGATGTTTTGAATCAACAGACTGGTCAATCTTTAAGGATTCAGCCTCGAGCTTGGATGAGTATGCTGAATCGGTCACTGGCTATGTTAGGTTCTGTGTGGATAACTGCATCCCAGTACGGACTATTCGCTCCTATCCCAACCAGAAGCCCTGGGTTAACAGCGACATTCGCCTGAGGTTGAGGGAGCACACCACTGCTTTTAAATCGGGGGACAAGGAAGGCTACAAAAAATCCAAGTACGACCTACGGAGAGCCATCAAAGCTGCTAAAAGACAATATAGGGACAAACTGGAAAACAGCTACAGTGACTGGGACACGCAGCGCATGTGGAGGGGGCTGCAGGCAATCACGGACTACAAATCTAAGACCAGTGCGGCTACCAACACCACTGCCTCTCTCCTGGATGAGCTTACCAAATTTTATGCCCGCTTTGAAGCTCACAACTTGGATCCAGTGACAGCAGGACAGTGCCCACCTGATGTAGTCGATCTACAGGTGACGGAGGCTGATGTGAGTAAAGCTTTTATAAGGGTTAATGCTTGTAAAGCTGCTGGCCCAGGCGGCATCCCCTCCCGTGTACTCAAGACATTCTACACTTAGCTATCTCAGGTCTATGCTAACATTTTTAACCTGTCCCTGTCATTGTGTGTGGTTCCATTGTGTTTTAAGAAAACCACCATTGTGCCTATATCTAAAAAAACACCCATCTCATGCCTTAATGAATACCGGCCTATTGCTTTGACCTCTATTATTATCATCAAGTGCCTGGAAAGATTGGTTTTATCATATACAAAACGTAACATTCCTGCTACCCTTGACCCATTACAGTTTGCCTACTGTTGTAATAGATCTGCAGATGATGCTCTCTCACTTGCTCTGCATACTGCTTTAGTACACCTTGAAAAGAAAAATACCTACATCAGAATGTTGTTTATCGATTATAGCTCTGCTTTTAACACAATTGTACCATCCAAGCTGGTGTTGACACTCAGAGGTCTTGGTCTGGGCAACTCTATCTGTAACTGGCTACTTGATTTTCTGACAGGCAGGCCCCAGACTGTGAGAATAGGCAAAACACACTTACCTACATTAGTTCTGAGGACCAGAATGCCTCAGGGCTGCTGTCTCAGTCCCCTATTGTACAGTCTGTTTACACACGACTGTGTTGCCAAATATGACAACAACAGCATCATAAAATTTGCAGATGACACCACAGTGATTGGCCTAATAAGGGACAATGATGAGAGGGCCTAAAGGGGGGAAGTGGAAGAGCTAACCATATAGTGCCATGATAACAACCTCTCTCTAAATGTCAATAAGACAAAATAAATCATTGTTGACTTAAGAAAGATCAGAGGAAATCACATTCCTATTTCCATCAATGGGTCATCTGTTGATAGTTTTAGATTTCTTGGCATACGCATCTCAGACACCCTCACATGGTCTCTTAACACCAATTTCTTCCTCAAGAAAGCACAGCAGAGACTGTACTTTCTGAGGCGTCTCAAGAGTTTTGGCATAAGTACCAAAGCTCTTGTGAACTTCTATCGCTGTACCACAGAGAGTGTACTGACAGGCTGTATCACAGTGTGGTTTGGCAACCTGACTGCTCAGGACTGCAGACTGTTACAAAGGACTGTAAAGACAACAGCAAAAATCATTGGCACAGAACTACCACAACTTCATAGCATCTACACCACTCGATGCAAAAGGAAAGCACAAGACATCATTAAGGACACCAGCCACCCCGCTCATGTTCTGTTCTCGCTCCTTCCATCTAAAAAACACTACCAGAGCATCAAATCAAGCACCACCGGTCTCAGTAACAGTTTCTTCCCACAGGCAATTAGGTTGCTGAACAGCTGACGCAACCATATGCACTGCACATTGTCGCTGTATGATATGTAATGTTATTGTATACTGCATTCTGTGTATATAATGTATACTGTATTCTGTGTATATAATGTAATGTTATTGTGTACTGTATTCGATGTATATAACGTATGTCTACGTGTGCAAGGTGCACATAGTCTATGTAGGTCTGTAGTGTCCCTCTTTGTTGGTTTTGTGATGGTGTGCCCTTCATGTTAAAGCAGAGAAAGTCAGAACACAAGTAGTTCATTGTATTTTTAATGCACATGACAATAAAGGTGAACTTGAACTTGAGCCTGAATACCTCCCCAAACCCCAGCAGTGAGTCTGTGAAGGAAAACATCCCTCACTTGGGATCCCTCACTTGAGACTGACTTGCGGGGGTTCCAACTCTCCCCTGTAACATATCGTAAATTTCCTCTGTGGGATTATCAACCCCACAGTGAGTAAAGCTATCATGTGCTGTTTATCACCAAACTTGTTTGAAAGAATCAGAAGGCCATGTTCTCAGGAGCCGATCACCACAGTTGTTATGTATTTCTGGAGAATGACATGCATGGCAATGGCAGTCTGCAGCTTTGTGGCAAAGACTCAGGCAGCCCTGCACATTAATGTCAGGTCCCAAGTCTGTGTCAGTCCTAGCCTTGAAGATTCAAGACCACTGCACTCAATCAATTACTTCAAATTACAAGACTCAAAACCACCTCTTAACTCTGAACACTCCACACACACTAATTCAAAGTCCTTCACGCAGCACCCGTTACACCCTTTGCAGTAAGACACAGCATGGCTAATCTATAGCAAACACTGGAGGCTCACAAAAGACCAAAAATGAGCAGTTGCGCCAAGCAGATTCATGTTCAAAGACACATGGGGAGATTAGGCATATTGCCGAAAATTACTGGGGGACAGCAGAAATGCATTAGCATGTTGGAAATAATGTGCATCTCTTTGTTTTGGGGGTCCCTTTGTTTCTGAATTACTACACGGTTCAAATTCATCGAACAATAGCCGCTGCTGGTAAATTAATTAGCACCACAACTACATCTACCATTATGAAGTGGCTGCTTGGTGTACTCATAATTAGACTAATTTCCCAGAGATCTTAGTGTAAAAAGGCATTCATTAAGAGGCATGTCTTCCTATATTTTCCCCTCTACCTCATTATTTTACTGTGCATTAAATTGCAGTCAGAAAGTCATCCTTGAAGATACATTCCATGTGGTGGTGTAGGGTGCAAAAACATTCATCTCTGCCTTGGAGGCCTGCATCCAAAATGTGCTGAAGCTGCATGCCTTTGTAAAGAGTCTGCATTTACATGCGTCCCTCACGTATCAGACCTTGGCCATGCGTAATTGAATGCCCTCGTCTGACATTGCCATGTGCTGTATTCCAAATAATGGCTTGATCCAATCAAACACCATCTCCACACCTGTAGAACTTTAGCCTCTGATAAGCATTTGCTGGGAAAAAAGGAACAGAAGGCAAAACATACTCTGCAACAGAGCCACTCTGAATAATTCTGTCCAGGATTTCAATTACAGAGAAGTGTTTTGCTTGGATAGAAATGAGTGTGCTTTTTAAGTGGTTGTATTAACAGGGGCTTGCTGTAATTACCCCACGTAGACTCTCCTCTGTAGACAGATTCAGCTGAAAGACAGAATTTAATTAATAGTTTGATTATTCCTGGTTTCTCTGGGTGTTAAACTAAGTTTGCTCATCCATTTCGAGGGAACACTTTCGAGGGAACCTGGGTATTTTTTGCTGAAGTTTTGTCATTGGAGCCTGCCTGAATGCAACCGGACATGAAAATCTTTGAGGCTTTGTCATGTCTAGGTTTACAAACATGTACTCACTCATAGGCTTTGTCTTGGAATCTTTGAAAGCCATACCAGATGCCAGAAACCAAGTCTGATGTGGTCTTAGTAAAAATAAGAGAACAATTCTGATGTGCACATGGGATATATCTTTGTCTCCTTTGTTCAAGTTGTCCTGACCTGGCTCAAAGTCATGGCAAAAAGTGGACCACCACACCAAGCTGTTAGCAACAATCGAAATGTATTAAAGCATTAAAGATTAAAAAGAAGCAATCAGCAGAGCATTGCATTTGGATGGTCCCTAAAGAGAAGCTGGTAAAACAAATGGGGAGGCAGGGAGAGAGAGAGCGCACCCAGAGGCCTCATGATTTAAAAGACCTGCTCCCAGGTAGCTCCAATGAGCAGCCACTAGAGGTCCACACTGAAAGAGAGCACAGGTTAACAGGCACTGGTAACCCCTCAAGAAGGCAGGGCCATGACAAGGTTTAGAAACTAACATCATCTGATGGCTAATACCCCGATAAGCATTTCATTCTTATTTTGGATCAGTATTACCATTCAAACATGCCCTCCAAAGTTCTGATCTGAGTGTGTCATTTTGCACCCTAATTGGCCGAGTGTCTGTCTTAAGGTAGGCCTCCACAGACGGATTCCACCCCTTAATGATGGACACATTCATCATGTTAACATGTGGGTATGTGACTCTACTTCACCTCCACCTGAATAACACATTGTTTGAGGCATTTGGACAGTAACGTTTAGAAGGCTCGCTCACAGCAAATGACTATGTCTGTAAAACATTATTCCAATGGCTCATTTAGTAAGACTCAAAACACTGGCAGGAACAGTTCACGTATACACAAGTACTTTTTTAGCTGAAATAATAATAATATGAAAATATAGCTGCAAGCAGCCATGAACGGGCCCAAGCACTGAGTGTGTAGCCTCGCGTGGGTTATGGCACCATCAGATACTTTGTTATTGTTCCTAATGACTGTTTGTGACTAGTAAATGGTTGGAGAGGATACACACTCAAGAAACAAATATATTCTTATGTTATACTTTCACTTAGTGAAGGCAATCCATTCATGTTGTGTAAATTGAATCAATTTACCAGTACAGTGCACAAAACAACACAAAGACAGTTTGACCTCAGTATATTAAAGTAAATCTAATGAGGACAAATCATGGTCATTTGCGTATCTCTTAGAGGAATACTAAAATATATGGTGTATAAGCCTTACTTCCGATTGCCAGTTGGTGGCGCTATGACAATAAATCACAATTGGCATGTGCATCTGATATCCCATAATTGAACATAAGTATGAAGTCTGGGCCAAATCAAACAATGTACAGCAAAGTTATCCCAAATTTCATGTTTGAGCGCAGTAATATGGTAATTGATCGCCTCACCATGGCAACGCCGATCAAGATATCAATAATCCCTTCGTAATTTAGCATCATGAACATCTTGGCGTCATGCTGACCAAATTTAGTATGAATCGGATGAATCCTCTAGGACAGGGGTGGGCAACTCCAGTCCTGGAGGGCCATGGTCCTGCTGTTTTTCTTGTTGACCAACTAAATACAATCTCTGATTGGCTGAAGAGCAAGCACACCTGTTTTCAAGGTGAAAATCAACAGGTAACTAAGAGATGCAAACAAAAACCAGCTGGACACTGGCCCTCCAGGACCGGAATTGCCCACCCCTGCTCTAGGAGGAGCATTGAAAAATTTGTTATAAATACCTCACTTCCTGCTGTCAGTAGGTGGCGCTATGACAATGGATCACAATTGGCGTGTGTGTGAGATTGTGCCCCATAATTGAACATACATGTGAAGTTTCAGCCAAATCAAACCATGTACAGCGGAATTATGCCACACTTCCTGTTTGAGCGTGGTCACGTGTAAATTGATCGCCTCGCCATGGCAACACCGATTGAGATATCAAAAATCCCTTCGCAATTTAGCATCAGGAATGTCTTGGCATCATCCTTACTAAATTTGGTATGAATCGGATGAATCCTCTAGGAGGAGTATTCGAAAGTTCGCTGACTGTGAAAATGCACAAAATCCAAAGTGACCAACTTTCTGTTGGGCGGAGTTAAGGGGTGTGATTGCGAAATTTGTTCATCTTAGGTAGACCAATATGCCTACCAAGTTTGGTGCATGTGCGTAAAAGTGGACGCCCACAGTGAACACACTTGACAAAGGGGGCGCTATGGAGCCCCCGTGCCACCCAGGTCCAAGCTTTTGATAATCCCCGATGACCGCAACTTCTGATGTGTGTGCCAAATTTCATGAGTTTTCGTGCATGCCAAGCACCTCAAAAAAGCCGCCAAAGTGGAAAAATAATAATAATAAATATTATTATTATTATTATTATTATTATTATTATTATTGACGCCAACGGATACAATACGGCCCTTCGCACACTCAGTGCTTGGGCCCTAACTAGAGGTCGCAGGCTACCTCAAATGCTTCCAAGCCCCAAAGGTGCTAAAAGATACATAACAATTAAACAAACAGGTTTTTTCTGCACAGCATGATTCCTTAATTGCATTAACACCTTCAGTGCTTTCAAAACAAGTTAAACAGCACAAGTCAATGATGGCATACATTCATGTAATCACAGGTATATTGTGATTCATAGTTACACAAATGTAAATGTAATAATAATCATCTTGTTGCAATACCAAGTCACGTGCAGATTCTACATAAGGAGGACTGTTGTTACATGACACACAGACTACTTCCTTCCAATACATTTTACCATATTAAATGAGGTACACTTTGTTTTAAAGTTTCAGAAGTAGAATCTATGTACACAAGTATTTAAAATATAAGCAAGATAGCCAGCAACCTAGCACCGCTTTCATATATTAAACTACACTACAGAAGGCACGCCGGTTAGAGTGAATAAAGCAAAAAGAGTGCAACAACTTGCTTACCATATTAGGATATTCTGGGTTATTCAATATCAGCTTACGTAGACTCTTCACTCTGAACAAGTCGCTCCGTCGATAATGCATGCGCTCCTTTCTTTAAATACGTTCTTCCATAACAAGAGCGCTTCGGTTTTACAAAAGCAATTCATGAATGTATTCACAATACACACACCAGAAAACACCCTTTGATAATAAACAACGTTATGAAACATTTTCATTGCAGTGAATAACGCAAGAAACTTTGGAAACATAGTATCTTCCTTAGCTTATTTAATTCAACCGTATTGTCAGGTATACGGTGAACCTCAAAATGTTCTAATGTAGCGTTTCTGCTTTTTGAGATTTCGTTCATTTCACCGTCCTAACAAGATACAGTAGAAGAATGTAATCGTTTACACATTAGTTAGCTAGCAAGGTAGGCAATGAGTCAATTAAACAAAGAGTTTGAAAAGAACAAATTAAACAGCACAAATCAATGACATACAGTATTGAAAAGAACAGACACAATCGTTCCAAGAAAAGTGCAGGCACATTAACTTAGCTCAGCAAGGAGCTAGATGGGCACAGAATGGTAATACAAGAATAAGATGACTGCAGACACAAAGATGACAACATATTCACCGTCCTGAAAAGAACAACATAATTTAAAAACCAAGATACAGTATCTACCTGGCTAGCGCAGAGTACAACGCGATTAGGGATATTAAGAATCACAATGTGGATTGAGGAGAAGAATTCCAACGACAAACAGAATTTAACACAAGATCAGCTGCAGCTGAGTTTAGGGTATTTAAGTGACGAACAGAATCTAGCGTGGTACTCAACAACGTTTTCATTTATAGATACAACACGCATTGTTTTATATTGCAGGTCATAACAAGATTCGTTCAAACAGACCTAAACAAGCGAGGACACCATTAGTGTAGCGCTGTTAAAAACGCTATGCGACGAATGTTGAAAAGAACAACGTAATCGTTAGTTAACTTAGCTAGCCAGCTAAGGTTGAGATGTAAATTCTAAGTACACACGAATGTAAAATATTAGCCAGCTGGCGATGTTTAAAACGCTGAAAAAGAACGTTCGTTCATTCGTAAAGTGCAGGCACATTAACGTAGCTAGCTCGCTAGATTTGCACAGAATGGTAATACAATAATGAGATGATTGCAGACACAAAGATGACAACATATCCACCGTCCTACCAAGATACAGCAGCTTCCTGGCTAGCGCAGAGACACTACGAGATATTAAGAATCACAACGTGTATTGAGGACAAGAATGTAATCGTTTGTAAAGTGCATGGACGTTACCTTAATAAGTACTTTTCTCAGTTGAAGACCAAAATTCAGATTTGTTGCATGGGAAACCCTAAATTTTATGCGGTGCCTCTGTACAGTTCGCCGCCATGTTCCGTCTCCCAACTCTTGTATTAGAATTACATTTTCAAAACCTGAAAATGTTCTAATCTAACGTTTCGACATTTTCCAAACACAATTTGAGCAGTCACCCCAGCCGGCCTCGAACCCGTGTGTCCAAAGTAGCAAACATGTGACTTTGACGCGGCCAAAGAGCCAGTCTCCCTGATACGACAGTCAGAGCGCATACTCAACCGTAGTGACGGCACTCCGTCACAGTATTCACAATGCTAGCAGAACAGACAAACACTCTCTCGTATGAAACTACATCACGAAACATTTTCATTTCCGTGAATAACGCAAGAAACTTTGAAAACATAGTATCTTGCGTAGCCTATTTAATTCAACCGTACTGTCACGTATACGGTGAACCTCAAAATGTTCTAATCTAACGTTTCCACCTTTTCCAACGATAAACACAGCTACCTAGCAACCTTAGTACACCAGTATTGAAAAGAACAACGTAATCGTTCATAAAGTGCACGGACATTCACTTACTTAGCTCGCTCGATGAGCTTTCGTTCATTTCACCACCCTAACAAGATACAGTACTTAGAGGAATGTAATCGTTTATACATTAGTTCGGTAGCAAGGTAGGGCAATGAGTCAATTAAACAAAGAGTTTCAAATTACACAGCACAAATCATTCCTTTAATCACAGCTATATTCGGTTTTACAATTACACAAACAAGTCGCTTCGGTTTTAGAAAAGTAATGTGTGAATGTATTCACACTAGTAGCAAATCAGCAAACAGCTTTTGATATTAAAGTAGATTATGAAACATTCTGATTGCAGTGAATGACGGAAGAAACTTTAGAAACATATCTTGTTTCGCCTATTTAAAACGATACTGAAAAGGTGCAAGAAAAAACGGCGATTCAAAATGTTCTAATCTAGCGTTTCTACTTTTTCCAACGATGAACAGAATTTAACAAAAGATCGGCTGCTGTTGAATTAAGGGTATTTAATGTCAGTGATGAATGGAATCTAGCTTGCTAGTGAACAAGGTTATCAGTTACAGATACAACACGCATTATTTTACAGTGAGTCATAACAAGATTCGTTCCAACAGACCTGAATAAGGGCGCCATGGTTTTACAAAATTAGCTGCACGGACATTCACTTACTTAGCTCGCTAGATGAGCTTTCGTTCATTTCACCGTCCTACCAAGATACAGTAGTTAGAAGAATGCAGTCATATATACAGCAGTTAGTTAGCAACGTAGCGCCACGACTCGCCCCGCGGTGATTAAAAGACTTTCAACGTGTATTGAGGAGAAGAATGTAATCGTTTGTAAAGTGCATGGACGTTAAATTCATAAGTACTTTTCTCAGAGAAGACCGAACTTGAGATTCGGAGCAGAGTTACCCTAAATTTCATGAGGCGACAGTCTGTAGCGATGTTGAAACGTTACATAAGGAGTATTGAAAAGAACAATGAAATCTTTCGTAAAGTGCAGGCACATTAACTTAGCTAGCTCGCTAGACGGGCACAGAATGGTAATACAATAATGAGATGACTGCAGACACAAAGATGACAACATATTCACCGTCCTACCAAGATACAGTACCTACCTGGCTAGCGCGGAGTCGCTAGGGATATTAAGAATCACAACGTGGATTGAGGAGAAGAATTCCAAGGATAAACAGAATTATCAAGATTCGTTGAACAGATCGAAACAAATGCGCTTTTGTTTTACAAATTTAGCTGGGACAACACGATGTTGTTAAGACGCTACACAACGAGTATCGAAAAGAACAACGTAATCGTTCGTAAATTTGGCTTGCTAGCTAAGTTTGAGAAGTAAATTCTATGTACACACGTATTTACAATATTAGCCAACTACCTAGCAACCTTGGTACACGAGTATTGAAAAGAACAACGTAATCGTTCATAAAGTGCATGGACATTCACTTACCTAGCTCGCTAGATGAGCTTTCGTTCATTTCACCGTCCTACCAAGATACAGTAGTTAGTTAGCAACGTAGCGCCATGACTCGCCCCGCGGTGATTGAAAGACTTTCAACGTGTATTGAGGAGAAGAATGTAATCGTTTGTAAAGTGCATGGACGTTAACTTCATAAGTACCTTTCTCAGAGAAGACCGAACTTGAGATTCGGAGCAGAGTAACCCTAAATTTTATGAGGCGACAGTCTGCGTGCTCCGCCATCTTGTATCTGCCGAGTGTTGTGTAAGAGTTTCAAAACACGGCCACTAGCGCCCGCTCTGGAAGACTACAGTACTGCAAGTATTGCCATTAACTCCAATTCAATTTTGAGATCATTTTTTACAGAATTTTTTATGGAGGGGGGCTTCGCCCCCCACATCTGCAAACTCTATGACAGAATTACATGCACATATGCCACAAACCTACGAGGTTTGGTGTGAATAGCTCTTACCGTTGTGGAGTTATAGCCGTGGGAAAAATCTGTTTTCATCATTTAATTGCACAGGTAGACTTTTGATCCAGGTAACTTGCAAATTATAGCCGATATCCATAAACCCCGTGCAATTTGATTAATAGACCCCTTGGGCTACATCCAGGAGCAGATTTCACATTCCCTAGACTTACGGCCTAGGAGGCTTATCGCTTAGAAAAACACCCTAAAAAAAGGGGGTTTTTGTAAATATCGGGGTGGGGGGGCCTTCGGCCCCCCCCAAAAGTTTCCATGCACAAGTTCATGTCATAACAGACATGCATACCAACTTTGGTGTAAATCGGACTTATATTTCTATACGTTTGGCCTGGTACAAAAACAGAAGGAAAAATAAAAAAATAAAAAAAAAAAAGCGAAAACAATATGCTTCCCAGCCCTGTGGGCTTGGAAGCAAAAAAACAGAAGGAAAACAATATGCTTCCCAGCCCTGTGGGCTGGGAAGCATAAAAAAGAATAAATATGCTTAGCTGCAAGCTGCAGCGATGAACGGGCCCAAGCACCAAGGGTGTAGCCTCGCGTGGGTTATGGCATCATCAGATACTTTGTTATTGTTCCTGATGACTGTTTGTGACTAGTAAATGGTTGGAGAGGATACACACTCAAGACACAAATATATTCTCATGTTATACTTTCACTTAGTGAAGGAAATTCATTTATGTTGTGTAAATTGAATCAATTTACCAGTACAGCGCACAAAACAACACAAAGACAGTTTGACCTCAGTATATTAAAGTAAATCTAATGAGGACAAATCATGGTCATTTGCGTATCTCTTAGAGGAATACTAAAATATTTGGTATATAAGCCTTATGTCCGATTGCCAGTTGGTGGCGCTATGACAATAAATCACAATTGGCATGTGCATCTGATTTTGCCCCATAATTGAACATACATGTGAAGTTTAGGCCAAATCAAACAATGTACAGCAAAGTTATGCCACATTTCCTGTTTGAGCGCAATAACATGTTAATTGATCGCCTCGCCATGTCTACGCTGATCAAGATATCAATAATCCCTTAGCGTAATTTAGCATCATGAACATCTTGGGTCATGCTGACCAAATTTAGTAGGAATCGGATGAATCCTCGATTGAGCAGCATTGAAAAGTTTGTTATAAATACCTCACTTCAATGTAATATGTCTTATGTCTGCTGTCAGTAGGTTGCACTCATGACAATGAATCACAATTGGCAGAGTATGCTGTACTGTGATTTTGCTTTTCCTTCATAATTGAACATTAAAGAAACATACATTGTAATCAAAAGTTTAACAGCCAAATCAAACCATGTGTCAGCACCATTATATCATTTTGAATATTAACATCACACTCTGTTGCTCATGATGCTTTTGCTTTCCCCAAATGCCATAAAAAGAAAGGCACTGCTAGTGGTACTTTATATTACAGGAACGGGTTCATCATACTGAATAAATTTGGTATAAATTGGATAAATTCTTATGTGCAATTTCTTAAAATTTCCCACCAACACCACATAACCACAAAATATGACCAACCACTTGGTGTGGGATTGGCAAACAAACACAAATATTACTCTTATATTAATGTTCACGTGTGTCTTTGGACAATACAGACATCATTGTCATGATTCCAAATAAAACTACAACAACAACAAAAGAAAACTCTTTCACATGCAAATGTCATTATGTTCAAAGACTACATACACTAACACAACACCTGTTCATGTAACCTGCAACATTACCATAACGCCTTCTGTGTGGTGTGTAAATATGCATCTCACAAATTTTCTTAATTTCTATGCAGGATGCTGAATTGTATGTAATATCTCATTTTAAGACATTGTCCTTACTTAACATGCGTGTGCTAAAATCGTTTTAAACACTTTTAAACATTGCAA
Source organism: Megalops atlanticus (assembly GCA_019176425.1). NCBI lineage: Eukaryota > Metazoa > Chordata > Actinopteri > Elopiformes > Megalopidae > Megalops > Megalops atlanticus. Next base: position 990,319 of record CM032883.1, read on the forward strand.
GTATCAGTTCTTGTGTATCAAGTAGTCTACAAGGACATCGTTTTGGCATGTAAGTCATAATGCTCATATTCTAAACATTTTGTGCACTTCAACCTTCATAAGCGAGTGCGTAAATTGTAAAGTTAATTGCAATGTGAACACAACCACTGTGAATTTTTATTTGGTTGGTTGCAGTACATGCAGTAAACACAGACTTGTCATACGACTATTACTTACAATTGTCGTGTACTGGAATAGAAGCTAATTTAGCAGTCCACATCACAATATCCTGAAGTCATGGCTTTAAATCAGCTAACATAAGCCAGCAAATACAGTACAGTACAGCTAATGTTACAGCCTCAGCCGTTTCAGTGCGCTGTCAGATACTGGAGCATAAAGCACACCGTGGGCTAGCATAACATGCTAATCGTTCCTTTGAATATATTAGCTTTAATGATCGTCCAGTCTGAATTTGATAGTAACTAAACACCCATACATATTGTGTTCGTTTGAGACAGCGGTGTTTCGTATTGAATTATGTTGTGATTAAATCGACGAGTGTTGTTGATCATGACATCAGGCTACACGGTCATAGCAACAGCTAAAAGGATTCGGGTTTATCAACAGAATTATTCTTACGTGAACCAAGCAATCTGCCAAAAGTAGTACCACGAACAGGTGGGCTTTTTTAGAATAACTGTGACATTTTCTCTGTACGCACGCAGGCGTATGCATAGACTTAAATGTATAGTGAAATGCATTTGCGGAGCTAATTCCACGACTTGAAGCGGAATTTCCCTGCGCCATGTGCAATATTTCCACAGTTCGTCAACCTTCCTCCCAATAACGAAATTAACACAACACCACAATTAACCGAGGTAACTATACACGATGTTTGCTTCTCATAAAAGTAAGGATGCGAAATGCCTTCCGACATGGGTGAGTTCGCAACAGCGCGACTCAAGCTGAGCTTGCCTGCGACTCGTCAAAATGTTCCAACCGGGACAGTTCGTCCGCAGTTATCCCTGACTTAAGCACCAAATTAACACAATACCACAATTAAAGGAGTTTGTTTTTTACTAAACATGCAAAATGTCTCCAAAATCGGTGAATTGGCAACACTGCTAACGTGCTCAAAACACTTTAAAAAACATGGCCGCTGTTCGACTATCTGAAGGGCTACATTCATGACGTTGCACCTAAATACAACCCCCACGCTACAACTCATTTGATTGGTTAAGCATCCTGTCATTCATCAGACTGGTGAAACTGGTCAAAAACTGCTTAGAGGTGCCCAAATTCAACCTTTGCCCATGGCTACGCTGTTCAACGTATCAAAAAATACCTTTGCAGAATAAAATCAAGACATCTGTGACCACATGTACACCAAATCTGAATTGAATCCGATGAACCGTCTAGGAGCACTAGAGCTGAGATGGCTGAAAAAGCCACTCTTTCTGTTGCCAGATGGTGGCGCTATACCAGGGTGTGACTCTGGGCATGTGGATATCATCATAACCATCATAACCAAAAACCTGTGAAGTTTGAGCCGTATCAAGCAATGTATGGAGAACTTATGACAAATTCCCTTTTTGTGTGGCGAGACATATAAATTCATTGTTTTGCCATTTCAACACCATGCAAGATATCAAAAATCCCTTCGCAATTTAGCATCAGGAATGTCTTGGCATCATACTGACTAAATTTGGTATGAATCGGATCAATCCTCTAGGAGGAGTATTCGAAAGTTCGGCGCCTGTGAAAACGCACAAAATCCAAAGTGACCAACTTCCTGTTGGGCAGAGTTAAGGGTGTGATTGGGAAATTTGTTCATCTTAGGTAGACCAATATGCCTACCAAGTTTGGTGCATGTGCGTAAAAGTGGACGCCCACAGTGAACACATTTGACAAAGGGGGCGCTATGGAGCCCCCGTGCCACACCCAGGTCCAAGCTTTTGATAATCCCCGATGACCGCAACTTCTGATGTGTGTGCCAAAGTGGAAAAATAATAATAATAATAATAATAATAATAAGCACCTAAGAATAATAATAATAATAATAATAATAACAAAGTAGGGAATCAATAATAATAAATAATAATAATAATAATAATAATAATAATAATAAATATAGCTGCAAGCAGCGATGAACGGGCCCAAGCACTGAGTGTGTAGCCTCGCGTGGGTTATGGCATCATCAGATACTTTGTTATTGTTCCTAATGACTGTTTGTGACTAGTAAATGGTTGGAGAGGATACACACTCCAGACACAAATATATTCTTATGTTATACTTTCACTTGGTGAAAGCGATTCATTCATGTTGTGTAAATTGAATCAATTTACCACTACAAAGACAAAACAACACAAAGACAGTTTGACCTCAGTATATTAAAGTAAATCTAACGAGGACAAATCATGGTCATTTGTGTATCTCTTAGAGGAATACTAAAATATTTGGTATATAAGCCTTATGTCCGATTGCCAGTTGGTGGCAATAAGACAATAAATCACAATTGGCATGTGAATCTGATTTTGCCCCAAAATTGAACATACATGTGAAGTCTGGGCCAAATCAAACAATGTACAGCGGAGTTATGCCACATTTTGTGTTTGAGCGCAGTAACATGTTAATTGATCGCCTCGCCACGGCAACGCCGATCAAGAAATCAATAATCCCTTCGTAATTTAGCATCATGAACGTCTTGGCATCATGCTGACTAAAAATAGCTAACAAAATAGCTTGCTTATTCACAATCAGATATCAATTACTTACACACTTCTATACAATGTAATATATCTTATGTCTGCTCATGTTACACACACACACACCACCACCACCAACAACAAACTACTTACACTATTGTTTTATACTCAGTGTTACTTATTTGCACATCCTACAATTTGTTCTAATACAGCCAGAGTATGCTGTTCTAACACTACAGGGGTTTGCTTTTCCTTCATTGCAACAGTGTGGTTACTGTAGTTCATTAAAGAAACAAATACATTCAGTAATCAAAAATGTAACTAGTTATCCTACTTACCTACATATTTTGAGTAGCTACATAATGTCTTGAGCACCATTATATCATTTTGAATATTAACATCACACTCTGTTGCTCATGATGCTTTTGCTTTCCCCCAAAAGCTTAGGCTACAGCTTAGGCTACATGCAGTAAACAGACTCGTCATACTACTATTACTTACAATTGTCGTGTCCTGGAATAGAAGCTCATTTAGCAGTCCACATCACAATAGCCTGAAGTCATGGCTTTAAATCAGCTAACATAAGCCAGCAAATACAGTGTTACAGCCTCAGCCGTTTCAATGCGCTGTCAGATACTGGAGCATAAAGCACACCGTGGGCTAGCATAACATGCTAATCGTTCCTTTGAATATATTAGCTTTAATGATCGTCCAGTCTGAATTTGATAGTAACTAAACACCCATACATATTGTGTTCGTTTGAGACAGCGGTGTTTCGTATTGAATTATGTTGTGATTAAATCGACGAGTGTTGTTGATCATGACATCAGGCTACACGGTCATAGCAACAGCTAAAAGGACTCGGGTTTATCAACAGAATTATTCTTACGTGAACCAAGCAATCTGCCAAAAGTAGTACCACGAACAGGTGGGCTTTTTTAGAATAACTGTGACATTTTCTCTGTACGCAGGCGTATGCATAGACTTAAATGTATAGTGAAATGCATTTGCGGAGCTAATTCCACGACTTGAAGCGGAATTTCCCTGCGCCATGTGCAATATTTCCACAGTTCGTCAACCTTCCTCCCAATAACGAAATTAACACAACACCACAATTAACCGAGGTAACTATACACGATGTTTGCTTCTGATAAAAGTAAGGATGCGAAATGCCTTCCGACATGGGTGAGTTCGCAACAGCGCGACTCCAAGCTGAGCTTGCCTGCGACTCGTCAAAAATGTTCCAACCGGGACAGTTCGTCCGCAGTTATCCCTGACTTAAGCACCAAATTAACACAATACCACAATTAAAGGAGTTTGTTTTTTTACTAAACATGCAAAATGTCTCCAAAATCGCTGAATTGGCAACACTGCTAACGTGCTCAAAACACTTTAACAAACATGGCCGCTGTTCGACTATCTGAAGGGCTACATTCATGACGTTGCACCTCAATACAACCCCCACGCTACAACTCATTTGATTGGTTAAGCATCCTGTCATTCATCAGACTGGTGAAACTGGTCAAAAACTGCTCAGAGGTGCCCAAATTCAACCTTTACCCATGGCTACGCTGTTCAACGTATCAAAAAATACCTTTGCAGAATAAAATCAAGACATCTGTGACCACATGTACACCAAATCTGAATTGAACCGATGAACCGTCTAGGAGCACTAGAGCTGAGATGGCTGAAAAAGCCACTCTTTCTGTTGCCAGATGGTGGCGCTATACCAGGGTGTGACTCTGGGCATGTGGATATCATCATAACCATCATAACCAAAAACCTGTGAAGTTTGAGCCGTATCAAGCAAATGTATGGAGAACTTATGACAAATTCCCTTTTTGTGTGGCGAGACATATGAATTCATTGTTTCGCCATTTCAACACCATGCAAGATATCAAAATCCCTTCGCAATTTAGCATCAGGAATGTCTTGGCATCATACTGACTAAATTTGGTATGAATTGGATCAATCCTCTAGGAGGAGTATTCGAAAGTTCGGCGCCTGTGAAAACGCACAAAATCCAAAGTGACCAACTTCCTGTTGGGCAGAGTTAAGGGTGTGATTGCTAAATTTGTTCATCTTAGGTAGACCAATATGCCTACCAAGTTTGGTGCATGTGCGTAAAATTGACGCCCACAGTGAACACATTTGACAAAGGGGGCGCTATGGAACCCCGTGCCACACCCAGGTCCAAGCTTTTGATAATCCCCGATGACCGCAACTTTTGATGTGTGTGCCAAATTTCATGAGTTTTCGTTCATGGCAAGCACCTCAAAAAGGCCGCCAAAGTGGAAAAATAATAATAATAATAATAATAATAATAATAATAATAACGGATATAATAATCGCACACTCATAATAATAATAATAACGCCAACGGATACAATAGGGCCCTTCGCACACTCAGTGCTTGGGCCCTAATAATAATCACAACGATATAATAGGGCCCTTCGCACACTCAGTGCTTGGGCCCTAATAATAATAATCACAACGGATACAATAGGCCCTTCGCACACTCAGTGCTTGGGCCCTAATAATAATAATAACCACAACGGATACAATAGGGCCCTTCGCACACTCAGTGCTTGGGCCCTAATAATAATAATAATAATAATAATAACCCCAACGGATACAATAGGGCCCTTCGCACACTCAGTGCTTGGGCCCTAATAATAATCACAACAGATACAATAGGGCCCTTCGCACACTCAGTGCTTGGGCCCTAATAATAATAATAATAACCACAACGGATACAATAGGGCCCTTCGCACACTCAGTGCTTGGGCCCTAAAAAACTCACCAAATAAACTTTAATGGCATGACAAGCAGGATAGAAAGTATTTAAGGTCTTGAATTGTAATCCTCTTCTGGAAGACACCATATCTTGTATTTTCCAGCAGAAGCAATGTATCTGACAAAAATGCATGACAATTGTCATCAAACCCAAAGGAGGGGAAGGGAGGTCACATGTGCTAATGAATTTCAAGCTAATTTAACATTTCTTCCAGTGAAGTGATTTTAATTTTATTTCACTCACAGTTTTGCCTTTGATGCACATCATTTGAATATTTAACAAATTCATTTAATGTTTATCTAAATCATAACCTCAAAAATAACCAGACAAGTCATTATCATCAGGTGCATCTCATTTTCTGCAGCCTGAGGTATCGGCAAGAGAGTCAGCAGATACAAAAAAACACATAAGGAGGAGTTAAAGACTGCGTGAATGGACACTTTTCCTTCAACTCATATGTATATTTTCCAGCTTTTAAAGGAGCAATGAAATCACAACAACTTTCCTATAACAAGAAGGAAAAAAAAAAACAATGCATCAACACATCTATTATGCAGGAGACAAGCTCAGCATTTTTCACAAAAGTAACCACTTTTCACTTTTCCTGATCCCCTACAGTTCAAACATTTTATTCAGAGAGGCCTTTAACAATTGAAGGAATTATGGGAGGCACTGAGAGAGAGATGGGAAATTGTGGATTATGGGGGAAGGTGTTGAAACAGCAGGCTAATTACTAGTCAAAACATTTGCCAACTGAGACAGGCTTCACATGTTTAATTACCTGCCTCAACAGAGGCAGAAGGAGAGCCCATAGAGGAATTTCACAACCAAAGTCCTTTCATATTTGGAGATGCTGCTTGGAAAGGTACTGCAGCAATTAAACTTTTTTTTTTTTTTTTTTTTTTCTTTTATCTCACCTTGTTGCATAACAGAATCAATACTTACTTTAGCCAAATCAGAATTGTATTCAATGGCAAAGGTAATAAAAATACAATGCCTTAGCGTGCCGTTTTAAACACATCTTTTCACTTTGGATATGTATTGTGTCACCAGGAAATTACCCTACTCATATTCTGTGAGCCTTAAGACTCTGACCAATAGCCATTTTTATTTATTGCTGTTTCAAACTGCTATCCGAAACACGCAGTCACTAAGATGAAATAGTTCTTTTTTTAAATGCATTTATTTGCCTTTTTTACTGCAGCAACACTGCAATACCACCATGAGTCTGCTTTGTGTAACAGGAAGAGTGTGCAACAATTAATTCTCACATTTCTGCCAAGGGAAAGTGCCTTATATAACCAAGGGTCTATGTGTAAAGATGTATTTGCCATCGAACTAAAATAGCTCCGAATACAACCGCTCAACGCCTGTTATGTACGGAAAATTCGTCCTGCTAATTGTCCTGTGACTGCCTGTAGTCATTTTGGCAGGAGTCTGGCCGTAACACTTGTCAGAGTCGAAGAGAGACAAGGCATACTTGGAGAGCACAAACTCATTTCGTGGGCCAAGAACAGGGCCTGGAAGGGTGCTGGCTCATCAAGTTGCAGGATGTGTGGTGATAATTTCCTCAACGTTCTTTGGCTGAGATTTTTTTTAAAAATGATGTGTCCTGTCTGACTGAGGGTCCTTGCAGGCCTCCCTGCCTGTTTGAGGCTCCTTCTCTGGGATACATACTCCAAGGCAGCTGCTGTTCCTTTTTACACACAGTCTTCAGCTCAAATTTGAATTGCTACAAGATTAGCTGGAGTGGAGGCTGCAGGCTGGGATCGATACCAGGAGTCATCGACATGCAGGGCAGCACAGCCATTTAAGCCAGTCCGGGTTTTTTAAGGAATAAGCTTAGAGTTAACAAGAAATGAGAATCACCAAGAGGGATGCAAAAAAGGAAGGGCAAGTTATTAGTACGTCATGGAATCAAAACTCCATGAACAGTGTGCATTTATAATGTGATTAAAGGGTTTATATGACTGATGTTATGGGTCCCAGTGATGAGTACCACAGTAACAAAAATGTAACCTGTATCAAGCAGGTAAAACAGGAGCAATGAGGACACTGCATTTTGTTTCCTTCCAGATTGCTTCTCTGGTTAATTAAACAACTCAAAACCATGTAAACACACACATTTCTGGTCCTATGCATTTCAGTTCTTTATGTTTCGTTCAGTCCCTTGCCTAAATTCACTACAGTCCATCACTTAATTAAATGTTCTCAACGTTCCAAGAAAGCACACATTCACTCTAGTCAGTCGCTACTTCTGTGATAAACACATTTCCATTGACTTTTATATTCAATAAACATATTTAGTAATTAAAGTATCTTTTTCCCCCACAGTATGCACTGTTGAAACACTGGTTGAAACACTACTATTCACATCTAGTGTACTCCAAAAGTAGTACACACAACTTGACATTAAGCTTCTGCAATGATTACAGGCCATTGAAATGTATTAACTAGAAAATGCTTGTGTTAAATGTTTTAACCATATGTTTTAACAGAAAATCGACTTAGGTATCACTAACAACCAATATTCAATTTACTACCTTCAGTCGTTTATTTTAAAGTGCATATTAGTTATAAACACCTCAGTAAACAATAACTATCTGAAACATTCACAGCGTGCAGGACCCTTCAGAAACACTTCACCACTATTAACTGAATTGTCAGGCCACGTTAGTAGCATGAAATGGCATCACCTAGGGAAAACTTTGCCAGAACAGACTTACTTTCTTTTGGTCTTTTATGCGTGGCAAATCACTACAAACACTCTAAACTTTTAGCCGACAGTCACGTTAATAAAGCCTGGCCTTATACGGTAGATGGTTGTGGTTTATTTACAGTTTACCGACCAAGCAGGTAAAACAGGAGCAATGAGGACGCGGTACGTTTCGTTTCCTTCCAGATTGCTTGAGGAAACCATGGAGACGGACCTTCTCTCCCTGATACCCCGGTGCAACCAAAGCGAACACGAACGTTCCGTCTCACTGCTACCCGAAAAAAAAAAACGTATTCTCACTCCATTAGTACAATGACAATTAGTTTTGATCTCAGTATTATCAGTGGATAAATGGGCTTCTTTTTTTAATACAAACATAAATGTATACAATAACCCAAAATCATTTAGCTTTAAGCAATATCTTTGAATCTTTTGGACAGTCAGAGTTGGTATGGGTTTATATTCAATTCAATTCAATTTCATTTGTATAGTGCTTTTTACAACACAAATTGTCACAAAGCAGCTTTACATTGTTCCCAGGCCTGAGACCCCCTGTGAGAAAGCCTGAGGCAACAGTGGCCAGGAAAAACTCCCTGAGTAACAGGAAGAAACCTTGAGCAGAACCTGGTTCAGAGGGGGAGCCCATTTGCTTCTGGCCAGCACTGGGCAGATAGAATTAGAGAAAGACTTAAAGTTGTACAATGTACTTTAAGACATTTGAGTTGATAGATTTAATAATTACTCTGTTAATTACTGCAGTCTATCGTAGAATGTCCGGTTCTTGGCATGCAGTTTGCTTGATGGGCAGGGCAGGGCAGCGCGGTAGCAGGACTGGAAGTCGGGATGTGACTTGCTTGTGTAGCGCCCCCAGCCCATATATGTGGGTCATTCTCATGAAACCATTAAAGTACCATGGCAATAATGATTTTAAATATAAAACATGTATTTTAGTAATATAACAAAATATCATAATAAAGATGACAGTGTTCTCTACCTTGCACAAAGAGTAATTTCAACATAGGAATTAATTATTTTTGTATTTTATTGCATTTTCTGCTGAAATTCTCATTACCGCAACGCGTCCAACTCTGTCTGAATGTATGTTATGTTGTATTTTAAACAGAGTAAAATGACAAAGTTCAGAGAAAAGGTTTACACCAACCCAGAACTGCTGGAAGAGTACAGAAGGAAGGAGAGAGAGAGGTTTGGGGTTGGAGAGGTTACAGCAGGAGTAATTAGCATATATGGTGTATAGGAAGTCAATGCCCTACAGTGTTAGGAAGCCTACACATGCGCGCGCACGTCCACCACACACATGCGCGCGCACTCACACACACACACACACACACACATACACACAATCAGTAAGCCATTTAGTTTGTACTATAGGATGTCCACAGAGTCTGTAAGCCATTCAGTCCCTACCATAGGATGTGTACACACACATGCACGCACACACACACACACACACACACAGTCTGTAAGCCATTCAGTATTTTCCCATGTTTTGAGACATTTCATGTCATGCTTCCTTTCCATTTCCAGATATCAAAAACGAAAGCAAAATGGTAAAATCAAGAAAACTCTGACAAAGAAGCAACAAAGAAGAAAAAACAGTGACGGGAAAACTCAAAAAGGTATTACAGAAGAAAGAAACAGCTAAAAGCTGTATTGGACATAACACCATCAAGCGTGGAAGATGATACAGTTCAACATGTTCAAGAAGCAAATGAAGTTATTGAAAATCTTCAAGAAGACATAGCCTCCCAAAGAAAACAGCCATTCTCACTTCAGCAAGTAAATGTACCTGCCATCAGCTCAACTCCTAAAAGAAGAGAGACATGTCTACAGGCACCAGGACCAATGAAGACATCTACCCCGAAGGAATCACCCAAAAAGAGGAACAGAAGAAGGTAGGGGTGCAACGAATAATTGACGTTGTCGACTAAAATCGATGATCAAATTAGTTGCCAACGAATTGAGTTGTCGATTAGTTGGTGACGTCATCGCGTGTGTTTTTCGTGCTGACTCGGAATGCTCAGACATATAGCCTAAGCTACGTTGCTTTACTGGAGTGAACAATACAGATGGCAACACCTTCACAACCAAAGACCTCAAAAGTGTGGCAGCATTTCACTTTTAACCCTTTCGCACGTAACTTATTTTTTGTAGCACGCCTGTTATGTTACATAGTTGTTATATTTTCATTAGCGTTATTAAGCTTCTCATAGTTTTCAGTTAGCATTTTCTATACTTTTTAATGTTAAATCACTGTTTCCTCAAAGCCAAAATTAGCTAGAATTTTTCCAATCTAGTTTTATAATCGCACAGGTTTTAGCATACCCGCTAAACAGCTAATCAGACCGGTGTGACCGGACGCGCGAAAGGGTTCAAATAATAACCTATTTTTCACAACGATAATGTTCACATTCCAAATGTGCCCTAACTTTACAATGTTAAATGAGAGCCCGTCTGCTATTTAGAAATTCTCTGCTTAAACACTGCATCGTTGTCATGGCTATGTTTATAGCTGGAGATAGTGTTGCTGCCGAGTACACAAGTTTAGAGAACACCGGACAATGTGATACTTTCTAAATCGCAAAATATTTCCGTTCTTTTATCGAGCGTTCTTTTTATCGTTGCTTCAAATTTCACTGCCTGCTCTAAATCCATTTAGTGTAGCATAGTGGATAAGGTGCAGGAGTCATAACCAGGAGGTTACTGGTTCGAGAGAGAGAGAGAATATTTTTTTTTTCCCTCCAGCTCTCTACTTTTCAAAGCACAAATACACAAAGCTGTAGGATCTGGCTCCCTTCAAGCTAAATTTAAAAGCTGATAGATAAATAAGAACCATTGAGTAATTGTGTGATTCATAATCCGAATAGTCGATTATTCGTTTCAATAATTGATAGATTATTCAACTATGAAATAGTTGTTAGTTGCAGCCCTAGAAGAAAGAAAACACTATCAAAATTGAGGTCCAAGTTGCGCTACACAGAAGAGAAGCTTCTGGAGAGGACCAAAGAGATGGTCAACCTAAAGAATGTGTTGTTTTTATGTGTTCTCTGTTATGTATTTTTGAAGCTTTTCTACATTAAATTTTGTAATGTTTTAACCATACCTCAGTCTTAGTATACTTATTATCATTACCGAAATCATCAACCTCATTCCGAAACGTATGTATCATTACCGCAACAAGTGTTCATATAATGTTGATTTAATGAATGGAAAAATAATAGTTTGCTTTTTAATGCATGTGTAGAATCTATATGTTACGTTCTTTCAGGTTTGCCACATCATTCTGAAAATATGTCAGGTTTCAATGAAATATCAAAAATATTAGGTTGTATATTGCAGAAGGTGTTGCGGTAATGAGAGAAATCAGTCAAAATCAAATAAAAATGTTAGTTTAAAAATATATATTATTTCAGAGTTTCAAGCAACTGTGCATGACTGTTAATAATCAATTTTTTAAAATGTGAAAATGTATTCTCTCTCCTAATGGTCTTGACATTTTCAGACCGTTGAGGTAATGAGATTTTTAAGGACTTGTTTTGGAAAATTTGTTCAAAAAGGTGTTAAATTGTCAGTAAATGTTTTTAAATTAACGCTCACAAACACTTCAGACCTGATAATCACCCATGTGGTACTGCAAGTGAAGCCCTGGGTTCTTTACCCTTTGTCTTAAATCTAATGTTTCTCTTCTTCTCTTACTGTATATTTCTCTAATCCAATAAACTAACTGTAAATAACTGTTTGAATATGTATTTTCAACTGTGTGCCTTTCTGTTTACACTTTTAACCTATTTACACTTTTAACCTATTTACACTGAATTTAAACTTATCACTTTAAATGTATTATCAAATAACCAGCTTACTATCAATGAATTTCACACACAAGAGATAAATTTTAACTATTTACTGTATTACAAAAATAAAATTCCCCTTACCGGCATCAAAATAAAACTTGAATGTGCTCAAAAATATAACTCCACGAATAAAAGCAATCACGTAAGGTAAATCATTACAGATGTCACATTCGTATACTTCAAAACAATGTTTTAGTATGCCTTATACTTTCTTTAACCGCTAACTAAACCTATTGGGCCCGTACACTTAAAATGCTCTGCCGGCACTCGTCTAAGTAAAATAAAACTACAAATACCAATGTCCCGTTGCAGGCCTGAGTCGGTGCTTGCGAGCGTTGAGGCTTTAAACTAAACTGGCCGCTTCGCGCGAACCACGCAAAAAATAAATAAATAAATAAATAAATAAATAAATAAATAAATAAATAAATAAAAACCAAAACAGGTAACTCACTCAGGTTCCGAAAGCAGTCCCGAAGCAAGTCCTGGAGCACTCCTGGCTTAGCCAGCCAAGTTGCACATGCAGCGTCGGTCAGTGGCTTAAACCCCGCAGCTCAACAGGTCTTCCTCCGGGCACTCCCGGTGTCACGAAACGGCTCTCTGGTTAGCAGGATAATCACGCGTACAATCTGCACACAGCTAGCGAGATGCTAACCGTCCCTTTACTTAGCAAGATAACTACACGACGCGAGCAGGATGCTAACTGTGGCTAGCGTTTTCTTACCTAAGATTTAGTAGACCACTTTGATAAAAACTAGCCCAAATAACGCTCGATACTTGTTCTTTACGTGCAGTAAACCTTTGATTCTCAATTTGACAATCAACAAACTACATAAAAGACCATAAGTAGCGCTCTCTGAGTTACTCTGAAAAATACGCTCTCTCCTCCGTCGTCTACAGCCGAACAGAACTCACAATTCTCCCGTCTCCGTATTTTGTCACCGCATGACCTTTCACCCCGTTCGGTGATTGGAAGATTAACATGCAAATAAATTAAACAGACAAATGAACTATTTTATAAACTTACATTTTTTCACACGAAAATAAAACAAATTAGTCTCTTTTTGCCTATAAAGTTGTACATAAAATTAATTCAACGAAATTAAAGAATTCCAAAATACTGTGTAGATGTCTGCTGTACATACAAATGAGTACATACAAAACACAAAGGGAAACTTAACCATTATATTTTCTACAGGGCTTCACTTGGGCTACAGCTCCAGGCAGGAGCCTGGAGCAGGGGTAGGAAACAAACAGAAAACAGTGATTAGTGGATGTTAAGTGCCTGAGTGGAAACATAAAGGCATAAAGGCAAAGGGGGGGAACAGAGAAGGGAAGAGGGTAATGTGTGTAATAGGGAAAAAGTCCGGCAGATAAACACTATGGCAGCATACCTAGGGGACGAGAGGCAAGGGGCCAGCACGATCATGAGGGTGACTCTAAGGCAGTCAACACCAGACTACAGTCGGATCAGCTGAACACAGAGTACCCAGGCAATGATGTGGTGACAGCAATGACCACTTAGTCCACCAGAGACTCTACGATCAATGTCAGCACAGTGCCGTGTCCCTCAACTAAAGGATTTAAAATAAAGATAAGTTTTCAGCCTAGACTTAAAGGCGGAGAGAGAGTCTGCTCCCTGAATTTCGGTGGGTTGATTGTTCCACAAACGAGGGGCTTGGTACGAAAAGGCTCTACTGCCTATAGTACTTTTACCCACTCTTGGAACAATGAGAAGTCCCGCGCTTTGGGAACGTAGAGTTCGTTTTGGAGTGTATGGGTGGTCCTTAAGGTAGGGAGGGGCAAGCCCATTTAAGGCTTTAAATGTAAGGAGAAGTATTTTGAAATCAATGCGGTATTTGATAGGTAGCCAATGGAGAGAGGCTAATACTGGGGTAATGTGCGCAGAGCGCTTTGTTCTGGTTATATGCTGAAAATCATAGCACTTACACATTTTCGTGTTTTGTACATTTGCAAAAATCAGAAGTTGTGTATATAGATTAATTTCTGAGCTGAGCTGTTGAGTTTTGTTTTTTTCCTTTTGGTTCAATCTGTATGTATGTTTTTGCTGCTCTATTTTTTTCCCTTTTCTCCTACTGATTGTTTATAATCGTGTCACCTTTTCTTTTGGAAATCCAATAAACATATCGTTACCAAGTCACAAGTTGGGTGTTTCTTTTAGTTTCACAGCTTTGAAGTGCTAATGTTGGCATAGCTGGTAAGATGATTAGCTAGTAGGTATTGTGCAAAGGACACATTTTATTCCTCAAGAGAGTCATGTGTAAACTGTCTGAAATCGTTGAATACATTAAACCATGTCATATTTTCACTCAGTTTTGCACAGAGCATAATTTAAACATTATTGGTATAAAGCTATTATTCAGCTGTAAAGGCTGAATGTTTGCATTTTCAGAATCAGAATCAGATTTATTGGGCAAGTATGTTAGCACACACAAGGAATTTGGTTCCAGCCGGTGGTCTCTCTCAGCAGTACAGACGATATACAGACAATGTACATCTTATTTACAGACAAAATACACAATATACAAGCAATATACAGATAATATAAAAGACAAAAAAATATACATAAAGTGCAAGTGTGTGTGGTGGTGCAAGCAACAATAATGGCATAGCAGATGATACTGTTCAGCTGTTTATGAGGGTGATGGCATGAGGAAAGAAACTGCTCCTGTGTCTGGTAGTTTTGGTGTACAGGGTTCTGTAGCGCCTTCCGGAGGGGAGGAGTTGAAAAAGGTTGTGTCCAGGGTGTGAGGAATCTGTAATGATTTTCCTGCCCGTTTTCTGGTTCTTGAAGAGTACAAGTCCTGGAGGGTGGGCAGGGGAGCACCAATGACTTTCTTCTGCTGTCCTTACTGTTCAGTCTGTTCCTATCCTGATCTGTGGCTGCTCCAACCCAGACCGTGACGGATGTGCACAGGACAGATTCAATGACTGCGGTGTAGAACTGGCTCAACAGCTCCTGTGGCAGACCATACTTCCTCAGTTGCCGCAGAAAGTACATCCTTTGCTGGGCCTTTTTGAGGATAGACTTGATGTTGGTCTCCCACTTCAGGTCTTGGGAAATGGTAGTTCCCAGAAACTTGAAGGTCTCCACAGTTGACACAGGACTGTTGGATATTGTGAGGGGGAGCAGTGCTGAGGGCTGTCTCCTAAAGTCCACTGTCATCTCCACAGACTTGAGCGTGTTCAGCTCCAAGTTGTTCTGACTGCACCAGAGCACCAGCCGTTTGACCTCCCACCAATATGCAGACTCGTCACCATCTTGGATGAGTCTGATGACCGTAGTGTCATCTGTAAACTTCAGGAGTTTAACAGCTGGGTCCTTGGAGGTGCAGTCACTGGTGTAGAGGGAGAAGAGCAGTGGGGAGAGGACACATCCTTGAGGAGCACCAGTGCTGACTGTTCATATGCCAGAAGTGACTTCCCTCAGCCTCACCTGCTGTTTCCTGCCTGTCAGGATGCTGGTGATCCACTGACAGATGGCTGGGGATACAGTGAGCTGGGAGAGTTTGGAGGAGAGGATTTCTGGAATGATGGTGTTGAACGCCAAGCTGAAGTCCACAAACAGGATCCTTGCGTATGTCCCTGGGCAGTCAAGGTGTTGCAGGTGTTTTCAATATAAAATTGGAAAGAATATACCATCAGTTGCTTTTGAAGCATTGGAAAACATACCATGACACTCCATAAGAATAATGTGTCTTGGTTAATGATGTTTTGACAGGACCTCTACATCAAGCAGTAAACAAGACAGCAAGACTGAGAGGGAATCATAAAAATAATGTCAGATCAGCCAGCTTTCAGGGTTTATTGTTAGCCTGGATTTGCATATTAATCAATTCAAAGTGCTCTGTGTTGATCTTAAAATTTGTAGCAAATTCAAGCTCAGAACATACTGGCACCACATTACTGCTCTATAAACTTGAAGGAATGAGAATACTAGTACAGCAGCCAGGACAGTAGTGTGATAATACCAGCATATAGGGCAAATATTGTTATTATTACTTACAGTAGTACTAGTGGTAGTGAAGTATTAGTATTCATGGTGTTTTGTCCATCATGCTACCTGTTCAAGCAATTAATTCCTTCTCAAATTAATAAAACATGTGAAGCAATAATTTGATGTATTGCAGGATATGAAATACATTTCTTCTGAAAGGTGACTTTGATGGATGTGTGGGGCTCATGTTGTCGAACTCCCCGTGGTGAGCCCTGTCAACTGATGTCAGTCAGGCGAACGACAACAAACTGAGACAGCAGCAGCGACAGCAGCAGCGATAGCTGCAACAACAGTAGAAACAATCAGCATGGAACCCCTGCTGCCGTAGTTAGATGCCAACCCGGAGCATGCTCCCTCCTTAGGGTGGGCACCTATGGATGCTGTACGGGACGGCATCACCCTGCTACAGCTGAATGTGGAAGGCCTCACCAAGGCCAAGATTAACATCATGGAACACTTACTACAGACCCACAAGGTCACTGCAATCCTACTCCAAGAGACCCACATACGTAACAGCTCTCGACTGAAGATCGCTGGCTACACCTTAGCCACTCACACTGAGAGCGACATTCACGGGATTGCTAAAAAGAGATCACAGCGTCTCCTACTGTCTCTGCCGTGGAGTGGATGGCAAAACAAGTCGATGGTGTCACCATCATCAATGTCTACAAGCCACCTTCCACCAGGCTCCACAAAGACTCCATCCCAGCCTTTGACTCACCTTGTATGTACACTGGAGATTTTAATTGTCACAGTACCACCTGGTTTTACTCTTCAACCAACCCAGTTGGCGTTGCAGAAGCTTCTAACGTCCAACTCCTATATGACTGAACACAACCAGACAGTTTCCACTCTGGCAGATGGAACAACACTTCCAACCCTGACTTGGCCTGCATGGTCCATCCCCACACCGCACCATCCTGGACCACTTCCCAAAATCACAACACAGACCGTCGCTCATCACTCCGGACAACACTATCAAGCCAGTCCTAACCAACCCTGTGAAGAGGTGGAACTTCCGCAAGGCCAGGTAGGACCGGTTCACAAGCCTTGTGAACTCTGGGATCAACAGCCTTCCCACCCCCATCTCCACCAACCTGGACATAGCCTACTCCGCCTTCTGCAAACTCCTTATCGAGGCAGCAAAGACAGCCATCCCTTGCAGTTATCGTTGCCGGTACATTCCCACATGGGACGAAGAATGTGATGCATTCTATGATGCATTCCTGCATGCCGAACCTGGTGAAGAGGCTGCCTCCAAAGCCTCTGATCTGACAAACTGCCTTGACGAGAAGCGCAGACAGCGATGGGAAGGAACAGTCCAAGGAATCGATTTCACTCACTCCAGTAGGGTGGCTTGGAAGACCTTCAATCGCCTCACTGGTTGTAGCACCCACCCAAAGCACTGCCCTGTCACAGCCAGCTCCATTGCCCAGCAGTTCCTGGCCAATGGCCACTTCAAAGACGCAGACAAGAACCACACTCCCTTTGTCAAACAGGAAACTACCAAACTTTGGAAAGCTCAAGGATTCGATGGGCTGGTGTTGTTTTAATCAAAGCTCTCTATAGCCATTTTCCAACTGAAATGTGGGAAAGCTCAGGGTCCTGACAACATCCCTCCAGAATTCCTCAAACACTGTGGTCCTAAATGCACGGACTGGCTCCAGGAATTCTACTCTTCCTGCCTCAGTAGTCAATCCATACCGAAGATCTGGTGTAAAGCAACTGTCATCGCCCTACCGAAACCAAATGAGCCTGCAGATGACCCAAGGAACTACCGGCCCATCTCACTCCTCTGTGTCCTGTACAAGCTCCTTGAGCGGCTCCTCCTGGCCTGGCTTGATCCAATTGTCAATCCCCAACTACCCAATGAACAAGCTGGTTTCCGCCGTGGACGTTGCACCGTTCATCAAATAGTAAAGCTGACCAATGACATCGAAGACAGCTTTGAAAAAGGCCACAAGGCGGGTGTCGTACTGGTAGACTTCACCGCAGTCTATGATACAGTTTGGCATCAAGGCCTGATCCTGAAGCTCTTGTGCACTGTTCCCGATCGCTACTTAGTGCGGTTTCTTGCCAACATTCTTGCCAACCGCAGTTTCGTACTCAAGACCAGCGATAGACAATCTAGCCGAATGCGACGCCTAAGAAATGGTGTTCCTCAAGGCTCAGTACTAACCCCCATGCTTTTCAACCTCTACATTAGTGACCTGCCACATATGACATCACACCAGTATGGATATGCAGACGACCTGGCTCTACTGCATGTGGAAAGGAGCTGGTCTGATGTGGAGGATGTACTCACTAGAGATACGGAATCTATTGCGGGCTACCTAAAGACCTGGAGACTGAAACAGAGTACGGTGAAGACCACCACTACTGCCTTCCATCTAAACAACAAGGAAGCACAACGCCAGCACACTGTGAACGGGTTACCCCTTCCTTACCAACCATCCCCTACATACCTCGGGGTGAAATTAGACCGGCAGCTAACCTACAGACATCACCTTGAGGCACTCTGTGGCAAAGTCTCAGCACGGAACAACCTCCTGTGTCACCTGGCTGGATCGTCATGGGGCGCCAAGACATCCACTCTCCGAACTGGCGCACTAGCCCTTGTATACAGTGCGCTGAATACGCCGCTCCAGTATGGTGCCGCAGCACCCATACCAGCAAACTGGATGTATCCCTCAATGATACTACACGGATCTTTACCGGTTGCCTTCACCCTACCCCAATGGACCTTCTGCCAGTGCTCTCAGGCATCACACCCCCCAAGCTGCGAAGAGAGCATTTCACTCATAGGCTAGTGCGCAAGGCCTTAACGGACACTCAACACCCACTCCACCAACTTGCCCAGGACTCTCAGGAACTCTGACCTCAACGCTTGCCCTCTCACCGCCCCTTCTCCCATCATGCAGCAACCCTCTCCAACCCCGGTTTTAACCTACTGGGTGCATGGAGAGCCAGCTGGGAACGAATTCCATGACCTACTCAGTTCACGGTTTAGCCGAGCACCGCAGCTCCATCTGGCTCGGACTTTCCCCGCAGAGAATGGGTCACCCTGAACAGACTTCATACAGGGGTTGGCCGGTTCAATGTCAACATGTACCACTGGGGACTGCGCCCATCAGCAGCCTGCATGTGTGGGGCAGAACATCAAACGGCGCAGCACATCATCAATGACTGCCCTGTCCTCCGCCCTCCCCCCGGTGGGGAAATAGACCTGACGACACCAGACAACATCACAGCAAACTGGCTGCAGCATCTGGAAAGTGTTGCTTAAATCTACCTACTGCCTCATATGCAAGAAGAGGATGGATGTGTGTTGTGGAATTGTTCCGTCATCATGTTATGAAATCATTCAGTATTCTGCCACGGTTGCATCTGTAAGGACTTTTGGTGGGGGCAGTGAGTGGGGAGAACTTTCTGTCTGAGGCTCTGATGTGATGGACATGCTGTTGCTGTGCTGACATCTTACAAGTGGTGATGAAGGGGGGTGGCATCCTGGGCATGCCTCATGGCCTTGCCCCATTGCTCTCCTGATGGAACACGCCTGTACAAATTATTAACTGCACTGACACTCCCTCTCACCCTTCACCACATTAGTGCATTTTGACTCTTCACAGCCCTGGGGAAGGGCAGTCAGGCCTGGTTACAACCTAGACAGGTGGAGATCAAGGTGATTTCGGAAGGTCATTAGTGGTCTTTAAGAAAGGTCATTTTTAGTCAATTCGAAAAAGGTCCATAGAAAAACAGCACCAGGAAGACAGATCTGTATATATAAATAAGAACCCAATGTAGGGAACCTATTAATAAAGACCCAATAAAAACAACCGTTTGGTTATTCATTCTATTTAAATCCCTGCTGAAAGCACCCTTGTTTTAGTAGAGTCATAATGTATGTATAATGCCCTTGCTGAGAACTGAATCACTTAAACCAGCATTTCCCGAGCCTCTCCTGGAGGACCCCTTGTCCTGCATGTTTTAGATCTCTCCGTGCTCCAACACAGCTGATTTAAATGATCAGATTATTATTAAGCAGCTTTGGGAGTTCATAGCGAGTTGATCATTTGAATCAGCTGTGTTGGAGCAGGGAGAGATCTACAACATGCAGGACAAGGGGTCCTCCAGGAGAGGTTTGGGAAATGCTGACTTAAATCATTTTCTGCAAAGGGCAATGAGGGACACTGGCACAGTGCTGGAGTATGGCTTTTCTTCACAGATTCACCAAGTGGCTGACCTTATGCAGGTAACTTAAATAGCTGAGAAACCTATATACAGCAGTACCATCAAGGGCTATGATCCCATCCTCTTCTCTTACAGAGGAGGTTGCATATATTAATCTCAGTCTCTGTTGTCGATTCTAACATTCAATCACCCATCCGGCTCTCTCTCCCCACAGAGGTAATCTGACCCCAGCTGCCTGGCCCCATCTGCCAGAAACCAATGAGAGACAAGGCCTTTAAGATGTTGCATCCATATAGGCTCTCACATCGTGCTGAAATAAGGCTGTTACTGAGCTCTCAAGGATAATACAGATCATTCAGAGCTGGGCTTATTTACAGGAGGGGAGAAAAAGGATTCGGCACTTTGTAATTCAGCTTCTATGACTGATTGGGAATTTAATCAAATCTATTTACAGCAACTAAGCCTGCAAAAAGAGAGGAGAAATAAGCTTGTTCCACACTGGCGACTTAAGTGGAAGCATGACTGGGAGCCCAAATTGAATGTGATTGTTCTGATTGTTTATGAAAATAAGATCTGCATTTTCCTGTAATACCTAGACGTCTGCATTTACATTTACATTTATTCATTTGGCTGATGCTTTTATCCAAAGCGACTTACAAGTGAGGTACACTACAGCACAAGTGAAAAAGTATAGAGTCAACAATATTAGAAGTATTGCATGACAAAGTTCCAAAGGTTGGCCAGGTGAGGTAGCAAGTAAAGCTAGAGAGTGCATTAAGCCATTACAACCAAACCATTACTTTTACACCATTACAACCAAGCCATTACACCAAACCATTATATTAAACTGTTACAGCCAAACCATTACATTTTTTTTTCATATAGTTTAATAGGAGATAGGGGGAAGTGTCTCAGGTGTTCAGATAACAGCAGAAGAGCTGTGTCTTCAGATGTTTCTTGAAGACAGAAAGGGACTCAGCAGAACAGATGAGGTGTGGAAGCTCATTCCACCAATGGGGGACAACGGCGGAGAAGGTCCTGGATAGTGATTTAATGCCACAATGCGACGGGACCACGAGGCGCCGTTCGGTGGCAGAGTGTAGCAGTTGGGAAGGAACATAGGGTTGCAGTAGTGAGTTCAGGTGCAGTTTTGTTGGTCACCCTGTATGCGAGCATCAAGACCTTGAACATGTTGCGGGCAGCTACAAGGAGCCAGAGAAGTGAGTCCTTTTTGGTTGGTTGAAAACCAGACGTGCAGCTGTGTTCTGTATCAACTGCAGAGGTTTAACAGAGCATGCAGGTAAGCCAGCCAAAAGAGCATTGCAGTAGTCCAGTCTTGAGATGACCAGTGCCTGGACACGCGCAGCATGCTTGGATAGGTAGGGCCTGATTTTCCTGATATTGTACAGGGCAAACCTGCACGATCTGGTAGTCGTAGCGATGTGGTCAGTAAATTTCAGCTGGTCATCAATCACTACCCCCAGGTTCCTTGCAGACCTGGACACAGTCAGTGTCGTTGAGCCAAGCTGAACGGTGATGTCGTGCTGGGTCGATGGGGTGGCTGGGATTACTAGGAGCTCTGTCTTGGATATGTTGAGTTGAAGATGACACTCCCTCTTCCAGGCTGAGATATCTGAAAGACAGACAGAGATCCGTGCTGAGACAATGATGTCATCAAGTTGGAACGAGAGGTAGAGCTGGGTGTCATCGCCATAGCAGTGGTAGGAGAAGCCATGTGCCTGGATGGTCGGTCCCAGAGCAGTTGTATATAGAGAGAAGAGGAGGGGGCCAAGCACCGATCCCTGAGGCACTCCATTGGTTAGCCGGTGGGGCTTGGACTCCCCTCCCCTCCAGGATACCTGAAATAATCTGTCTATGAGGTAGGACTCGAATCAGCGAAGTGCAGTGCCGGTGATGCCCAGTTCAGCAAAGGTGGACAGGAGGATCTGGTGGTTCACGGTGTCAAATGCGGCAGACAGGTCTAGAAGGATGAGGGCCGACGACATGGAGGCAGCTCTTGCCACCCGTAGGATGTCGACAACAGACAGGAGGGCCGTTTCAGTGGAGTGGCCGGTTTTGAATCCCAACTGATTGGAGTCCAACAAGTTGTTTTGGAAGAGAAAAACAGACCTGTGTGAAAACAGCTCGTTCAAGGGTTTTAGATAGGAACAGGAGGAGAGAGACAGGTCTGTAGTTTTCTGTTTGGGAGGGGTTAAGCGTGGATTTTTTGAGTAGTGGGGTTACCCTAACCTGCTTAAACGTGGAGGGGAAGGTGCCAGTGGTGAGTGATGTGTTGATAATGTGAGTGAGTGCAGGCAAGAGTGTGAGAGAGATGGCCTGTAGGAGATGGGAGGGGATAGGATCCAGGGGGCAGGTGGTGGGTTGGTTGAGAGTAGCAGAGAGTAGCAGCTTAGAGTTAGTTTTAACTTAGTATACATATGTGTTTGATAATCTGGAAAGTCCTATACTGGGCTTGTGGCTGATTAAATACTGCTATGCTAACATAAAAATAATTGTAAGAGATATGATAGCATATTAATGCATTAATTGTTCTAAAATTTTATTTTGCGTAATTTAAAAGATCTTACATCATGATGTTTGACTCACCCACTAGTAATGAGGAGAGTGAGACATCTTTGTCGCACAGCAAAAATATCAGGATGATTTGTGTTTGTGTATGTATATACACAGTGGGGTGAAAAAAGTATTTGCCCCTTTCCCGATTTCCTTTTTATTGCATGTTTCACACAAAACAGTTTTTAAATCATTGTTTCATTTATTTAATTGAAAAAGTCACTAATTACCCATATCACCCCTGTGAAAAAGTAATTGCCCCCTTAGTTTTGAAACAAAGAAATAATAAAATTAGTTGATAATTAAATTCAGGTGGCTGAATACAGCCAGGCTTGATTGCAGCCAGCCCTGTTGAGTTTAAAAGGCATATATTTTGAACCTGACCATCAGAGAGAATTAGTCACCACAAAGCTTCTAGAGGCACAAAATGCCATGATCTAAGGAAATTCCAGAACAGTTGAGGAAAAAAAAAGTTGAAATAGTCTGGAAAAGGTTACGAAGCCATTTCTAAGGTCCTTGGACTCTACCAAACCACAGTGCAAGCCAGGATAACAAGAATAGACTGTCAGAACTCAGGCAGGGACTCAAGTGCAGACAGAGGAGATGGATCCAAACGGGTTTATTAATCCAAAGGGCAATCCAAAAAACAAAGTCAAGGCAGGCAGAGTCAAAAACCAGAGCAGACACGGCGACTAAAACCACGGGGCAGGAACGAGGAACGAAGTCGGGAAAAAACAGGCAAGGAAACAGAACCGGCAAGTAGCGACACAGCAAACTGGGATGAACTGGCAACGAGACAAGACACGAGCAGGACTTAAATAGGGCAAGGCTGATGAAGAGACGGGATGCAGGTGTGCAGGCAGGCAGGTGCAGACAGTCAGGTAATCAGGTGGGCGGCGACAGGGCAGAGAGCAGGGCAGGGCTGAAACACAGGGAAAAACAAAAGCACATGGACAGGGAAAACAAAACAACCGGCTAAGACGCCGCAGTCCTGACATAGACACCCTCCATGTTACAGGTAAAATTATGAGCCAAGCTGGGCTGGAGATGGTCTGCTCTTTTCATGAAGGTTTAGCATGGGATCGTCCTCAAGCTGGGCCTCTGTTTTACAATTTCCATGTTGCTCCCAGCTACAACAAGCATTCCAATTCTTATGATCTCATGACCCGCTGGAAAACCTGTGTTATTTAAACAGCAGTATTTTATCTCTTCATCCAAATTGCAGTGGTCTCTTTCAATTTTCTTGCTTCCTCCAGGAGGACAATTAAATACCACAGGATTATCTTTGGAGCGTAAGCTTTTTGTTCTCCTGCACAAATGTGGTTGAAGAGAAAATCCTAAAGTGGGACAGAGGGTTCAACTACAATTCCAATCAGCATGCAGTTTTAGCTTAGTATACATATGTATTTGATAATAATTTGGAAAGCCCTGTACTGGGCTTGTGGCTGATGCTAACATAAAAATAATTGTAAGAGATATGATAGCATATTAATGCATTAATTATTCTAAAATTTTATTTAATGTAATTTAACAGATCTTACTTTATGATGTTTGACTCGCCCACTAGTAATGAGGAGGGTGACACATCTTTGTCGCCCAGCACAAATATCATATTAGATTGGAGTGGTTGTCTCGACACCTGGGGTTGGCTCTAAGCATTTAATTGAAGTCCCCCTGCATACCTATCCTGGGGAACTGAGTAAACCTTGCAGCTTGTAGCATTCTGCCTCTTTATTGCACTCAATTACCTCTGCCATGGTTTGCGTACAATTTAGTGCAGCTCTTTCACATTTAAATAACTATTGACTCGTGGCCTGCATGTGGCACTGGAGACAAGGTGCTGGCTCCTGGTGCATGTGCTGAGCAGGGTGAAACTGTACCAATTAGCCTGTACACATTCCATTTCCCTCCAACTTCTCCAAAACTGCACATGAAGTTGACCAACTCCCAGTAAACTTTCATATAGTAACAGTGACACTTTTGAGCCTTCAGTTAAAATATACATTTGCATTAGCTTCATTAGCAAGTAATATCCATACTTTTGTCTCACTCTTAATGAGGAATGCTACTTTGTGAGTTTGGGGCTTAGACATTTTACAAATAATTTTCTCTCCGGAGCATGTTACTAGTATTTGTTATTATGTAAATTTCCAAATTATTGTTAAATCCCTACAACTTCACTGCATAAAAACTGGAGTGCCCAGGCTAATGTGCACTCAACTGTTTCTGTGTAGAGACATTCAGCAGTACTCAGCAAAGATGGTATCATGAAAAAAGACACTTTTGGTCAAAGCTGCATTGAAATAAAACAATATGCATTCAGCTTAACCCTTATCCTGACTTTTACACAGCACCCCTTGCAACAATATGATCTGATTATATGCAAAATAGATTGTCTCTGCAGCCAGGTCTCCCAACAACGTGAGGGCAAAATTTTTCTTGTCACTATGGACAAAAGTCAAACCACAGAAGGTGACGGTACTGAAAATGTCACCATGCACATGCAAAAGCAGCACTGGCTGTATGACTTCATTATTGTTCTTCTCTGTGGGTTTTTTAAAAATTATTTTATAAATGCAGGCTAAATGGAAGCACAGTGTCCAGATGGGGTGTGATTGTTATGTTCAAAAAAAAACAAAAACATTTGTTTATGTAACATAGTTACACAGACAGACTGCACATTTTCAAGGCCTACCAAGGTAGTATTGAGTAGTAAATAATTACTTATTAGTAAGTACTATTAGTATTACTAGTAAGTATCATTACTTATTATTTAGCTTAACATATCCTGCATGATCCTTTGGACTCACGATCATAAAACATGGAAACATGGGATAATTTCTGACCACACCAAAAGCTGGGGTGTGTTAAAATAGCAGCTCAAGGGGTATAATTAAAAATAAATAAATAAATAAATAAATAATGTACCGCCATTTATTAGCCCAAGAGCGCTTCTCACAGCTCCATATTAGACACTAACTGGCAGAAATGAATGTGGAAAAAATAAAAAAATGATTGTGACTCACATATTTGTGTATGTGTTTGTCAATTGAATTCTGAGCCCTGCACAGAATGTGTGAGAAACAATGTTTTGCTCAGTGATTGCATGTGCAGTATAATGAGCCATACCATTATATATACTATACAGCTGTACACCACAGCTCATGGGTGGTAATTACATATGCAATTAAAGTCATATATTCCATAATGAGAAGCTAAGCAAATAGCCTAGTAGAGTGGTGCATGCTCAGTACACTTTGAAGTATGTCTTTTCAACTGCTGTCATGCGATGGTGAAGTTAACTTATCTGTTGTCATAAAAGCATGTGTTCTATCAGGAAATAAAAACCCAAGGACAAGTGTGTGCACATCTCTTACTATGCCTTGTAAAGGCCACCAAATTCCTGTTTGCTCAGCAAGTGAAAAAAACATGTCTATTCCTTTTTGCACGTAATGCACATTCACGTTTTACATAAAGGTTCAAATTAATTTCAGTTTTTTCAGTTACTCGTACTTCTTAAAGAGTGATAGTAAGGTGAATGGTTTGTCCTTTTTCTGAGATCAGCTTTAAGTACCCTTTGAAAATACACTGCTTGTTCCAGGTTTGATGCTTTGCAGTCAGGAATTTAAATGGGTTTCTAACAGTGAGCGTGGCGACAGGTAAAGTATGCACTGCAAACTCATGCTATTTACACTCACAGCACAGACCTGCAAATCACGGTTTCCTGTTTGTCTAGTCTCTGAGGATGCAATTTGAATCTAATATGAAAGACAAATATTTGTAGCACCTCCTACAGACCTTGTGTTGCATGGCACCACACAATTCACAGTGTTTATTTCTGACACTTGGACAAGAATAAGAATAAACATTAGTTACATTAGTTACTAGAGCTGAGATCAGGACAGAGAAAGGGTGAAATCACAGAAAACTGTTCTGGCCTACCTTTCAAGAAATGCCATTTCTTGTCCAGAGGATGTGTTCCATGAATAGCTCACCGCTATGTGCTCTAGCAGAATATGGGCCGACAGTAAGAAATGGTCATCCGCAGGCTGATCCACGGTCTGACGCAAGCACCCTGGAGGCATGGGGAATCACCCTCAACATGCTGTTCCTGTCAGTGCCATCACTCACCATGCTGACTGTGTCACCTTCAATAACACAGGAAGAGGGGGTGAGACATGAAGCCTCTGCCTCTCCGCATGTCACAGCCACTTGCTTCACCAGCATGATCTCATGCAGTTCATGCACCTCTGTTACGCTCCTGTGCATTTTACCATTTATCATACACATGTAGCAGAGCTGAAGTAGTAGCTCGTGTGAGCCCTGCGTAAAAAGCCTTAGGTAGCGGGTAGCAGGTAGCCGAGCAGTAGCAGCGGTTACATAACTCCCTGAGAGACCTGGTTAAGTAGCGTTGTTGCCGACAGGCTAACGGCAATTTGCCTTTAGCTCAACTGGCAACGACGCTGGCCGTAAGGGGTTGGCAGCGAGCAGTACGAACCTCGGTTCAAAACTCGCTCGCTTGCTAACCCCCGTGACATCTAATTAATACACAACGCAGTCTGACCATACCCGTTACACACACATATTTGCTTGCTGGGAGAGTTCATATGGGAGAAATGACAGGGAAGGTTTTGGGTGTGATGTGTCAGACTTAAAAAAAATAGCACCCACTGGACTTGGAGTGGGCTAAGCACCCTCACTGGGTTTTAAGAACAGCAATGAAAGTGGCATCACCCCTGCAATTTGTGCAAGCAGATGCCGCAGTAATGAGAAACTCTTCTTATTGTGTTCCTCCTCTGTAATTAATTTCTATCAGGCGCATTGATTAAAGAAGCAGCATATTTGCATAAATATTACAATATCAATGGAGCAACTCGCCTCTTTTCACCCCTCATTTCCTTCTCCAGCAAACACTATGGCGTGGCTCCATCAGCTCTTGGCAGATGGCAGGAGATGGAGACTGGGAGGATTTTGTGCCTTTAATACTGATCAGGTCTCTCCTACTCATTTGCACGCCATTTTTAAAATATTATATAATCAGCTTTCTGTTTGCCTATGAAAAAAATATGATATGACCATCAGAGTACCTGTAAGCTCACAACTGAGCACACATTAATATCTGGGGCACTGGTTTCATATCTGCGACCTTTACGAGAAACTCAAGAGAGAAATCTGCACTGTATCCCTTAGTATGTACACAGGTACTAGCCTCAAACACTGCAGATTCTCATCTGGAGAATTTGGAAGCTGTGACTCAAAGGCCACCTTTGGACATAGAGAATATGAATAAAAACATGTTAGTAAGCATGTAGCAAAACATCAGCCCAGAGTTTTTTGGTTGTAGTTGTTGCTCTTTTTTATTTACACTGAGGTTTCTCAAACCAAATGCAACATAATTATAAATTTCCATCTAATCTGAAAGCTCCCAGGACCGCCCTGAAATGAGGGTCAGCTTTAACGTTTCTATTGGTTCAGCCACTTGAATACACTGCCAGCACTCCTTCAGCAGCAGTAATTGAACGGAGTTTGCCAGCCTGTGCTGCTTATTTGTAGTTTTATGCAGATCACAGCAGTTTCTCTCCGGTGTTTCTGAGGTAATGCTGCAGCTGCCCCTTGCCATGTAAATGCTGATGTGGCTCCAGTCCTGGCTCCTGGCCCACCAGCGCCCTGAGTGTCCTCCTCTGCACAGAGGTCTTGTCCATAGGATGGGCAAGATTTAGGTACCTCTGGAAAGAGTCTGTGTGATTAGTGTGCCCTCATCAGTGGCCTCACTCCACATTCAGATATATGTGGGTATGTCGGGAGCCGCCAACATTGGCCCCCGCTACCCCAGCACTGGTTCCCCCAATGGATCCACCCGCCACAGACAACCAGGACACTGGAAGTACAGGTACGAAACCTTTATTATTAAAAGTGCCACAATTCGTAGATGGACGGCTCATGTTCTGCAGACCTCCCCTCCTAACCTTCCTCCCCCCCCTTCACCATGGCGGCCCTTCCCTCGTCCCATCCTCTCACCACGAGAGCCTGGCGCCAGGAGCGGAACCCCCCCCACAACACCACAAGCCTGGACACACTATAAATAAATATCCCCCCCATGCACACACACACACACACACACACACACCACTCAGTGACCACTCTCTGACTTGTCTCCTGCACCGGCCCCCATGACAGAGGTGAGACCCCTCTCGGCTGCCCAAGGAGGGGTACCACACACCAAGGAGGAGGAGGTCTCCTCATGCGCATGCACACGCACACAAAGACAAAAAAAAAAGGGTGGGACACAACTCGGCCTGCGCCTCTATGCCGGGCCTCGCTTGTGTCCCAAAATAAAAAAACAAAACTCGAACAAAAAAAAGGATGGAGTGCTGCTGCTGTTCTTGGTCCAGACCCCTGCCTCCCGACGCTGATGTTTGCTGCTTGTCCTCCTCACACAGCTCCGGAGCAGAAACTACGACCGCAGTGGTGGGGGGAAGAACACAGCAGCACAAATCACCCTCTCTGCTAGGCTGCGCAGACTTAAAAAGGGAACGCACACACACTACGGTAACACCGCCAGTCACATCCCTTACTGCGTGGGGGAACTGCCCCAATCCGTCTCCTGCCCAGCCTGGGGCTCTGTTGCACCGCCGCTCTAAAGCCTCTCTTCCCCTCTCCATTCCCAGCCAGCATCCGTTGTATTGCCTGCCCCGTGCGTCACCCCAGGAAACGGTCCAAGTCCGCAGTGCTCCGCTGACACTCGCTCCGCACACACACACTGTTGATAAAATGAAATCCCCTCCCGGGATTTCCCCTAAATTAAACCAAAAGGAAACAAAAAAAGGAATGAAACTTGGCATTAACAAATTAATCATAAACAAAAGAAAAAAAAATGGCCGAAAATGTAGAGCAAAACCAAAAACCAAAACCAACCAAGAGAGAAGCAACAAAAAAATAACCAAACGAAAATAATTTCCCTCAGTAAAATCCACTGCGCGGACCCTTCCTTTTCCCAAGCTGTCCAACTCTCGACTGTCTGAATCGTAGCTTTCTTTGTCAGTACTTCGGCCCCTTAGCTGTTGTTTTAGTGTTTTTCCCTGTCTGTCAGTGTTGTCCATGTGCTTTTGTTTACAGTTCCCACATGTCCCGGCCCTGCCCCACTCTCCTCCCTGTCCCCGCCCAACTGATTTCCTGATCACCTCCACCTGCCTGCCTGCCCACCTGCATCCCATCTCCCCGTCAGCCCAGCCCTATATATACCCTGGTTGTCTCTGTCTTGTTGCCAGTTTGTCTCAGTGCTTTATCTGTTGTGTACCTGCCATATTACTTGTGAGAAAGTAGGAGGGGAAAAGCACCTGGAGTGACTCAATTACCTCCTGAGAGGGGCCTGGAGTCTGGGGGTGGGGAGGGGGGAGCCTTGATGCGTGGAGTTCTCCCACCACTTGCCAAATCTAATGCCAACTAGAATAGGATCTCCTGGACAAGGTGCACACTCAAAGTAATAAGAGCCAAACTGGTGGCAGGTAACAAACACCACAATTCAAACAAAACCAGAACACAAAACCTCTATGTAGTAGAATAGACAGAATCTTTCCCTCCTGTGCTGAGAAAGCAAACAGACTATTGCAAGAGTAACACAGACCAAAAAAAAAAAAAAAAAGACAGACTTCTTAATGATGCCCTTCGCTTTTCACATTTCCTTTTGTTTTGTGAAGAAGAGGTCAGGAAGGAGACAGGAGTGGAAGAGGGGATGGGAGCCTCGTGCTGCACAATAAAAGGGCCTGCCAAATTACCCTGCCATCCTAATAATTCATAAAGGATTATGCTCATAAGAGAACACAGAGCCGTTTATTATTCATAATAGCCCTGCTGGACAGAAAAAAGGGATGTGATTAACTTTATTTTTTGAGGTGTTAGCCCTCTACACACATGGTGCAGATGTCAATAACCATCATGTTTGTCTCACTCTCTCTTTGGATTTCTTTTCCACGGTGCTTAATGAGAAGATACTGTTGCCAGCTGGGGCATCCACACATGGGTGGCCGGGCGCCCTGCCTTTAGGGTCATTGGAAAATGATGCTCATCTTGAAAATGTGATATTGTGATCTTGTGACACCCTGGGACAATTGCTCTGTCGTTAGCTTAGGTGCGGTTTAGAGTTTAACACGGTTTTAAACGCGCATGTTGCGGAAAAAGCCACATGGCTTCTTAAACCCCATTGCTGTGCCATTGGTACCTGTGGTTTAACCTACTCCTGAGGTTTAGCTTGATCTCAGTTGCTGGGTCTTCAAGAAATCTCATATCAGCCACTAGAGGTCACTTTTTGTGCGTATTTGCTTAAACCTGATACTGAGGTAGTTTAAGGAGAGACTAAACCATCTCATCTGCAGAATGAGACCTACATCACATCCTACACACAAAGTGTGGTAATATTTTGTTAGCCTGATGTCTGCCCCCATGTAGGCCTATGTCAGCACTTACTTTGACTGTGTGAAATAAAAGCTATATAGGCATATCTCTTTATATAGTCCTATAATTAAGATTTGCGAAGATAACGTTCTACATCTTCGAAAAATTGTTGACTGTTTTTTTCTAATCACAAAGGCAGACGAAACACGCTTAATCTAAATAGTGCATTCTTTATTTATCACCAGGATTTTTGCACCGTGCGGCACCATCAATTTTCAACAAACAGATATATATATATACAACAAACAATTTAGCGATCAAACACATTTATTTATTTCACAGCCACTCCTATCCAAGTAAAAATGTTTATGCGCATCCTTGAGTAATGATAATCATTCAAACATGATCCAGACCAAAATGCTTACAAATAGAGGGTTACAGTAAAGTCATAACTTTAATTCCCTTTCAGACACTTCAATGACGACAGCATCCAAGAAGGGTCTTATTTATTTATTGCAAGAAAATAAACTTTATTTTGTGGCGGATGTGAAGCCAATTGTATAAGAAACATAAGCCTGTTCATTTGTTCATTTTTCAGGCAAGCGATCAAACCCGCGCAAGGAAAGCGAAACGAAATTTCACTTCGCATTTGGTTAAAACACAGCTTAACAACTAAAGAAGTGCATTTCCTGAAGAAAATGCAGAAAATTCAGTGGCAGGAGATGAATGGGTGAGACAATTGCTAGGATGTGGCAAAGTGGTTGCTAGGGTGTTGCTTGGTGGTGGCCAGGCTGTTACCAGGTGGTTGCTAGGCTGTTGCTAGGTAGTTGCTAAGGTATATAAGATGGTTGCTAGGGTGTTTCTAGGTGCATGCTAGGGTGTTGTTGGGTGGTTGCCAGGGTGTTGCTAAGTTGTTGCTAAGAGGTTGCTAGTTGGTTGCTGGGTGTTGCAAGGTGGTTGTTAGGGTGTTGGTAGGTGGTTGCTAGGCTGTTGCTAGGTGGTTGCTAAGGTATATAAGATGGTTGCTAACCTGTTGCTAGGTGGTTGCTAGCACGTTGCTAAATGGTTACGAAGGTATGTGATTTGGTTGCTTGTTTGGTTGCATTGTTGGGTGGTTGGCAGGGTGTTGCTAGGTAGTTGCTAGGATGTTGCTAGTTGGTTGCTAGAGTAAACAATATAGTCACTGGGGCATTGCTAGGGCGTCGCTAGGTGGTTACCAGGGTGTTGCTAAATGATTGCCAGGCGGTTGCTAGGGTAAAAAATACAGTTGCTAGGGACACACCCACCTTTGGTGAGTGTTGGATCACATGACCCAAAGCAGCATATCAGGTCCCGTGGCTATTGGTCAAATGGTGACCGAGTGGTAAGGCTTTGAGAAATGCACTGAAGTGAATGGTAGGATGGATGGATGAACAAACAAGTAAAGGACGGGTGCGGGGTCAGTATGGGTTTCAATGAGTGTTGGGTGGCATGACCTGAGCCAGCATACGAGGTACTGTGACCTGTTGGTGAGAGTGGTAATACTTTGAGAAATGAATTGAAGTCAATGGGAGGATGGAGGGGTGAGTGAACGACAAAAAATGAGTGCAGGTCAGTATGACTTTCAATGAGTGTCGGGTGATTTGTTGAGGCAGCATATGTGGTAAGGTGCTTGCCAAAGGTAGTAGTAAGACTTTGAAAAATGGATAGAAGTCAATGGGAGGATGGAGGGATGAGTAAACAATGCAGGTCAGTATGGCTTTCACTGAGTGGTGATTTGCCCGAGGCAGCTTATGTGGTACGGTGGCTGTCGGGTTGACCAGGGTAAGACTTTGAAAAATGAATTGAAGTTGGCAGGATGGAGAGATGAATAAATGAGTAAAAACACTGATGAAAAAAATGACAAAAGATAGGGTCAAGACGGTCTTGGATGAGTGTTGGGTGACCCAAGGCAACATATGAGGTATGGTGGCTATGGGGTCAAATGGTGAAGGCCATGAAGTGTGAGGGGGTGATTTTGAAAATGAATGTGAGTTTAATGGATGAAAAAACAACAAAAACTGTGATGGATGAACAAACAAGTACACCAATCGGGGTCAGACCGGGGGTACAGTTGGATTGGGGTTGATATCTCGAAAACTGAGGGAGGAGAAGCTGGATAAAATTTGGTGGAATAAGAAGAAGAAGAAGTAGAAGAAGAAGAAGAAGAAGGAGAAGAAAAAGAACAAAACTATCAGATAACAATAGTTTGCACACTAATAAAACTATCGGATAACAATAGTTTGCTTGCAATGCTTCACATTGCAAGCACTCTAAAAAGAATAAAACTATCGGATAAAACTCACACTCATCTTTTTGTCGGTCACTCATCCCTCCAACCTCCCATTCACCTAAGTATGAGGTCTTCTCGGTCACCTTTGGTGATTTGACCACATGCCTCAG
This sequence comes from Megalops atlanticus, assembly GCA_019176425.1. NCBI lineage: Eukaryota > Metazoa > Chordata > Actinopteri > Elopiformes > Megalopidae > Megalops > Megalops atlanticus. Next base: position 1,023,977 of record CM032883.1, read on the forward strand.
GTCAAATCACCCAACACGCATTGAAAGCCATACTGACCCCGCACCCGTCCAGTACTCCATCCTCCTATTCACTTCAGTGCATTTCTCAAAGCCTTACCACTTGGTCACCATTTCACCAATAGCCACGGGACCTGATATGCTGCTTTGTTTCACATTGTAATCACACTAAAAATAGGTGTCACATATTTATAGAATAGGCAAGGACAAATGTGTCCCTTGATGACAGTGTGAGTGCATCATGCTAATGTTGACATGTTACTTACACTTTCCTATGGATTCAGTCCAGAAAATGTGCTTTCAACTCTCGGTTAAAAGTAAGTGCTACTTGTTTCTTTTTCCCTTCAAATCAGTTTGGAGAGCTCAGCAATCACCAAAGCCAATGAAATAAATTGCACCTGCGTTGTAATAAACTATTCATATAGTTGTCAGTCAAAACTGAGGGATTACTGTATATTCTTAGTTTAGAGTGACAGTGGGATGATGGGAGCGTTCAGTTAAAGTTTAGAGTTCAGCCATGTGGAAATTATGTCACTGTAAGAAACGTCAACACTCGATACAGTAAACTTTGTCTGGCCTTGGCCGTGACGGTGCTCCAGCTGAAAAGAACTCCTTTTCCTTCCAACGTGGCACATCAGTTGCTTGAGGTGAGCTGCTAAAAAATATTGAAGATGAGACATCCTGTGGCGCAGCACTGTATTGATCTTATGGTTTAGCGATCCCATGTTCCACACAACTGAGGTGTTAATGACACACCTTGGTGAAACAGGTTTGCTCAAACTACTGATCAGATTAGGGATTGGTACCTTAGAGCAAACTAAGAGTTATGCTTCATCCTGATTGTCCATCCATCCAAGAAACAGTGTTTTAACTGTAGCCTGCTCCTAATGCTCTGACTCAAGAGCACTGAGAAGACAGCAAGTGGCCAATACAATAGGAGTCTCCCTTCTATCCAAATGATTGCAGCTGTTCTTTCCTAATAAGTGATGCATCTTCAGTCAAGATAATCAGATAACAATAGCAGGACAAGAATTTTCTCTCTCTCTCTCCTCTGTCTTTCTCTTTCTCTCTCACACGCACACACACACTCACATGTGCGCACATGTGCATGTACTTGAATTAATGTGTGCGCGCACGTGTGCGTGGATGGGAATCCATGGGCACATACACATGTGCACACAAACAGCTGTGATGACCCACAGAGACCATGCTCAATTTCCTAAAATGAGGGCCATCCCGTAAGCAATAACTGAACTGGGCAATGGTATTTGCAAAAATCAATACTACAGAATGCAAGAGCACAGATCTTCTCCTCTGGCTGAGAGGTTCTTTGATCTACAGCCACAATGACATACATATGTGTCTCACTGATTCAGTACCCAGTGGACTGCATGACCTATACATCAACTAAATGACCCCTTGTCTTTTACGTCTATCTTTTAAGATTTATAAACTCCAGCTACAAATATCAAACCCTGAAGAGATCGCTGAAGGCACTAACAGATCGACAGATGTGGCGAATTGCATTTCTTGTTATTACACGTTAGTTAAATGTCAATGTATGGTGCATGCAGTTGCAGCCCTTCAATCATAGACATCCTGTGAGTAATTTAATGAGGTGTCATTTGTGGTCTTTTCACCATTGGCCAAACTGGTACATGAAAAAATGCAATCATGCCTTGATGAGCTTTTCCCACTGAGACAATAGAAGTGCAATAATCCCAGTAAACAATCCCAGTGCAAATACATTTCACCTGCCCCATGTCCTTTTGTCTGAGAAACATGCCCTAATTCCTAAGTGGTGTTTAGAGCAGTCTTCATTGGATAACATGTTAGGTCATTACCCCAGTAGTCTCTGCACAAATCTAAACCCTACGCAACACTAAAGCAGTCAGTGGGATATTGTGTGGGATCATTCACCTCTCACTTGCCCCATGCTTCTCTGTTAGCTTTTTTCCCATAACAATCCCATTCTGTATTTTCTTTTAATTCTGAGCATAATCACTCAATTCTGAGATGATCAAAGTAATTATCATATAGCCAATGATGCAGGAAGTATATCCCTTACAGCTGATTATTGATTGGTTAAAGCAAGATATGCACAAACTTTTTTTTCCAGTGGGTACACCTATTTATCATAATGAAGAAAGTCTTTCAATCTCTTTCAGAACCAAAATATGAGTGACATTTATCATAAATCCATTGCTTCATAACATTACAATATAAAGAAGGATATATAAAAGGTGAAATTGTTAATTTCATAATGAACAGAGCTCTATGATACTTTGCTTCAAAAGACATTATACCACTTGCATGTTATACTACATGAATGTAATTATGGATGTGCTTGTAATGTAGATGTGCTTATAATGCATGAAGAGGATATTCATAGGAAGTGTTACCCATTGTTTTTTTCACACAGTAATAATACAATGGACAATTCATCTTCCTTTTTATAAATACGTTGATGTAAGTCAAAATGTATTGCTTACCAATGTATTATGTTCCTCTACATGAATATACTGAAAGTACAATTTATACAGTAATGAAAGCTTCTCTATAGTACTTTATATGATACATTTCATTTATGATATCTGTGTTTGCAATTGCAGTGATTGTGGAGATGTGGCAGGTCTTTGTACAGGTCAGAGTGATGGGGGTTAGCCAGTGAAAGGAAGGCGTTCAGGCTATGATTTTCTACTGTGGACGCCATAATGACCTTGATAGAAGCAACAGGTAAACATTCCAAGTGTGCCAGATTAAAACAGATGTAGATGAAAATAATATTATCATTGTAGGGATGGTTCAGCCCCCAAAAGAAGTTATTTGCATGAAAAGAAATTAATCCTTCCTGGGATCTGTTAGTGATTTAACACACACTAACTCTTTGGGGACACGTTGATTGAACTAACCCCTCTACCCTTATGACTACACTTTTAAAGTATAAGCAGCTTAAGGATGTCACTTGTACTCAGACATATCCCTGGATCACAATGTTTCTGATCACATTTGGATATCTCCCTCCTTTAGGTCAGTTCCATGTTAAGAGTCCTCATTCATTCTTTCATGATCATCTGATTGGCGCCCTGTCCTGTCTGTCACATTTGAAACTGAAAATGGGTGGAGGAACTGGAAATGCCCCCATTCTACTATTCAGCTACTTGCCTAATTATCCAGTGAATTCAAACTAGGCTGCAATATACAAGACCTCTTTGTCTTTTCAAACTAGTAACGGCTTAAATGAGCAAAAGCATCGACAGTGTCTGAACAAACTTCCTAATGCTGGCTACTATTTTCCACAAAGATTCAGCAGGTCAATTGTGTGAAGCCAGCAGGTGTGACGTTGGTGCAAAGTAGAACCGCTAAGATGATTTATAACTACACTGGAGTATAAACTGCTTTGACACCACCGTCTTAAATATGGCATGAGCAAACACACAACAGACGATTTCCTTGGGCATCAAACGCAAAAGACCAAGATTTCTGTGGATTTGCACTGCTGTGCCGCCCGACACTCTTGCGATTCTGTTGATTTTCATTGGTTGCTGAGAGTTGTACCGGACATGTCAAATCTGCTCCTGCCTGCTGCCATCCCTGTTTGATCTGTGCTAATGTTTTCCTGTGATCACGAAAGTGATACGATTCTTAATTCAGGCCGAGTTGGTAATTTCTCAAAAGAACCACTAATGATGAGGCACAAACCTGAGAATTCATTTAGAAGCTGAGGGGTGGGGATGACAACAGCCTAGAAATCCGATGAATTCAATCGGAATAAGTGAATATCAGCTCTTGATATCATGAAAAATAATTCTCAGGGAAGTAATGTGTCCTTAAAGTGCTAATCATTGTTAATCACCATGATTGCATGGTGCAAAAAATGAATCTAATTCTCTTTTTAAGCAGCTTCCAGTTATTTAAGGATTTTTTTTTCTAGGCGATTAATTAAAATAGGGGAATAGGGAGAATATTTAAAGATTTGCCGTCAGTAATTCAGGTCAACTCATTACAGCAGCAGTTTAGTCAATCGTAGGACTATTATAAGATTATTAAACCATTGTTCTCCTGTAAAAGACAAGAGAAGATAACTGAAGCAATACACCTGCAATACTTGGGAAAGTATTCGATTCCCAAGCTTGGGTTTTGAAGGACAAAGGAAATAACAGGCTCATTGTTATTTTTGAGTCAAGAGCCTCATGCTGCAGTGCTGCACTAAAAGAGAAACTCCCTATGACTCATTTATGACGCATAAGGATTAAAAAAAACAAAACAAAAAAACAGGGCAGCTATTGTCTTAGGCTTCTCTGCATCATTCTCATGCATAAGTAACTCCCTCAAAGACAAGAAGCAGCAGCTTTGTTTCAAAGTTGTCTTTTTTTTGTTCCGCATGGCTGACGTGACACATCACTCAATAACCCTTGCCTCATAAGACCCTAAAAAACAAGTGAAGTGCCTTGAACCTAATAAATATTACAATAATTGGGAGGGCAGAGGTCTACTCTCTTTCTCTTTCTTGGTCTCTACCTCCCTCTCTCTCTGCCCCAGGGGAAACGGGCTGCTCGCTAATCGGGGGAAGCGCAACTTTAAAACAGTCCTGGCCTAATTTGCATGGCAGTCTGTCCCAGACATGGGCCCAGGTCCTAGCACAGTGAGACTCTTACGTGGCAGAACCTCATGCTCATTAGCATGCCACAGCCGGCCAAGTGAGAAGCATCACCCCCTTGTTAGTGGGTAAGGCCTGTTGAAACAAATGCTTTACCATGCCCTGGAAATGAGCCTGGAAACCCCCTCCCCCCCCCCACACACGTACACACACTAACATCATCCCCACAGAAGGTTGTGGTGAGCAAACAGGCTTTTAGAGGCTTCAGCCTGAGATAATCATTGTTTTCCTAAGCATAATTCCCACTGTACTGACAAAAGACCCTATCAAAGTAATGCAGTCAGGATTTTCCTGCTGATAAGTTGGTTGTCTGGGTTGCCTATCCAAGTATTAACACAATATGCATGCTCCTATTAATGTGTACATACAGTGCCCTCCAAAAGTATGTTAATGGTAGAATAGAATGATCTTTACTGTCATTATACTCAGGTACAATGAAATTTCACATGGCTTCTCCCACTGTAGTAAAATAAAACAAAACAAAACAATAAATAAAAGCAGTGCTTTAGCAGTTATTTAATCTCCTTCACATGCACATACATTTTACCATTTTAGAGAAATGGCTGTTTTTGTGTTGAGTGCCCCCATTTTCAGGGGAAAGGTAAGTTAACAAATGACTGACAGGTATAGCCCATTACTCAGGTGTTTCCCTTTGCATGGATTGTTCATACAAAAAGGGTGTCTAGCCTTGATTTCAGCCTGTCCTTTCATCTGTGGAGATTGCATTTGGAACAAAATGGCATACACCAGCATGAAAACCAGAGAACTGACTATGGCAGAAAAAGAGCTTATCTGTAAGAGAGAACAAAAAAAGTCATTAAGAACCATAGCACAGGAAATGGCAAGCTCAGCAGTTTAGAAAGTTCTGAAACAAGAAACCACTGGTGGACTTCAAACTAAACACAGAGCAGGTCACCGACAGAAAACAACTGCAGCCGATGACAGAAAAATCCTAAGAGCTGTGAAGAAAAACCCTAAAACAATGGTCAGTAACATCACCGCCAGTCTACAGAGTGCAGGTGTGAAAATATCACAATCCACTTGTGGCCGAACACTACGAAAATGATATATAACAAGACACCAGGCCAAACTACGCCACCTAAGGACTTACACCCTAAGATTTGTAACCAATTCAAGCGGGGAGGCTCCCCAGAACGCAGACAAGCTGTATAAGAATGAGACAGAGACGTGTATTCCAGCTGACTGGGCAACTTTATTAAACAAATGACAAGAATTCTGAGAAGAATATGTCATTAATAACATGCCTTTATTATAAAAATAGACCCTATGGATAAAAACACTTTAGCTAAGGACAGGGCAAAGAATGAGAACCGCAAGACCAGGGTACTGGCTGTCATAAATAGAAAGAAAACAAGCCAATGCACTAGAATATAAATATGGGCCAATGAATGCAGTTACCTGGAAGGGTGGAGGCCAGCTCAAACTCACTCCAAGTGTCCCAGTACCTAGGATTACACACCACAAACACACACACACAGCAAGCCGTAGTATAAAGTGAGGGTGCTCGTAAATATTACACCTAGTTCACCTCATGCAGTGCAGGGAGAAGGGAACCACCATCCAGTAACCCAAACACCGGCGCTGCTAACCGTCTCCTGCTGGTAAAAGCGAGAAAGTTAAAAAATAATTAATACCTATGAAGCTGAGTATTTAAGCAAGGTGACAAGCCAGTACCCGGAAGCTGAGAGCCAGGAGGAAAAAAAAGTCTCCTAAATACAGCTAGCAGCAGCTAAAGCATTGCCCAATCAACACCTCTATTAGCAATATCCTAAACATTAACCAAACAACTAAAATACAACAAACGCAAATACAATAGCCAAAAAAATGCAAAGAAACAAAGAAAAACAAATACAAGAAAAAGTAAACGAACACAAAACTTATAATCAGGCAAAACAGCAATGGCAGACACCTGTGAATACAAGCACACGGTTAACGTAAGATGGCCATAATCTTAATTATGGGCTAATAATTAAGCCACGTATTCAGTTTTACCGGGAGTTAATGGCCGACGCATCATACCTCCGTTCCAGCATTTAAGTAGGCACGCACTAACCCGTAGCCCTCCTACGCTGCATCAATCTATAAAAGTAATTTATAGTTTTTTTAAAAACGAGCGTACGCAATCGACATATTTAAACAATGAAAAGACTTTAAATACCGTTGTCACCGTTTCTGATGCATGCCTATGAAGCCAAGCATGGAAGGGGGGGAAACCGGTAACTGTTTGGAAATACAATACACCATGAATATTATTTCAAAGAAATGTTAAACTAAACTGAAACATCAAATAAGACCAACCTTTCTACAGTCCCCGTCTATTCCTGCAGATAGAGAGTGGAGTGGAGTGAACGTATCCCGAATAAGCCGAGTCTTCCTTGTTTTAACCTCGCAAATGCTAGGTTAATTGCGTGAACAGAAACAGCTGTAAGAAGGGGGGACTTGCGCTTCCGGTAAACTACGGCGGCCAAAAAGAGACACTTGTCCAAAAAGTGCTGCCATTAGCTGGTTACACACTGTTTGCAGAAGACTTCGATAGCAGAATTATAGAGGGTATACTACAATATGCAAACCTCTTATCAGCAGCAAGAATTGAAAGGCTAGATTAGAATTCACCAAAAAATACAGAGATGAGCCAGAACAGTTCTGGAGCAAACATTTATGGACAGATGAGACCAAAATAAACCTTCACCAAAGTGATGGAATGCCAAAAGTGTGAAGAAAGATCTGCCCATGATCCAAACCATTCCAAAGTTTTAGACTTGCCAAGTCAGTCACCAGATCTGAATCCAATTGAGCATGCATTTTACTTGCTGAAGAGGATATTGAAGACAGAGAGCCCCCGTAACAAACATCAACTGAAAGTAGCTGCAGTGACCGCCTGGAAAAGCATTTCCAAAGAAGATACCACACGTTTGGTAATGTCAATGGGTCGTAGACTTGATGCAGTCATTGCATCAAAGGGCTATGCAACCAAATATTAGACCTTATCACTTTGATTTGTTTTGAAATTCATTGTTGCACATCTGAAGAAGGGGGCTCAACATTAAAATGGCTCTTTCTATAAAATAATAAAAACATATGTGCATGTAAATAGCATGAAATAAAAGCTAAAAGCTAGTCTCTACTTTGGTCTCATAGTCATTTTTTGATCTCAAATGCAAATGCCTGAAGTAGCAAAAATATCAAATTCCACTCTACCGTTAACATACTTTTGGAGGGCACTGTACAAGATGTTTTGACAATTCATGCTGTACTGACACATTGCATCTTTCCATACAAATACAGGACCCTCTATGTATACATTGATCAGGTCATCCAAGTTATGATAATACTTTGACAGGGCACCCAGACTATCAACATATGACTTCTGATAGGGCCTTCCTGTGATATTACTACTTCATACATAGGGCATCATGCCCGAATAAATTCTTTGATTGGCATCTTGGTTTTATTAATACGTTGTTAAGAGTGTTGTGGGTGGACCTGAGAACATGAGTAAATCAATCAAATTTTCTTTGTTACAGTGCATTTTTACAATCAGTGTTGTCACAAAGAACTGTACATACATATAAATGAAGATATACATTCTATGTAAAGAGCAGTCTGACTTTATTAATGATGTTGTTGCTTGGATCATAAACTCTAAACCACTAAGCAAGCATATCTGATGAAGTGATTGTACTGTCAGTTTTCATTTAAACACAGTCACTGATAACCAGTGCAATTGTTTGTTCCGTGGTCTTAAAATGTTTCCGTCAGTGTGTTCAAATGTGCTGTTGGTCCAATTTGGTTTGTCGCCACCAACACTGTAAACTATTGGGGATGGGATTCCATATGCATGTGATGTACTGTATTCTCAGCCTCATGACACTAGATATGGGGCTGTAAGCTAGGCATAGTTTTGAAAAGTCAGTTTACTGCCTGGGTGAAATGAACTATTGGTGGAGCTCACATACAGCACAAAGAACAGAGAATACCATAAAATTCTACTCCTTTCTTACACTGCTGTGTAAAAGGAAGCCATTACCAGATGCCAATGAAAAGATATGTTTCCCTGACAGTCAACAGAATCCCAGCTGTGCATTAGTTGCATTAAAACCATTTAAAATAAAACTACAAAATAAACTCAGTAAATGGGAATTAATGCACCACCATCAAAAAAGGAAATTTAATTGCACTTTAATGGCTAAATGATAATACATTTGTGTTATTCATTGGGAATTACAAGCACTCTGAGAACTGCATCCAACAGACCCAAAATGGCAACATAAAAAGTGTTGTCAAAATGACTTAAGTAGCTTAACTTAGTCTCATTTTATCTGGGTAAACTGATTGGAATATATTCTCCAGTCCTTTAATGGAGAGTACAAATCTATCATTTTATTACCATTAAATAGTGCTGGACTGAAATTTCGATACAGGAAATCCACATCCAAGTAAAAGAAATGAGGAACATAAAGTAAACCCCAACTGATACTTTTGTCATAAACTGCATCATTTTTTCATACATTATATTTATGACAATGCTGAAGCAACACTGAAAAAAGGTTTATGCTATGTGTAGTGTTCTCGTGCAGTGTGTTGAAATTCTGACTAAACACCGAGTTAAACCGTTGCCAGTGAAGAGAGAGTCGAAGTAAGATTGATCATTTACTTGACATTTCCTCATACATGTGGCATACGGTGAAAACTGTAAATAAAAACAATACAAAAATATTCAGTGAAAACTGTAAATAAAAAACAATACAAAAATATTCTGTGTCTGTGTCCTTAACTAAACAGTACTGTACATAGCTGTAAAACGAATATATATACATTGCCGTTTTGTACCGTAGCGGTTATCATGGCTACTAACATTTCCATTAACATATTTATGACAAACAAATCGCTACGACTAAGATAACGTCTCAAACATCGTTCTTAACTAAATCGTTACTAATATATATTCAGACAACATGTCAGATAACTAAACTTACGGCATTGCTTTTAAGATGCTTCACAGTAGTTTATGTTTCAGTTATGCCTCAGGTATCTCACATATTCTGCCGAACCAGAAACAGTTTAACCGCAAGCGATCGAACAGCAAGTGACGTCATCAGACGACACGAGCAGGCAACGAATATAATTATTTACAAACAAACCCACAAACTGCAAGGCGGTTATCAACTTCTTATATTCCATAAGAAATAATTACCAACAACTTATTATTATTATACATTTTTTTTGAAGTAGAAATTTGAAGCAAAGAAAATAAATAAATGCCTTAAGGGCAACACACTATGCTTGTTTTAACTCAGAATTACAAAAAAAAAAAAACTGTGCAGTGTCACTGTATCTTACTTGTATTTCATTTATGTCAACAGTGTAATGTAAGTTATTTTTTGCAGTTCTTTTCACTCAAAACTGGATATCATGACATCAGTGTTTAAATAAGGGTCTTTGAAAAGGGGCACTTCTGTGTTTGGGGGGAGGGGTGTTGCAGGAGGAATTTTTATTGGATTCTGACTCACGCCTTGCTCAGTAAGTGACTGCCGCTGGCTTCGAGGGTCACCATTTGTAGGATAAGTCTGGCTAAGTTGTTTTGATCTCTGTCCACTCTCCCCTACCACACTCCCCTGCCGAGTCATTTGAATCACAGGGATTACCATATATATTTAATGTGTCTGCAATTTTTGTTTCAACCACAAATAGCACACTGAATTGTTCCCTGTACATATTCATAATGAGACAAAGATACACGCCTGACGAATGCACTGGACCGTGCTGGGGGGGAGCCTGGGGAGCTATAATCCCTTGGTGCCAAATCAACAAAACATATTATTCCTGCTAACAATTCTAATAGTCTTCCTCATAGAAAAAAACAAAACACTGAACATCCTACCAGCTGTGCACTCTCATTTTAATTTTCTAGTTGAACCATGAGAAAAAAGGCTGACTCGTTCACAGTAAAATCTCATATCATACATTTAATATCTTGACTTGGTAATTTGGTGATTAAGACATATTGCCAAGGCACTCCAGATAATTGAGAAAGTTCATTGCTCCTCTGGTTTAATTAATGCACCTTTGTAATTGACATCTTGCTCACAATGCAACAGTGGCAAAAGAGGTTTTCTCTGATTGTAATTGATGCCATGTGATTATAATCTTTGCCCCCTTTATTAATAACAAAAATATCAATTACAAAGTGAAATGATGACTGATCTTGACTGGTGATTTTGGTCTGGGTTCACTCAGTATGAGGATGATTTTTAATAACTATTACAAGAGGATTCAACATATTCGTTTTCAAATGCTGCCCTTTTGGCCATGGCTGTGGACTTGTGAATATTAGTGGGGTCTGAAGGCGGTACCAAGGAACCATTTTCAGAGCTTGTTAGAAAACAGACTTGAACACAGGAACCACCCCTTCCTCCGCCCCGCCCCGCCCCCGCTGGGTGATGTATTTATTCAAGGCGTGCCGTCACTGTCCTCTGCAGTAAAAAATTTGCTGGGAAAACAGCTTTGAACAAAGTGATTAGATCAGGCAGGCTGCTTGCACCCTGCTGGGGAACTGTTTTCCATTTATTTTTTGATGGGGAGCATGGAAAAGGTTCCACTCAGAGCCAGAATTTTCCCTTAATCCCCTGCCATTTGGTAGGTTTGGTTCCCCCCTCCCTTAATCAATCCTCCTCACCTCTAGACTGCATGCTGTCCCAATACAAGGCCATATTAACCCTTCCCTTTTCCAGCTGGCCCTGGAGCATCAAATTCAGCCCTTCTGCTCATGACTGCAAGCCCCAGACAGTCTTCTGTTAGTGCAACAGACCACAGGAAGCATATATTATGACTGATTCAGGTGGCATTTCCAGGGAGAAAAATGCAAGACGTTCCTTGTCGATATTAAAATGCAGTACTTAAAAGTCTGCACCTTAACCAGGTCTAATAATATCAATGCATCATTAAGGACATCTGTCATACTGCGATAATGTAGCTAATCATTTCTGTTATCGCAAAGGCACAGCTTTAACTGCTTGCAGGTCATGTCATCACTGTTCCTCAATTCCTGTGCATTTAACTAACAGATCTTCATTTCTGAAAGGAAAACCTTGTGCTCTGTATGTAATCTTGTACAAAACACAATAGCAAAGACATTTTCAGTAACTGTATTTCTCTGTGGAGAAAACTGTAATTATGAACAAACAAGTGTGTGTATTTGTATTTATTGGGCATTATGTGAGAGGTGAAATTTACATCAATCAATGACACTGTTCAGGAGGAAGAATTGTGCTTAAGAAGTTTACATGTTTACATTACAAGTTTACATGTCAGGTTGTCAGTCCCCACAAACGTTTTTAGAGAGAAAAACGTCAGAGAAAATCAAAGAAACAGACACCTGGCAATCATTAGCCTGCAAGCCAATGCCTGGATAGGGGAGAGTTTTCCATTTGGGATGTGGCACAAGTGTTGTCACAATCAGAAAAATGTCCCCACCTTTTTCTTACTGCACGAATGCTTGAAATTTCTTTTTTTCTGATTGATGATGGTGCTGTACGTTCCGTAAGGTTACTTACTATATTTTGCGGGTAGTGTATTTATGCCAGTTTGTGCAAAAGGAAAAAGGTTTAACCTAACTCCTTCGTGTCTGTTTTTTAATTTATTGGTTTGGTGTATTTTCCATGGGCTGTCATCACTATACTTAATTATGACTTTTTGTCACTTTTATACAAGAAAAGAACACCATCACACCCTGTATCTCTGCATCTGTCAGCAACTTCCCTTGGCTATACATCACACTTACCTCATGACATATACACATATGCATATTGTATGGTTGCACTGTGGTGAAGAATCCATCAAATGTCTTAGACTTCAACCTTAAATGATTATGTCCTTTTGATCTTTGTCTTGTCTCATATTATTAAGCATTATGATTAAGGCTTCTGGTCAAGCTATCCACTGTATCCTGTTTGAGTAATGAATTTAACTGTTTCCCATCATTTTTAACCATTGTTTTTCCTGGATTCCACTCGACATGCTTATCATGTTAAGTGAGAATTTTAAAAAATAAATAATGCTATGTCAAGCCTGTCATCAAACGAGATGGTTCTGACCTTATGTGTTTACATTTAATAGGCATAAGGGAGTAGTGAATTTTTTTTATATTCTTCTTCCCAGTTACAAGATGATACCAAACAGCTTTATTTACCAGTGACAGTGATTTGGGCATACCACAGTAAGTGGGCAAGACTGGCTCAGACAAATAAAAAAAATACATTGCATCTGTGAGGAAACAGAAGTGCCTATTTATTGTTTAATTTATGCAGAGAAATCTTCTGAAAAGGTCATCAATATGCACAATCTCTTCAGTGTGTGGTTCTCTGCGGTATGAATTTCAGGTGACTTTGTAGCAGTATAGCCATGGTTAAATGTTAGTTCAGCGTTGATTTGCTTTTTATTCTAGTGTTTTTCATATGTATGCACACACAAACATACACAGACAGACACAGACACACACACACACACACACACATTGTACACACCCTGTAATGGTGACCACCTGAGAGTTAGATTTCTATTCATATAGAGCTCCAAGGTGATTCTCAACAACCTGCCATAACAGCAGGGATCAAAATAAATCTGTCTTGATCAAACAGACAAGTGGTGGTTTTAATATTTCATTTGCTGGAGTAGACTGGAAACTCTGGGTTATTTGGTCGTTTGAGAGTCGGTCTCTCAATTATCAGAGTACTGTTGAGAATTTGGAGTCAATGAAAATGCTCAAAAAGAATAAAAAACATGGACACACAAATGGAACTACAGTGAGTGTCCTAGCAATAGCTGGGAAATGCATTCTGCGTGTGACAGCGCAGCGAAGATGGTGACTCAAAAATAGATTAACCTGAAGCACGAGTTACATAATTCAAAAGATGTTAAGTTGACAAATGAGTAATTGATTCTGCATATTGTATTCCACATACGCGGCGAGGCAGCTGCATGCCTGTGTTCTTCAGTGAGTCAGAGAAACACAGATTTTTGAAGTGCAATCAGTCACATTTTCCAGAATGTTCCGTCTGCTTTAATTCGGGTTTACTGGATTCACGAGATGCCGCATCCGCAGCTGAGCCACTGTTGCATATCCATGTGCTTCGTCCTTGAGTGCATTCCAAGTGCAACCCTATTCAGCAATCGTACAAGTTTTTTTTTTTATGAAACTGTAAAGACATATTACAGTTTTTCTCAATTGCTAAGACACACAATGAAACTGGGATCCACTTGATCTTCATCATCACCTTCTTAGCACAGCAGAAGTCTTCTCTTGCAAACGTGTTAACACTTTTTTGTTGGTTTCACACATTTTTACACCCTTTTTCAAAACAGTTAACACAGATCTCATAGAAAGACCCAAAACTCTATTAGATTAACTGGTTTAAACAAAAGGAAAACATCTATTCACAGCTGATAGAAATTACTTGCATAATTATGAATCTCTAATGCACCTGTGTGAAAATCCTTTGCACAACTCTTCAATCAGCAATCAATCCTTATCCATCTATAAAAGATGCCACCTCTGTGTTGCTATTTGCAAGCATGGATCAAAGAGGTCAAAGGCATGTAATGAGAGGAAGAGGCCATGGCAGAGGGGCCTGAGGAAGAGAAGCACGTATGCGTGGTGGAGGAGCTGCAGCAAAAGGAGAAAATAGAGCTCAAGTTTCAGATGAAATTCGGGCAACAATTATTGACCATGTTATCAATGATGGCTTGTCCTTTAGAGAGGCTGGACAAAGGGTCCAGCCCAGTTGGAGCACTGTGGCATCTATTGTCAGAGTTTTTCAGAATGAGAATAGGTAACTCACAATGTTACTACATACCACTGTGTATTTCAGCTTTACTGTATTGCCCTGTTGGCAGAACAACCTGTCTACAGTAATGCAGTTGTTTCATCAATCCCATTTATGTGACTCATAATGTCAATTTTGACATGCTTTTTGCATTTACTTTATAGAATCCACAGACTACCACACACTGGTGGCAGAGGAAAGACCTTTAGTGCTGAACAGGAGGCTGCCATTGTAGATATGGTTGTGGCAAACAATACGATCAGACTGTGTGAAATCCAGGCAGCATTAATTGCAGATCAGGGAGCATTTAGAAATATCAACAGTGTGAGTTTGGCTACTATTGATCAAGTCCTTACACGAAACCATGTCGGAATGAAGCAGCTGTACAGAGTTCCATTCCAAAGAAACTCTGACATTGTGAAGGAGGCAAGACTCCAGTATGTGCAGGGAAGGATTTGTTATTGTAATGCCTTGTCATACCATACAGTTACATGCAACTGGAATAATTTGCTTTATGAATTTGCTTTGTTCTTAGAGAATAATGGAGCTTGAAGCTGAAGGGGCACATCACGTATTCATTTATGTGGATGAAGCTGGCTTCAAGAAGACGCGGAAGGAACATCATTGGGCAGAGGGCCACTGTTACAGTGCCAGGTCATAGGGGCGCCAATATCACCATGTGTGCTGCCGTCTCCAATGATGGTGTCCTTTGCCACATACCAACTATCAGCCCATACAATACAGAACGCCTCATCACATTTCTTGATGCACTGAATGAAAGACTGGCTCCACCCGAAGAGAGAAGGCTGTTGATGCCTGGCATGACTGTTTGTCTTCATTTGGGACAATGTTGCCTTCCACTGCTCTCACCTTGTGTATGAATGGTTTGCAGCGCAGCCCTGCATGATGTAATTCCTCCCTGCATACTCTCCTTTTCTGAACCCAATTGAGGAATTCTTCTCTGCTTGGAGATGGAAGGTATATGATCACCGGCCATATGACCAGATGTCCCTCCTGGAGGCAATGAATGCTGGTTGCCTGGCAATAGGTGCAGAGGACTGCCAGGGATGGATACGCCATGCAAGGAGGTTTTTCCCTCAGTGCATTGCAAGGGAAAACATCCAATGCAATGTTGATGAGAACCTGTGGCCTAATTGTCAGGAATGAACAGACTAAATGTGTAGTTCTGAGTATTTCAACTCTTCATTTTGTTTTTTGGATATTTCCACCCATAAGTTTCCTTTGGTTTCTTTTATGTTTATTTTATTTTTATTTACAGTATTCAGCATTTCTGAGTTTGGAAAAAAAAAAAAAAAGAATGACATGGAAAAATCTGATGCAGTACAACAAATTGTTTCTGAGTATTTCTGATTTGGGGGAAATTCTTTATTGGTTCTTTCGTGAAGAAAGAATGCAGTACAAAAGCTGTACCATATTGAATGTCCGAATTTGTCTAGTCTGTAGTCTGTACTGTAGGTCTTACATGTCAACGACAGTTCATGGGCACGGAAAGTGCTGCACAGAAGAATAAAATGATTGAAGAAAACTTTCTTAGAAAATGTCTCTTTTTTACAGTATTTCAACAGGACATCTCATAAGTGTAAAAAGTGCAGGTGCAGAGTGCAGCAGGGTTTCTTATCTTGGGAGAAAAGAATACAATTCATGCTGTGATATGCTTGCTTGCCTTTTTTGGCACACACTATATGTAAAGTATCAACAAATGGCAAATGCATATCATGCAAATTAAGGTTGAACCAGTTCATATTGACAGCTGTATTTTGTTGTCCATTGTGTAATGATTGATTGAAAGAATATATTAATTTGAGCACAAGTTGTGGTGTTTGAGGGAAACATTTGCTTTTGTTGCATGTTTTTAATGTTTTGTGAGTGTTTTTTGCAGACAAAATTAGTCATTTTGGCCAGTCAGCCTCTGTTTCAGCCTGTGTGTTAATTGTTCTGAAAATGTGACATCAGAGTGGACAAATGTGTTTAAGCAAAAAAACTAATATTCATGCTGTTCTTGCTGACTTTTGTTATTTTCTCTGCAAAAACAGCTGTGCTGGTGCTGTAATGGTGAATTCAACTAAATTAACAAAGCAAACTATCAAAGAGCATTTGTAACATTAACCTCCATTGTGTTGAATACCTGCCTGGGCCTAGCAAGGGTCTTCGTTCAGTGAAACCACTTCCATTTCTCACCTTTTAAATACACTTACAGGAGTGTTTTGTGGCCAAGAGACATCTGCCTTTCTCAAATCATAGACTTCACCTTTCAGCACAGGGAAGGTAAACTACAATTCAGTCCTGTGACAGAATTCAGACTTAAATTGTACTGTTAAACATACTAGCAGTAACTGGATTGACATGTTGAAACCTAATCTGGATCAAGAAAATTGTCAATGGATTTGAACATGGAGGATTGCATTGAATGTCCCTGAAACTGCAGTATGTAGACAAACAAGTGTAGAACACACATGCCAAAATAGTATATGTGAAAACATACTGTGTGTTAGAAAATTATATCAATTATTGCTGTTTCAGTTATTGAGACTTTCAGATGTGACATTTGATGGATTCATTCATTATGCAAAATATTCCCAAATGTTATGTTTTGCACTTTGTTGCATAATGAATGCATGAAATGTCACACATGGAAGGTGCAATAACTGATATGTTTTCAAATAAATGCAACATTTTTGAATATATATGAAATATATACTTCATTTTTACTTTAAGAACATTTTTAGAGGGGTGAAAAATACACTGTGGCCTTGAAGGCATACTCTGGAGATTCTGAAAACCCCCGAATGAGATGTGCATTTCCCAAGATGTCGGGAGACAGGTGTGCACATGAGCATCATTTGCAGCACCTGGACTGCCTCTCAGTCCTCAAATAACAGTGATGTTTGTTCGCACAGGGCAGTGACCCCCCATCTGACGTGTCTGGCATTTCCCCACGCAGCATTCATGGTTCAGGGAATGGCAACCTCCTACTTCTAAGAACATCTGGCGGAGCCGCATGCAAAATGATTCATAGTCCACCACGCCACTTCGAGCAGAGAACACAAACTCGGGAATTGTTTGTTTGGTGAAAGTCTGGCACGCCCAAGCTAATGACCATGTTTTAACAGTGTCAGTGGACTGTTCTCTTGCATCATCACGAAGCACCGTATAACCCCTCACTGTTTCGTGGAATGTGGCTCCGATGTTGTTGGGAGACATTGGGATAGCTTGAGGAAAAGTTGGGTGGAAAGTGGGCGTTTGGAAATGCTTTGGTGCCAACTGAATACTCCTCACTTGCTGGCTCAATTAGTTTCTTAGTGCTATTTTTACCTCCTCCAGAATACAAGCCTGCACAATAAAGGAATATTTTAAAATATCAATGTAACTCATATGTACTGTGCTGCTCCACTGAGCAGAGGATACCCAGAGCACTGCAGCTCAACATGCTTTATTTGAGCCTATGGACTTATTGCATTTCATTCAGTCTCATTGCTCATTGAAACCCAGTATATCCACAGCCCCTGAAGCCTGCAAAACTGGGTCTCCCTTATTGTGGGTCTGTTGACTTAAGATCCAACACTACCAATAAAACGAGGCTGACAAAGCTGTCACTCTGATAGCCTGCCAGAAAGTCTGACAGTAAGTTAGCCATGTTAATATTTCTCTTTGGCTGCTCTGGCTCCACCATGCATTCACTGTTATGTCTTCCTCTGTGCAGTGCTGCTGGTGAATGGCTGCCCCCAAAGATTATGAATAATTCTGTCCTGTGAGGTCTATCCTGAAAACAAGCCTCCTCTGGTAGTGCAATGACAACAAAGGATGTGCCTTGGGGAGAGCCGAACATTGACAATGGTATGAGAGGACCCTGTATGCATTGTATGTCTGGCGCTGGGGTGGTCACTCACAGTAAATAATACAGTCAGACTAAACTCTTAAGACCTTGCAAGTGAGTCACAGCACTGTCTCTTTGTTGTGGGGTCCTCGGTCTACAGGAGACAACTGTCCCCTTGCACAGGGAACAAGGTTCTGGGCAGGAAAGACAAATGGAAGTGAGATGCTGTACAAAAGGGAACCAAACAAAGTGACAGGTGAAGGTGTTGAAAGAGAACCTGGCTGGACTGTTAAAATATATCTCTGGAGGCCTTGAACAGAGAATTATGACTACAAATGCAGATAATTATGCAGTCATCTCATATTGGTGCATTTTTATAGAGTCTTCAATCACTCCAGGTCAGTCAAACCAGGAAAACCGGTCGTTGATTGCGTGAGACTGCATGCCAACTGAAGGGGATGCTGAACTGGTCATAGTTAAATGTGTTTACAGATTTCAAAAATCAAGTAGCCAATTCAAATGCATCTTGTCTTGGGGGACCAGGTGGGGGGAACTCCATGTTTAAGACTCTCTGCTCATTTGACCACTTTCAAATGCACACTGTGCTTTAAGCATATGTTACAACATACAATTTTATTTCAAATGATACGCGATGCTGTCTTCTGTTAGCCTGATACTGAATGCAGTGTCAGATTGGGAGTCTTCTTTTTCACTGAGAAAGGCCTTAAAGAAGGACCATCAATTTTATGAACTTGTACAATAAAAAAAGCTGAGAAGCAGCAGTCCAACTCCTTGTCTCTCCTTGGTCTGTAGCTCTGATTTCATGTATATTTTTGAAGAAAAGGGAAAAAAAAATCCAGAGGATGACATGCTTTAAGAATCCATGATTAATGAAACATTAATCATAAATTTTAGACCCAGGAGGAGTGGGGTGGGGGTGGTGGTGGGAGAGGCAGACTGTAGCAGAGCAGGGTTGGTATATAAAAAAGACAAGGAGGGGAGAGGCAGGTGTCCGGGGGTGCTTTGGGGGAGGATGTCATTTGAGGATTCCTGTGGGGGGTTTGGCGTTGCAGTGAAACAGGGAGAAAGGCACTTTGGAATTCATAAAAACGTTGACTCTGTGATCCCCTTTGAAGACATGGCGTTTACTTTGACGCCTGCCTGCCTTCACCCCCCGAGAGCACAGGCTGAAGGAGAAGGCTTGAATATTTAATAGCAGGCACATGAGAAAGTGCCAGCCTTGTGCTGCCATTGATAATTAGCAAGGACAGGTGAACCAGGTGTCCCAACTCCACTCCAGGGTCGGAGAACCATGTAACCACAAATCTGTGCAAAAAAAGCAAGCTGTTACCATTTAGGCCACCTGCAAATCGCAGTATAGGGTCACCATTAAGTTTACTGGGACAGGATTTCGGAAGATGCTACATCCTGAACCACACCTCTGTTTTAAGATATTAACAATCCTTTCTTTTCAAAGAATTCAACAGTTGATTTAGCAACACCTTAAGAAATCAGCGTCTATGAGTAAAGTGAATGAGCCTTGTGGTATTATTCTGTTAAATGATTTCTCTGTAATGGTGCACCATCACTGCATTCTTAGAGGGGCATAGCTTATATTGATATGCAATCATAAGCAATCAAGATTTGTTGAGAGCCTTTTTTCTTGCTACTTTTCAGAGCTGCCACATTGAACCATACCATAACCTCCCTTAATGCATTTCTTTTTTTACATCTCAATTCAATCCTAACTTTAACCAGAACCCTAACAACCACTACAACAGACTTAAGACTGCAGTGGCTGATGTTATCATGATCCTGTAGCCAATTACTCTTTTGGTCAAACAACCATCTAAGGTAGTAGTAAGAGAAGCATCGGGATTTATAAGGTATTACGCAAATCACAAGTATGATTTATACAAACACATTCAGTCAAAAACGAAGTCCTATTAATTTTTTAAAAAGTGGGGTGGGTCTGTCTGTTATTTAACCCTAATCTTAGTTTTAGCCCTAACCTTTTTACACCATTCTGATACCATTGAGACTGCAGTGTGAGAGGCTGTTGAGCTAAAATGACACAGCCCATTTCATGCTGTCTGGGTTAACCAGGAACCCACACCTGTGGTGTGCTCAATCTATGGATACATGCAGGTAAAAAAAAGCACAGAGAAGCAACAGGAATGTGTCTCACTTCTAATGTGTTTCAGCGAAGCATTCCTGTTTTGAATTGGGGGGGATCATGACAAAAATGAAAGAATCAATAGAAAAACATGGCACCAGCTTATGTTGAGAATTTTAGGGTGATTTCATCAATTTGGAAATATGACACTGGCTGTAAAACTGAGTGACTTCAAACAGCAAAAGCCATGGCACTTTGAAAAGACAAAAAAACGAAAAACAAAAGAAATTCCCTTTGCACATGCTAATGCTAATGTTGGCGCCAGATGGAGCGATGTCCTGTGGATGTGCTTGGATCTGAAGGTCCCTTAAAACCACACACACACAGACACTAACAGACACACACACACACACACACACACACACACACACACACACACACACACACACACACACACGTTCACACATACACAGTTACACACATTTACACACACACACAAGCACACATTCACAAACAACACACAGACACATACAGAAACACACAAAAGCACACACACAGACACAGACATACACAAAAACACTCACACACACCCACTCAGCACATACACACACTCACAAGCAACGGCACATACACACTCGCACACATACACACTCAAACACAACACAACACACACACACAACACATACACACTAACACACACACATGAACACACACATACACACACAGACATACACAAAAAGACACAGAAAAACAGACAAACTGACACATGCACAAACATTTACACACACTCGCAACACACACAGGCAACGGCACATACACACTCGCTCAAATACACACACACACAAACACAAGCACACACACACGGACACACACAACACAAAAACACACACACAAACTCACACATACACACACATACAGTCACACACACCCACACAACACATACACACTCACACACACACACACACAACTATGAGAGGCCCCTTGAGACATAATTCATACTTGGTCTCACACACAGCATCATAATCTCACACGTACACCGCTATACTCTTACACAAACACTACTATACCCTTACATGCACAATCATACTCTCTTTTATTTACTGTCATACTCTCATACAGTAAGACAGAATGAAAGGATATGTGAATGAGAATAGTTGTGTGTTTAAGAGAGTTTGATTGAAACGGAAATAGTACTAAATTCTCAGTTCCTGATGGGTATAGAACAAGCGGGATTTCACGGACATGGCCTGCCTTCCCATTCATGATTGATATGAGAAG
Source organism: Megalops atlanticus (assembly GCA_019176425.1). NCBI lineage: Eukaryota > Metazoa > Chordata > Actinopteri > Elopiformes > Megalopidae > Megalops > Megalops atlanticus. The sequence goes on from CM032883.1 coordinate 1,045,705, forward strand.
ATGGTGGACAGGGAGCGACTCAATGAAGCCATTACTTTCTTAAACAACATTTTAAACTCTCCAACCGTTGTCACAACAATGTCAGAAATGTTGGATCAAAATCGACAGCCATCAGTGGTGTACTGGCCATCGGGCTTACCAGGACAAATCCCGGTGGGCCAGTGGACTGTCAAAAAATCCATAAAGGCCCTCTCTGTGTGCTTATCATCTGATGAAATGGTTCAATTGGGAGGACTGAGAAATGAAGATACCATAATTTCATGAGTGCTTTCACTGTTAAGGCATGTTGCACAGCAGTTTTCAATGACACACGTTCGTTTGTAATCCTTTGACACTGACAAAGTCACGTCACGATTAGTTCAAACAGAGCTTATTTGTGTGAGCTTACCAACAACACGCTCATCTAAGTAAAATATTGCATTGTCACTGATGTATTTTTAATGAACACTAAATAAAACGAGACAAGTTTTCAATGTTAGCTGTGTGCCGTTATCAAGGCAAGCAAGCTAGCTAGCTAGCTGGCTAACTAGCGGGTTATAGGGAACTTCAGGACCGCTGATGTCCAAGTTTTACCTAGCTAGCTGCATATGATACGCGATGATATAAAACTTGTTACGTGACGTATATTCAGAAGAATATAATCGTTTGTAAAGTCCATGCACATTAACTAATCAAGAGGTAGTCTCAGTTGTAGACTGAACTTGAGAATCGTAGCCAAATATACTTTACTCGAGTTCGCATCACTTGGTTCACATTAAGGCTAGCTCCAGACGAAGCGCCACTGGCGCTCACTGATAACGTTACACCTGATGATCCAGCTCTCAAGATCCTCTGCATTTCCTCCTCAACGGCCACGTCAGAAGAGCCCCCTGAGGATGGCTGTCGACTTTGATCCAACATTTCTGACATTGTTCTCATTGTTTAAAAAGTTATTTCAGAGGCTAATGGCTTCACTGAGTTTCTCCCGGCCCACCATCTTCTCATATCAATCATGACTGGGAAGGTGGGCCATGTCTGTGAAATCCCGCTTCTTCTATAGAGTATAGTGGTGTACATATGAGAATATGATAGTAAATAAAAGAGAGCATGATTGTGCATGTAAGAGGGTATAGTAGTGTTTGTGTAAGACTATAGTGGTGTACGTGTGAGATTATGATGCTGTGTGTGAGACCAAGTATGAATTATGTCTCAAGGGGCCTCTCATACACAACACAAAAACACAACCTCACAAACAACAAACACACACACACAAAAATACACAAAGGCGCACACTCACACTCACACAAACACAACACACACACACACACACACACACACACACACAGAAACAAAGTCACACACATATACACAAACACAGAACACATACTGACACTGACACAAACTGACACACGCACATACAGGCAACGGCACATTCACACTCGCACAACACAAGCACACAAACCCACACAATCACACATATATATGCACACACACACACAAACACACACACACACACACACACACACACACACACATTCACAAACAACACACACACTTTCACACATACACAGTTACACACACATACACACAGACACACACACAAGCACACATGCACACACAGACACTTTCACATACACACAGTTACACACACGTACACACACACACACACACACACACACACACAGAGGCAACGACGCATACAAACTTGCACACATACACAAAAACATGCATGCACACACACACTCACACACAAAACACACTCACATAAACATACACACACACACTCACACACAAAACACACACTCAAACAGAGGCAACGGCACACACTTGCACATATACACACATGCACAAACACATGCACACATGCCCACACACACATACGCAAGCACACATAGACACACACACACACACACACACACACACACACACACACACACACACACACACACACACACACACACACACACATACACAAAAACATGCATACACACCCTGTTCTGTCCCTGGACGTATGATTCGTGCGTCTGCTCCCGCTCTCGCGCTGTTCCGCCCTCCGTTTTCTTTTTTTTGCAGATTGGCGCCCCGCTGCGATTGGGTGAGGAACAAGCGGGAAGATTTAAAAGGAGGAACCCTCATGATGAAGCGGCGCTTCCCCTCTTGTTAATGCCCGTCTGTGAACTGCTAGAGGATACCTGATGATGCGCGTTTGTGTGCGTGCGCTATCTGTTTCTTTTGTACATATGTAAATATCTGTAAATACTTTGTTACCGTTTTGTGATCTAGCCAGTGGGTAGTAGGGGGTGGGTGCCCTTTTCTGTTGGGTTATTTTTCTCCTGTTTTCGGATAGTTAAGGAGTCAGGGAAGAGACTGTACTTTTGTTTTCTCATTTAATTTGGCTAGGTAATTTATTCCCTGTCTCCTAAGCAAGTTTTGTTCTGTTTGTTATTTTGTAATTTTGCCCACCCCAGTTTGTGTTTAATAACACAACCCTTCTAAACGGTTTGTTGTAGAGAAAAGTTGACAACAAAATTATACTACAAAATGAGTCAGTAATATGAAAACCACTTGATATTTTGATTAAAGTTTTTTTGTCCATCTGACATAATACCCTTTGTTTGGGGACAAGTATTTTTAGGACACATTTGGGGTCTCAGTTGTGTAAACCTACACAATCTCTGATATAAGACACTTTTGAGCACCCTCACCCAACTTTGGGGTCAGCTAGAAGATAATTTCCTTCATACATGTGATTAACTGTATTTTAAACTCTGAAAATACAGTTAATCACATCTCTGATATAAGAACTTTTGAGCAAGCAACGGAGCAAAACACATCTGACCACAATAAAATGTCTGACGTAATAAGAGGCGTACCACAAGGTTATAGACAAAATGTTACTATTTACACCATACGGGTGTAACTGCCATAACTGTAAAGAAGGGTAATACTGAGATCTCGGTATTAACAGCAGAAGTGTTGAGTATACTTTACCAATATGAAATAATTGTTCAATTCACTTCTTCAGCCATAGAAGTGTCTGTGAAATGAATACATGTAAAAGTAGAATGTATACGCACAAAGATCAGTGAATATTAATAGCCTTTACAATAAAAAACACATATCTAATTTGCACAGGTTTATGGAATGGTGTGGGCAGGGATTTCTCATAAAACCATAATGTTATATGTACTGGTCAATATCAAAGTTAATCTTAACTAGGATTGCCTAATTCCCAGTCAAAAGTACTACATGGTATAGCACCCTGGTAAGCACCATATAAAATACTAGTTAGGTAACTACAGAAGACACAGACAAATCTGAAATGCTTGACTGCAAAAGACCTTTATAAAAGACACAACATGAAGCTATAAAAAGTACTCACCAGGCAACAATCATAGCTTCAAACATACAGTGTGAGAAAGAAAAGTATCAGCAGCTAGTCCAGTACGAGCAGCTAGTCCCGTGTTAGCAACCAGTCCAGTGCGAGCCCCTAGTGCCAAGTGAGCAAAAGCAGTGTGAGCCCCTAGTGCCATGTGAGCAAAAGCAGTGTGAGCCCCTAGTGCCATGCAAATAGCAGTGCGAGCCCCTAGTGCCGTGCAAATAGTGTGAGCCCCTAGTGCTGTGCAAATAGCAGTGTGAGCCCCTAGTGCTGTGCAAATAGCAGTGCGAGCCCCTAGTGCCCAAAAGAGCCCCTAGTGCTGTGCAAATAGCAAAAGAGCCCCTAGTGCCATGCAAAGAGCAGTGTGAGCCCCTAGTGCCATGCAAATAGCAGTGCAAGCCCCTAGTGCCGTGCAAATAGCAGTGTGAGCCCCTAGTGCCATGCAAATAGCAGTGCGAGCCCCTAGTGCCGTGCAAATAGCAGTGCAAGCCCCTAGTGCCGTGCAAATAGCAGTGTGAGCCCCTAGTGCCATGCAAATAGCAGTGCGAGCCCCTAGTGCCATGCATGAGCCCCTAGTGTCATGCAAATAGCAGTGCGAGCCCCTAGTGCCATGCATGAGCCCCTAGTGCCATGCAAATAGCAGTGCAAGCCCCTAGTGCCGTGCAAATAGCAGTGCGAGCCCCTAGTGCCATGCATGAGCCCTTAGTGCCATGCAAATAGCAGTGCCTGCCCCTAGTGCCATGCAAATAGCAGTGCCTGCCCCTAGTGTCATGCAAATAGCAGTGCGAGCCCCTAGTGCCATGCATGAGCCCCTAGTGCCATGCAAATAGCAGTACGAGCCCCTAGTGCCATGCGTGAGCCCCTAGTGCCATGCAAATAGCAGTGCCTGCCCCTAGTGCCATGCAAATAGTGTGAGCCCCTAGTGCCACGCAAATAGCAGTGCCTGCCCTTAGTGCTGTGCAAATAACAGCGCGAGCCTCTAGTGCCATGCAAATAGCAGTGCGAGCCCCTAGTGCCATGCAAATAGCAGTGTGAGTGTGAACACCTTCTGAACAAGAGTGAACAAGAACAGGACATAGTACAGTGCGTGCATCCAAAAGTCTGCATAGCTTTCACTAAACAACACTTACAGACTACAAAGTATGCAACTGTTTCTTCAAGGTGATGCTTCTGTTTCTTACGTAATTCTTGACATCAGTCCATGACCTGTTTCTCAGTGCTTGTGGTTCTGCCTGAATGCACTGGAGACATTCTCGTTTCTGAGGTACTCTACCCGTTTGGATCCATCTTAATAAATGCCGTTCCACCGCACGGACCTCACCATCTTCCCACTTGCGTTTGGGCTTACCTGTATCTGTGAGGGAAAAATAGAAGTATAAGGTATCATCAAGTACAAATAGTTATATAAATAATGTTTTTATACTCAGCTTTATCTACATATACTTTAAAGTAAACCAAGCAAAGTAAAAAAAAAAGACACAAGAGCACAAGGGTATGGGGAGATCACAGTCTTAACATAGGTTATTTGATTGATTGCACTAACATTAATTGCAAGCCGGGGGGGTTCTATCTTGATGCACTGTATTCTTCGGTTTTACATTGATGCCTTTATGACTGCACTTAGGCCCTAGTCCTTGTCCAGAATGAGTGCTGTATTTTCACTGTGCACTTGATTGTTCGATTGCAACCTTTCATGTGATATAGTATTTTTCTTTAATGTATTTATTTGCCCACTTTAGTCTTATAAATAGATATAGTAACATTTTTCTGGTATCTTTTTATTCATTTACTTTGTTTCATTTCTCTTAACTTTTTTTTAAGGGGGTGGGTGGGATGGGGTTTAAAGCCTCTGCATTTGAAAAATCTATGAAAAAAGTGTTCAAAAAAATAAATAAATACTAAGCCTAATCCCAAATGGGTGATGTTTGGTAACAAAAAACAATCATTAAGCATGCACTGAAGTTTTCTAATGTGCTGCTGAATTTATAGTCATTGCATTGACTCTGGCTTGCTTGAAAATCGGACTTTTCAATTAGTGTTCTCTATTCAAGAAAGTTGAAAAAAATCTAATTTCCATGTCTGTTGCCTGTTCTGCAGTATCTCAGTTAAGCCTTTCATAATTATGAAACATCAGTAGTTATCTACTCTGAATACTACCCCATTCACAGGCTACACTTAAATGACATTTTAGCTATCAAACTATCAAAAACTGATTATCTAGCAGCAGACACCTATGCAGTAACATTTATTTCCATGTGATGGCAGATGATTTTCTTACTTTGCTGTTTGGGAGTAATAGGTGCTTCTGGGGATGGCATACTGTTGGGACTAATAGCTTGGAGTGGAGAGCGCCCAGCCATTTCAATGCCTTCACTGTGTACAGGATCGTCATCATCTTCATCACTTGACATGTCCAATTCTTCTGATTGAACCAGGTTCTCTAATGACAAAGAGCACAGGGGAAGAAAAATCCTCCAATGAAAACATTTCAAACGTCATTGAGCATACAGAATGATTAATGATTAGCACATCTATCATTAGATCATTACAGTTTTTTTAAATATTGTATTCCTCTTTTAACTACAGTTTAACTACAGTTGATACAATCTATTAAGTTCAAACCTTCAGGATGTATTTCAATTTCATCCAGTGACTGTCCCTTGTACTTTGACAGTGTGCCCCTTTCCATAGCCATCAGCACTTTGCTCATTTTGGCAAGTTGTAAAGTCCCTTGCGGCAGACGGTAATACTGTCGGTGGATGCGAATATCATGACCTAAGAAGTCGGCAAGTTGATCAGCCTCATTTTCCTCCAGATTTAGGACTTGGGTCATAGTTGCAATTTGTTTTCGAAGCCTTGTAGAGGTCAGGGCCTGAGGATGTTTGGCACCACATTCATTTGCATACTTGTGAAGGCATTCCCCTCCTCTGTATGCAGACAGTGCACCAGGTCTGGCGAACATGTAGGGATTCTCTGCAGGTACTCCACACATCTCACGCATTTCAGCCAGGAGCTCAAGAGATGAGACCATGGATGGTTTTAGAAGTACAGCAACCATTCTTCCACGTTTCCCACGGAACTCAACTCTGGAGAAGAACTGGCACATCTTCTGTTCAAATTCTGGCAGACAAACTGCAATATCTTCATGCAGCTCCTTACGATTTCTTGACATAAATGCAGTTAAATTCATTCTTGAAACCTCACCTGCTCTTCTCCTATTGAATATAATTGCTAAAGTAAGTGTTACTTTAGCCAGGTCAGCATAGCTGTCTGCTGTTGGGCATATTCTTAGCTGTCTTTCATACTCATCTTGTTTTTTTTCCAGGTAAGAATTCAAAAGTTTTACATCTTGGGTGAATGGCAAAATTGGCGGGGCATTCCACTTGGCTTCAATGAGAGTTGTTCGTGCCCCAGCAGAGATGTACTCATTCCATCTGGCCTTGTGTATGATTCGGAAATTCTTGGCTTGTTCTGCCATGGCGTGGTCTCCATTCATCATGGAAGAACTCTCAACTATGCTACAAATCTTCTGTAGACTGTGGCCGACCTTGAGAGCAAATGAAGGTATGCGGTAGGTGTTCTTTTCAGGATTGTAGCCAGCAACCACTTTCACTGCAGAAACAACATGTGAGTAGTTTGTAGGTATGATAAAGTCTTCCATCTTTTTCAGTGGAGTAATTTTTCAAGCTTCCAACAGAAGTCTTCCTACCTCACGCATTTTTTGGCGTATGTAATCATGCCTGCTAACATCTGACCCATGCCGATTAAACAGGTGTTCTCCAAACTGCAAGATACACTTATCATTCTGGACAGTGCGTGACACATCATCATAGGTCATTTGGGATACAATCTTTTTCAAACCATCACTGATCTCCCGGGCAATTGGTGTTGCAAGAGCACACAGAGATCGAACTCGCTTTCTTGAATTTTGGGATTCGTCAGATTCATTTGTCTTCTTTGGACAGCATTTCATGTGTCTCCACAGAGTCCTTTTAGCATAAAGTCCTTGGCAGTGAACACAATGAACGAAATCTTTGGCATCTTTTTGTTTTCGAGGTCGATAACATGAAACCAATTGTCCTGATCCCCTTCTCACAACTTCAGCATTGTGGGCGAAATTTCCCCGATTTCGTAGAATATTCAATGTGACTCTTCTTTGCTTTGACGATTTTGGGTACTGAAATGCTTGTGCAACCTCCACTTCATTCCGATGGACAGTTTCAAGGTGGCGGCCAATTTTGGATGATGGTTTGAAGCAAAATACACAGTAGTTTCTCTTGTCATACACTCTGCGTGATGTAGAATTTGATGGAGGCAATACATGCATCTTGCTGTTGCTTTGAGTCGAACTTTCAGACTCTTCTGCATTTTCTTGCTTCGCAGGTAACATAGGAAATCTTTGGCTAGTCAAAGGTCTCTTTGCAACAGGGTACAGATTTTCTGATCCATCCGATGAGCTTCCATCAGTGTCAGGTACGTAATCAGCATCACTGTAGTCTGTGAAATCGGACTCAGAGTCATCCGTGGAACTTGCTACGCCCTAAAAGTCAATGAATGTATGATTATTGTAACAGACTCACAAAAAAACTAAATTACTCTCACATGATTTCAAAAGTACATCAATGAGGAAAAATAAAACTGTGAATAAATGTATTTGGCATAAGACCAGAGATATGTACTAGGAAGTAGGTATTGTGGGGTTTATCCAACACCTTTCAGTTAGCATAAGGCACATTTCCTTAGCCCATAGCAAATACTGGAATACCAACAACAGTTACGTGTTTCAATTTGTGATTGATAGCTACCATATACCCTACTTGCACTCAATCAGGATTGTGTCATATTGTATAACAGCTGATAATTATCTGTAGACAAACTGCTGGTCTAACTAAAAACTGGTTAGGAATTGGATAAGTTTTCTAGTTTACTTTGGTTCCCTGTTACGTCTACCTGGTGCACTGGACTAATGCTACAAGGTACTCACATCTGGGTCACTGACTAAATTACACTAGGCACAGTGTAGAGAGAAGACAATGGTTTAAGAAAAAAATGATTTCTTGAGAAATACCTGTGCAAATAGCTGTCTTCTAGATAAAGATTTGGCAGTCATTGGGGTTTTTGCCTTTAAAAAAGACAAAGATGACAAAGTCAAGAAAAACAGGATGGTATAGGCAAGACTTACCATATCAAATCAGTAAGGCATAACACACAATATTTAGTAATTGGGCTGATGTGACCAAAAGAAAAGCAATGATGTGAAGACACTTCTCACTGAATTTTCTTGAAGTTATAATGGAATGAGTTGGAGGAAAGCAGACATAAAAGTAACACACCATGAAAGTCCCTGATAGCATGTACCTGGGACTATATGGGAGAATGTGGTACGAGTGATGGTAAAGAAATGAGCTTAATGATTTGGCAACCAGTAGTGTATCAGGGCTAAATACCCAATTCCACATGCTCTCTCTACAGGAAACTTTAGAGCTAGTGGCATATGATTACTGAACTAGTGACAGTCTTCCTCAGTTTACCATTTCCATATTCAAATCAAACATGTATTTGTGGGCCGCTCAACTTACCTCTATGCCACCATCATAAAGTGAGGAATGGTTGTCAGTGTTGTGAGCTGCAGGAGATGAGTCCAGCTTGGAAACAAACAAACAAACAAAAAAAAAACAATAAGACCAGTACTGAAAGAGGATAATGTATTTACATGCGTCCGTACCAATGTTATTTAAATTGTGCAGACTATATAGTCAATCATTATGTTGAGCAATCATGTTACATAACTTACCAATTTGTCTGTTAGGGATATTTTTTGTGCAAACTCTGCACGCTTATTTAACAGATATCTATGTTGTTTCTCCAGCACATTAGGTTTCTTTCTTTTGTCATCCTCAAAGCCTTTGTCGTGGTGTGCTTTTTGTTTTGCAAGTCTTAGCTGTGAAGAGAAAAATACATACAAATGCAAAGTATAAAACAAAGTAGCATCGCTATTACGTAAATAAACCCACAGGCCACTGTGGGTTTATTTACGTAATAGCGATACTACTTTGGCATGAAAGAGAGCAACCTCCATTGCTTTAAAAAATATACCTTCTGCCTTTAGAGCAATGATGACAGTGGAAAACAGCAGGATAGACATCTCATGGAATGTATTATTACAGTCTCTTGCCACTTCTACAGTCCAATTATAAATTTGGCACATGTAGTAAATGCAACTCTTACGAACCCAATGAAGGCCAATGTGACCCAATGTGTTGTTCATAGGCAGCCCTGCCATTAACTTGAATCAAAACCAAAAGCATATTTAAACTAAACTACAACAGAATTCAAAACACCACCATATATATATATATAACTTATGGATCTTGGCATCTTGCTTAACAACTCTCTATAAAGTAATGTCACTACATTAGAGCCCATGATCTGGGGTCAAGAATCATTGACAGATAAAGTGTAAAATGGATTATGGCCACCCCATACCTGCCTTCATTACTCATAGATGCATACTCGACACACACACTCTACAACCACTAAATTGGGAACACACTGATATAATGGTATGTAATATAGCAAGTTATACCTTGCTTTCTCCAGGATTAAAAGGCTTCTCCTGTGAACTGACCTCGCTTCTATCACTGCAGGAAGACCATTGTGTCTCATAATTCGTCTGGGTTTGGCCCACGATGGCCTCTGATTGTTCCTAGAATGCAAAGCAAAGTGCTTATCAACAACAGAGAAAGTATATCAAATACCTAAAGGAACTTCAACTTGACCACATTCATGGCTTATTCATTTGGACATCTACAACACAATTCAAATCTGTGACTCACAGTATCAGAACACAAAAACAGAGGAGCACATCAACCATTTATAGTTACCTGCAGATAAGATAACCGGCTATATCAAGCACAAATTCATGCATTATGTTAACCATATAAGTATTACCTAATATTCATCTAAGGATCAATAACACATAAGTAGAGTTCACATGGAAACCAATAACATGAGCTTAATACTCAATCTGGGGTCACACTGGACACACATACACAAACCACTAAGGGAGACTGGGGACATGCAAAATCATGGCCATCCCACACTCGCCTTCTCTGCTCCCAGATGCTCCAACTGGGGACACTGGGCATACACACACATTCTACATTTCCCACATTGGGGACAGGCACATAGGCAAGTAAGTGTATGGCAAGTCATGTTCATACCTCAGTTTCTCCAGGAACTAAAGGCTTCTCCTGTGAACTGGCTTTGTCTTCATCTCTGCAGGAAGACCATTGTGTCCCATCATTCCTCTGGATTTGGCCCATGATGGCCTCTGATTGTTCCTAGAATGCAAAGCAAAGTGCTTATCAACAACAGAGAAAGTATCAAACACCTAAGAGTTTCAACATGAGCACATTCATGGCTTATTAATTCGGAGATCAAACCAATTCCAACTTGTCACACTAGCATCATAACACAAAAACAGAGGAAACCATCAATAATTTACATTTACGTGCAGTTTAACCTTATAAGCTAAATCAAGCAAAAAAAAAAATCATGCAATATGTTAACCACATAAGTATTATCAAACATTCATCTAAGGGTCAGTAACACAGGAGCACCATTCACATAGAAACCCCACACTTGCCACTTCTACTTAAAAATGCAATGGCAATGGGGTATAGCTAGTAACATATATCATGGCAACCAACAGTAATTTAGATACATATTTAAGTGGTATTGTGTCGGCAGTCCATACCTCACTTTCTCTGGTTCTAAGAGGATTCTTTAACATGTTAGCCTTCTTTTTTGTTCTTCTGGCAGAGGCAAGAGACTGCTTGTGTTTTATTGAGTGTTTTTTGGAAAGTCCCGGTTGCACCTTCGATTAAAAACAAAGTACATGTAAACCAAGAGGAAACTATAAGTCAAATTTCACAGAATTTGACATGCCATCATATACGGCAATGGGGTATAGCTGGTAACATACATCATGACAACCACCAGTACGTTAGATACATATTGAAGTGGTATTGTGTCGGCAGTCCATACATCACTTTCTCTGGTTCTAAAAAGGTTCAACATCTTAGCCCTTTTTTTAGTTCTTCTGGCAGTGGCAAGAGACTGCTTGTCTTTTATTCAGCATTTTTTGGAAAGTTTCGGTTGCACCTTCAATTAAAAACAAAGTACATATAAATCAAAAATAAATTAAAAAGCCAAATTTCAAAGAATTTGAAATGTCATCATAAACGGAATGCGACTCATGATCATGACTCGAGAGGCTTAATCTGTATTTTAAATACAACTCCAGATTAGAAATGCACAATTCTTCATTTAGTACCATCATCTATATACATCTAAAGGGGAAATACATACAGCAGTGGATCAAAGATTCAGCTCTGAACCAATAACATTAGCTGAATACTCAATCTGGGGTCACACTGGACACACATACACAAACCACTAAGGGAGACTGGGGACATGCAAAATCATGGCCATCCCACACTCGCCTTCTCTGCTCCCAGATGCTCCAACTGGGGACGCCGGGCATACACACACATTCTACATTTCCCACATTGGGGACAGGCACATAGGCAAGTAAGTGTATGGCAAGTCATGTTCATACCTCAGTTTCTCCAGGAACTAAAGGCTTCTCCTGTGAACTGGCTTTGTCTTCATCTCTGCAGGAAGACCATTGTGTCCCATCATTCCTCTGGATTTGGCCCATGATGGCCTCTGATTGTTCCTAGAATGCAAAGCAAAGTGCTTATCAACAACAGAGAAAGTATTTGATCCCTAAAAGAACATCAACTTGACCACATTCATGGCTCATTCATTTGGACATCTACAACAAAATTACAATGTGACTCATAGCCTCATAACACAAAAACAGAAGAGCATTTATAGCTAGGTGCAGATTAGCTCTTTGACTAAATCAAGTAGTACTTCTTGCATTATGTTAATCACATAGGTACTATCAAATATTAATCTAGGGGTCAATAACACATGAGCACAGTTGACATGGTAGCTCCACATTTAGCACTTCTACTCAAAAATGCAATGACAATGGGGTACAGTTGGCAACATGTCTCATGGCAACCACCAGTACTCTGGATACATATTGAAATGGTGCTCCATACCTCACTTTCACTGATTCTAACAGGCTTCTTTAGCACCTTAGCTGTTGAACTGGCCTCCTCTTCTACTCCTCTTCTACTGCAGGAAGACCATTTTGTATGATTCTTCTGGCTCATAGCGGTTTCCTCTTGTTCCTACAATGAAAATGATCAAGTGCATTGCAGCTACATTCATCTAGGCAATAACCAAAGGAATACTGAATACAGAAAACTTAAATTGGCATTGTAGCTTTTTTGTTTATATAAACTGTGGTGTTCAAAAAGTTGGTCATTTTCATCCAGTCACCACTGTGTTTACAGAAAAGATACACATTAAATGTGTGTCGCAGTAGGCAGTACATACCTCACTCTCTTTAGTGGCAAGACGCTCCTTACATGTTTTAGTCCTGTCTTGAGTTTTGGCAATCGGCAGTTCTACCTTTACCTTAAAACATGCAGAAGTTTATGTTACACAAAGGAAAAAAAACAGTTTAATAAATGTATCACGCTATTCCATCTATAATTCATCATTACCATCACATTCTACTTCTAGAGATAGATTTTGTTAGAACCATAATCTATGTATAAAATATGTTTTAACAGCATACCTGTTTGCGCCAGGGCCAGTCTGAATACCCATAGTTATAGTTAATTTCTTCTCCTGGTAAAATCTCTTTGACTGCAAATAAGCAGAGGTGTGGTATTCCATCGACTTCAACAATCTTCATTTTGCAATTTGGTTTCTTGTGCTCGTCATTGACGAGCCTCCCCAAAGACTTGTCTTCAACAGATGCATCCAAGCTGGACAATAACAAACATACACAAAAACATACATAGGCCTTATTCAAACCCAAAGAGAGCACTACATAAAAAAACAACAGTGTAGATTACCAAAACATGACTGACAAAATTATATTGTATAGCCTATATGAAACCTATACAAATTATCTTCTATACACCTATGTGACCTGTGTGATCAGGTCAGGTGGGTACTATGGTGTTGCTAGGTGGTCGCTAGGGTGTTGTTAGGTAGTTGGAAAAGTGTTCTAGCTGGTATTTATGATGTGCCAGATGGTTGCTAAGGTGTTGCTAGGCAATGGCAAGGTTGTTGTTGATGTGTTGCGAGAATGTTGCTATAGTAAGCAAATAAATGTTTAAAAAACTATAAGTGCCAAAAATCCACAAGCAACACAAGTTGGAATAGGTGGAATATATGTGCAAAGTTTCATGGTTGTAGCAAGTTTCGACGAGTAGCATATAGAAAATTAAAGTAGAATACGAGTAATAGAAAAACTAAGTGGAAGAAGTTTCAAGCCAACTTAATTACACCGAAGCAAGGAGAATAACTTACCTCCAGTCTTTCCCTCTCCATTTGAAATCAAAGACAAACACCGTGCCACGCCTATTCTTGTGGATATGATTTGGTGTGGAGAGCTGCCCTCGGTACTCTAGAACAAAATCTCCCTGGTAGAAGCTGGTAGTTGCAAACACACCACGTCCTTGGAAAAAATAAATAGCTGTCACCTTACCTGACATGTAACATTTAAAGTAAACACAGTATAAACAGTAGCCTATCAGATGAATTTTAGTACTACCAGTGGCGGCTGGTAAGCTGGAAACAGGTGGGGCCGAAACCTTACCTTTAAATCTATCATTACTTTCAACCTGTTACTCTTTATCCTCTTTGACTAACAATAAAACAAACTAGAGGTCGCAGGCTACCTCAAATGCTTCCAAGCCCCAAAGGTGCAAAAAGATACATAACAATTAAACAAACAGTTTTTTTCTGCACAGCATGATTCCATAACTGCATTAACACCTTCAGTGCTTTCAAAACAAATTCAACAGCACAAGCCAATGATGGCATACATTCATTTAATCACAGGTATATTGTGATTCATAGTTACACAAATGTAAATGTAATAATAATCATCTTGTTGCAATACCAAGTCACGTGCAGATTCTACATAAGGAGGACTGTTGTTACATGACACACAGACTACTTCCTTCCAATACATTTTACCATATTAAATGCGGTACACTTTGTTTTAAAGTTTCAGAAGTAGATTCTATGTACACAAGTATTTAAAATAGAAGCAAGATAGCCAGCAACCTAACACCGCTTTCATATATTAAACTACACTACAGAAGGCACGCCGGTTAGAGTGAATAAAGCAAAAAGAGTGCAACAACTTGCTTACCATATTAGGTTAATCTGGGTTATTCAATATCAGGTTACGTAGACTCTTCACTCTGAACAAGTCGCTCCGTCGATAATGCATGCGCTCCTTTCTTTAAACACGTTCTTCCATAACAAGCGCGCTTCGGTTTTGCAAAAGCAATTCATGAATGTATTCACAATACACACACCAGCAAACACCCTTTGATGTTAAACAACGTTATGAAACTTTTTCATTGCAGTGAATAACGCAACAAACGTTGGAAACATAGTATCTTCCTTAGCTTATTTAATTCAACCGTACTGTCAGGTATACGGTGAACCTCAAAATATTCTAATGTAGCGTTTCTGCTTTTTGAGATTTCGTTCATTTCACCGTCCTAACAAGATACAGTAGAAGAATGTAATCGTTTACACATTAGTTAGCTAGCAAGGTAGGGCAATGAGTCGGCGAAAACGCTACGCAAGTATTGAAAAGAACAACGACATCGTTCGTAAAGTGCAGGCACATTAACTTAGCTAGCTCGCTAGATGGGCACAGAATGGTAATACAAGAATAAGATGACTGCAGACACAAAGATGACAACATAGTCACCGTCCTACCAAGATACAGTATCTACCTGGCTAGCGCAGAGTCGCTAGGGATATTAAGAATCACAATGTGGATTGAGGAGAAGAATTCCAACGACAAACAGAATTTAACACAAGATCAGCTGCAGCTGAGTTTAGAGTATATAATGTAAGTGATGAACAGAATCTAGCGTGATACTCAACAACGTTTTCATTTATAGATACAACACGCATTGTTTTATATTGCAGGTCATAACAAGATTCGTTCAAACAGACCTAAACAAGCGAGGACACCATTAGTGTAGCGCTGTTAAAACGCTATGCGATTTAATGTTGAAAAGAACAACGTAATCGTTCGTTAAGTTAGCTAGCCAGCTAAGTTTGAGATGTAAATTCTAAGTACAAACGAATGTAAAATATTAGCAAGCTACCTAGCAACCTTAGTACACGAGTATTGAAAAGAACAACGTAATAGTTCATAAAGTGCACGGACATTCACTTACCTAGCTCGCTCGATGAGCTTTCGTTTATTTCACCGTCCTAACAAGATACAGTACTTAGAGGAATGTAATCGTTTATACATTAGTTAGCTAGCAAGGTAGGGCAATGAGTCAATTGAACAAAGAGTTTCAAATTACACAGCACAAATCAATGACATACATTCGTTTAATCACAGCTATATTCGGTTTTACAATTACACAAACAAGTCGCTTCGGTTTTAGAAAAGTAATGTGTGAATGTATTCACACTAGTAGCAAATCAGCAAACAGCTTTTGATATTAAAGTAGATTATGAAACATTCTGATTGCAGTGAATGACGGAAGAAACTTTACAAACATAATATCTTGTTTCGCCTATTTAAAACGATACTGAAAAGGTGCAAGAAAAAACGGCGATTCAAAATGTTCTAATCTAGCGTTTCTACTTTTTCCAACGATGAACAGAATTTAACAAAAGATCGGCTGCTGTTGAATTAAGGGTATTTAATGTCAGTGATGAACGGAATCTAGCTTGCTAGTGAACAAGGTTATCAGTTACAGATACAACACGCATTATTTTACACTGAGTCATAACAAGATTCGTTCCAACAGACCTGAATAAGGGCGCCATGGTTTTACAAAATTAGCTGCACGGACATTCACTTACTTAGCTCGCTAGATGAGCTTTCGTTCATTTCACCGTCCTACCAAGATACAGTAGTTAGTTAGCAACGTAGCGCCACGACTCGCCCCGCGGTGACTGAAAGACTTTCAACGTGTATTGAGGAGAAGAATGTAATCGTTTGTAAAGTGCATGGACGTTACCTTAATAAGTACTTTTCTCAGTTGAAGACCAAAATTCAGATTTGTTGCATGGGAAACCCTAAATTTTATGCGGTTCCTCTGTTCGTTCGCCGCCATGTTCCGTCTCCCAACTCTTGTATAAGAATTACATTTTCAAAACCTGAAAATGTTCTAATCTAACATTTCGACAATTTGAGCAGTCACCCCAGCCGGCCTCGAACCCGTGTGTCCAAAGTAGCAAACATGTGACTTTGACCGCGACGCCAAAGAGCCAGTCTCCCTGATACGACAGTCAGAGCGCATACTCAACCGTAGTGACGGCACTCCGTCACAGTATTCACAATGCTAGCAGAACAGCAAACACTCTCTCGTATGAAACTACATCACGAAACATTTTCATTGCCGTGAATAACGCAAGAAATTTTGAAAACATAGTATCTTGCGTAGCCTGTTTAATTCAACCGTACTGTCACGTATACGGTGAACCTCAAAATGTTCTAATCTAACGTGTCCACCTTTTCCAACGATAAACAGAGCTACCTAGCAACCTTAGTACACGAGTATTGAAAACAACGTAATCGTTCATAAAGTGCACGGACATTCACTTACCTAGCTCGCTAGATGAGCTTTCGTTCATTTCACCACCCTAACAAGATACAGTACTTAGAGGAATGTAATCGTTTATACATTAGTTCGGTAGCAAGGTAGGGCAATGAGTCAATTAAACAAAGAGTTTCAAATTACACAGCACAAATCATTCCTTTAATCACAGCTATATTCGGTTTTACAAATACACAAACAAGTCGCTTCGGTTTTAGAAAGGTAATGTGTGAATGTATTCACACTAGTAGCAAATCAGCAAACAGCTTTTGATATTAAAGTAGATTATGAAACATTCTGATTGCAGTGAATGACGGAAGAAACTTTACAAACATAATATCTTGTTTCGCCTATTTAAAGCGATACTGAAAAGGTGCAAGAAAAAACGGCGATTCAAAATGTTCTAATCTAGCGTTTCTACTTTTTCCAACGATGAACAGAATTTAACAAAAGATCGGCTGCTGTTGAATTAAGGGTATTTAATGTCAGTGATGAACGGAATCTAGCTTGCTAGTGAACAAGGTTATCAGTTACAGATACAACACGCATTATTTTACACTGAGTCATAACAAGATTCGTTCCAACAGACCTGAATAAGGGCGCCATGGTTTTACAAAATTAGCTGCACGGACATTCACTTACCTAGCTCGCTAGATGAGCTTTCGTTCATTTCACCGTCCTACCAAGATACAGTAGTTAGTTAGCAACGTAGCGCCATGACTCGCCCCGCGGTGACTGAAAGTCTTTCAACGTGTATTGAGGAGAAGAATGTAATCGTTTGTAAAGTGCATGGACGTTAAATTCATAAGTACTTTTCTCAGAGAAGACCGAACTTGAGATTCGAGCAGAGTTACCCTAAATTTCATGAGGCGACAGTCTGTAGCGATGTTGAAACGTTACATAAGGAGTATTGAAAAGAACAATGAAATCTTTCGTAAAGTGCAGGCACATTAACTTAGCTAGCTCGCTAGACGGGCACAGAATGGTAATACAATAATGAGATGACTGCAGACACAAAGATGACAACATATTCACCGTCCTACCAAGATACAGTACCTACCTGGCTAGCGCGGAGTCGCTAGGGATATTAAGAATCACAACGTGGATTGAGGAGAAGAATTCCAAGGATAAACAGAATTATCAAGATTCGTTCGAACAGATCGAAACAAATGCGCTTTTGTTTTACAAATTTAGCTGGTACAACACGATGTTGTTAAGACGCTACGAGTATCAAAAGAACAACGTAATCGTTCAGTAAATTTGGCTTGCTAGCTAAGTTTGAGAAGTAAATTCTATGTACACACGTATTTACAATATTAGCCAGCTACCTAGCAACCTTGGTACACGAGTATTGAAAAGAACAACGTAATCGTTCATAAAGTGCACGGACATTCACTTACCTAGCTCGCTAGATGAGCTTTCGTTCATTTCACCGTCCTACCAAGATACAGTAGTTAGTTAGCAACGTAGCGCCATGACTCGCCCCGCGGTGATTGAAAGACTTTCAACGTGTATTGAGGAGAAGAATGTAATCGTTTGTAAAGTGCATGGACGTTAACTTCATAAGTACTTTTCTCAGAGAAGACCGAACTTGAGATTCGGAGCAGAGTTACCCTAAATTTTATGAGGCGACAGTCTGCGTGCTCCGCCATCTTGTATCTGCCGACTGTTGTGTAAGAGTTTCAAAACACGGCCACTAGCGCCCCGCTCTGGAAGACTGCAGTACTGCAAGTATTGCCATTAACTCCAATTCAATTTTGACATCATATTTTACAGAATTTTTTATGGAGGGGGGCTTCGCCCCCCACATCTGCAAACTCTATGACAGAATTACATGCACATATGCCACAAACGTACCAGGTTTGGTGTGAATAGCTCTTACCGTTGTGGAGTTATAGCCGTGGGAAAAATCTGTTTTCATCATATTATTGCACAGGTAGACTTTTGATCCAGGTAACTTGCAAATTATAGCCGATATCCATAAACCCCGTGCAATTTGATTAATAGACCCCTTGGGCTACATCCAGGAGCAGATTTCACATTCCCTAGACTTACGGCCTAGGAGGCTTATCGCTTAGAAAAACACCCTAAAAAAAGGGGGTTTTTTGTAAATATCGGGGTGGTTTCCATGCACAAGTTCATGTCATAACAGACAAGCATACCAACTTTGGTGTAAATCGGACTTATATTTCTATACATTTGGCCTGGTACAAAAACAGAAGGAAAAAAAAAAAAAAACCGAGCGAAAACAATATGCTTCCCAGCCCTGTGGGCTGGGAAGCATAACAAAAAAAACCGAGCGAAAACAATATGCTTCCCAGCCCTGTGGATGAATGTTTCCTCAAGGCCAAACTTGTCCCTCTGCAATTTAACGTGTTCCTCAGCATCTTGCTGAGGAAGAAGTCGTTTTCTTCTCAAAGATTTTTCTGCCATTGTTGCTCAAAATGTTTGTTATTATCTATTACAAAAAACAGATGCATAGCTGACTACCTGATTGTGAACACATACTATAGCTATCTGTTAGATTACAATACTAGCTAACGTTAGCTATTGTCCACGCACTACATGGCCTTGAAATCGATTATTGAGGGATCAACCCATCGAACGTCATTTCAACATTAAAAATAGCATAAAATGATAATAATGGTACTTCTGTCAATGGAGATAATGCTG